>OX276342.1:31279549-31737049 GCA_946251885.1 Cosmia pyralina
TTGCCATCCGTCCGGATAAAGCCAGACAGTGTTCAGGCTTTTTGACCTCTTGTCCAGCCATATTTGACTGTGTCCGGCCCGTCCGGATTTTATTAGGCTTTTTATATCTATCGTTCAGTCACTTCAGTCAGAAACGAGCGAGCGAGAGTTTCGTCTCGCTCGCTCGTTGTTCGCTGCTCGCTGACTCGCCCAGACACGCTTTATATCGCATCTTTGCGAGAAAAACATGCGATCTTTAAAAATGCAATTTTACAGGAAGCGATATATAAAGTTTATAAAAAGTATGACAAGTACCTAAATTAATGTGTTTTTTACGTTACATAAGAGGGTTCCGTTCCGACATCTGAAAAAGTGTGCTATTTAGAGACATCGTTTTATTTTTCCTGTAATCTTTACATAAACTTCTATCACATAGAATAATTTCAGGTTTTTCTCTATGCAAACTTCGGTGATTAGGGGGAAGGGGGGGGGGCGCGTATTTTTTTATATTTTTCATCAAAACTCTAAAACTATGCGGCATAAAAAAATCGGTCAAGAGCGAGTTGGACTCGATTTATATGTAACTAGCTTTTGCCCGCGGCTTCGCCTGCGTGGATGTCGGAAATATCCCACAGGAACGTACTATCGGGATTAAAAGCACCCTAAGTGGTAATCCAGGTAAACAATGTCTTCTCGCACTGCTTACTCTGAGGAGCGGCGCGCGGATTGATATATGATTGCTGGAGGATAATAAATCCTAAAACCTAACAATAGTACGGAACGGAAATTTACAATCTTGCATGCCTTTGAAAAGCGATAGTCCTTATTATCCTCTTTATTCCTTATCCCGTGGGAATTAAAAAAAATATATTTAAGACTAAATGTTAGTTCAAAATACGAACTATGACTACATTTCCTATCCCTTAAATCTCTTAATAAGAGATACACAATTTTTTTTTTCTATTAAATAATAGAAAAAAAAATTGTGTTGTTGTGTTGTGTTGTGTTGTGTGTGTTGTGTTAAATTAACAAATGTTAATTTTAAAATCAACCCCTAGTTTACCCCCTTAGGGGATGATTTTTTCATAAATCAAAAGCATAAATTTGAATTTTTCTATCTCTTACTTAAGAAATGCTGGGTTCCCCATACAAAATTTCATCCCCTATATCACCCCCTGTAGGATTGTTTTTTAAAGGCTATGTCCTTTCCTGAAATGCCATCTATAGCATTGCCAGATTTTATCGATATCCGTGCAGTTTTATGAATTTTAAAATCATCCTTTCTTTTACCCCCTTAGGGGATGATTTTTCAAAAACGCTGGACCGCATATTTCTTTATTTCCTACGAAAAACATAAATTTGAATTTTCATATCCCTAACTTAAGAAATGCTGGGTTTCCCGTACAAATTTTCATCCCCTATATCACCCCCCGTAGGCTATTTTTTTAAGACAAAAAGCAAGCTATGTCCTTCCCCAGGATACCATCTATAGCCTTACCAAATATCGATATCCATGCAGTTTTGTGAATTTTAAAATCAACCCTTATTTTACCCGCTTAAAGGATGATTTTCTAAAAACGCTGAAACACATATTCCTTTATTTCCTACCAAAAGCATAAATTTTAATTTTCATATCCTTAACTTAAGAAATGCTGGGTTTCCCATACAAATACTTTCATCCCCTATATCACCCCCTGTAGGATTGTTTTTTAAGACAAAAAGTAGGCTATATCCTTTCCCAAGATGCCACCTATAGCCTTGCCAGATTTTATCGAAATCCGTTAAGTAGTTTAGGCGTGAACAGGTAACAGACAGACAGGCAGGGTTACTTTCGAATTTATAATATTAGTATGGATTTTTATTGATGATTTAAAAACTGTTATATTTAGAGACATCGTTTAATTTTTCCTGTAATCTATACATAAACTTCTATCACATAGAATCATTTCAGTTTTTCTCTATGCAAACTTCGGAGATAAGGGGGAACGGTATTTTTTTTTACATTTTTCATTAAAAGGCAAAAACTATGCGGAGCTAAAAAAAGAAAAAAAAATGTTTGAGAATGTGCAAACAGCGCTCTTTCATATGATACCTCACATGCCCTAGTAGCCCCACTTCGAATTTTTAATAACCCCTTTCCATCCCTGTTGCAAAAAAAATAATATTTTAATTTCTTTCTTAAGCCAAATAGTTCCAAAAAATCTAAAACTGTTCCAAATTTCAAGTTGATAGCATTAGTAGTTCTTGAGATATCCAGCTGTGACAGATAGACAGACAGACTGAGTCGCACCATAAGGGTTCCTTTTTACCATTTTGGTACGGAACCCTAAAGATACACAAAAAGATTCTACACTCGAATATTATATTATCGAATAATAATAAAAAACACGTTTTCCGAAATGTCAAGCTTTTCTCGCAGAGGCGATATGTGTTTTATTCACTATTTTTGTCAAAAATCCTTTTTTTGTAGCGTTCGGCCTTGGGACTTAAAAGTGCGGCTTTTTTAGCGGGTAAGCCGACGTACGCACGGACGTAAACATATCGCGGCGGGATTTTATCACGCACTGGATATTCAACTCTCGTTGTTGAGCCGAGCGTTGAGAATCCAACTTAAGGGCACACTATTTGAATATTCCTGTTTTTAGAATCAATTTTAAATAGTCAAATTAGGGTATTTAGATCCTGAAAAAAAAATATGTCATAGATACATCCTTGCTTTAAGTAAATCTACGGTTCAAAACACGATAAATTGTAATTTGCTCGATGAAAAAAAAATCCGAAATGGGGTCGATTTCAAAACTATTTTTTGTTTCATTTCCTAGTTATAGCACAAAATTATATGAAAATTGCATGTACCATGAGGTAATAGTATTTCAGAGGGAATTCTACGGTTGGATTTTTAAGTGTAATACATTTTTTCTAAATAAACACAAAAATAGTAAATCGGGCTAAATCGGCTCGCGCTCAGAGTCCTGCGGGACTTCATCAAGGTTGGACCTGTGTCAAAATTTTTAAAAATTCGCTCTCCCTGCAGTTGTTCAAAAAAAATCGAATAAACGAAGAACACATTAAATATGAAATTGCGATAGCTCAGAAAAAATATCTCGTAATTATATTATAGTTGTTAACGTCATAATATTTAATAGTTAAAAACCCCAGGCCATAAAGTTATTTTGTCGAAAAAGTTTACCTCATGTCTCGATAGATGGCGTTGATCGATTTAAATTCGCGCTATGGTTTCATTACCACGCGAAGTATAAGTGTTTTCGAAATTATTAAAATAAATGTCTTCGTTCGGAGTACGTGGCGTTGTTTTATTGCTATAAAAAACTCCCCGACTCGTCGATAAAAAGGGCGAAAAGGTCTTCGATGACCATAAGGTCCTACGATCCGGAACGATTTTTGAGAACAAGCTGAAAGCGCCCTCTGGTGTCGGAGTTGAGAGTTACGAAGCAGCAGTTGAATTGGTGCAAGTTTGGAGCTGAGCGGAGTATGGTCGACGAAGCTGAGCTGAGCGGAGCGTGGTCGACGAAGCTGAGCTGAGCGGAGCGAGGTCGACGAAAAAAAGTGGAGCGTTTAAAGGAAAGTGATTTTAAAGTGGCAAAGTGCAATTTAAAACAGTGAGTACATTTGTTTAATTAACAGTTGCAAGTGTCCGAGACTTGTAAAATTTAAAGTTAATGCATGGACTTAGAAAAATTTGAAGAAACTTGGGACTTAGAATAGTTCGTAAAATATTGAAGATACCCCGAATCTATGCCCGATTTCACCTAGAACAAGTCCAAACACTTAGAAAAATTACGACATTCCAACACTTAGTAAAAATCCAAACTGACACTTAGCAAATTAGACATCGAATTATTTGCTTATAACAAAGGATCCGTATTTGGAAACATGGAGGCTAAGTTGAGGCTGTTGGAAGATATTAAAAGTCGCATACAAAAAGGGCTTGTTAACTTTAAAAAATCTCCAAAAGACAGAATAAATCAGGCATATGTGGACTCGCGTTTGGAAATATTAGATAAACAGTTTGAAGATTTTACAAGAAAACATGAAGAGCTTTTGGTCAACTACACAGAAAGCGAATTGCGTGCAACCAGTTACATCAAAAATGATGTGTTTGAAGAAGTTACAGACATTTTTATAAATTATAAAGTAGAATTAAAAAATGCTTTACCAAAGTCACAGTCTTCTCAAATGAGTGATGTCTCACCAGACCATAGCCAACCGAAAATGATGTCAATTGCTAAATTGCCCAAAATAACAATTCCTGTTTTTAGTGGTAAATATCAGGAATGGTCGACGTTTAGGGATTTGTTTTTATCACTAATTGATAGTAATCAATCGCTTGATGATGTACAACGTTTACACTATTTAAGATCTCAGTTGTCAGGTGAAGCATCACAACTCATAAAGCACATACCGATCACGCATGCTAATTATAAGAAATGTTGGAATCTGTTAAATAGTCGTTATAATAATAAGAGATTTTTAGCTAATTGTATTCTCAAGCGCTTACTAAACCAAAAACAAATGACGGCTGAGTCATCTATTGCTCTCAAGGAGCTTTTAGATACGACAACCGATTGTTTACATGAATTGTCAAATCTAGGGGTGCAGGTAGACGCTTGGGATATTATTATTATTTATTTGATTAGCTCCAAGTTGGACGTTGAGACTCGGAAACAGTGGGAATTACAGGTAAGTCAATCGTGCGAGGAACTTCCCACCTTCAATGATTTTCGGGATTTTTTGGATAAACGTTTTCGGGCTTTTGAATTTTTAGAGCCTCAAAGTAGTAAGTCTAAAGGTAGTACTAAGGCATTGCACGTCGTTTCAAAAATATCCTGTCCACATTGTTCTGAGGAACATCTCTTGTGTTATTGTAAAAGGTTTGCTCAGGAGACCGTCGAATAGTTAAATCTCATGGTTTGTGTTTTAATTGCCTTCGCTCAAGTCATCTTAGTGTTAATTGTCGAATAAATACCAAATGTAAAACATGCAATGGAAAGCATCATACTCTCTTGCATTTAAAGAAGGATTCAGAAGCAGAGGCGAGCTCTTCTGCGTCTCCATTGCAAAAGGAAACGCCACAGAACGAGACCACGGCTGAACCTCGTATTGCAACCCATTTCGCAAAAAGTATTCATAGTCAAGTCATACTGGCTACAGCCCTTATTAAGGCTAAATCGAAAAATGGGTATCCACAAGTTTTGAGAGCCCTGTTGGACCAGGGTTCACAAGCTTCCTTTATTACGGAATCTGCGGTTCAGTTATTGAAGTTAAAGAAGATAGCAGTTGAAACGTCTATCTCAGGGGTAGGGGGAGGTCAGAGTGATCTAAAGTCAAAATTTATGGTTAGAATTAACATTCAGTCGTTACGGGATCCTGACTTCACCCTTCAAGTAGAAGCTTATGTGCTGAGTAAGGTGACTTCGTTTTTACCTGAAAGGAAATTTACGTTGGTGGATTGGCCAGAGCTGAACAGTATTGATCATTTGGCTGATCCAAATTTCAATAAGCCTAACAGAATTGACATTTTGTTAGGATCGGGAGTCTATACTAAAGTCTTAAAAGAAGGCTTAATCAAGGACCCTAAGGGTAACACAATGGCTCAAGATACTTACCTTGGCTGGATCATTTCGGGAGAAGTCAGTAATGAAGATGGAGTGACGTCTTGTCACAATGTGATTGTAAGCATGCACGCTAAGTTAGAAGAAAATGAAATCCTGAAAAGGTTTTGGGAACTAGAGGCAGAGCCAACATGCTCTGAAAAGTCAATTTTTAGCCCGGAAGAGCAAGCATGTGAAGATTACTTTGCTGCTACCACATGTAGGGACGCCGATGGTCGCTACATTGTGAAACTGCCTTTTCGATCTAGTAAAACGCCCTGCAACACTAAGGAAATTGCGTTAAAAAGATTATACAGTCTTGAACGGAAGCTAGCAAAAAATAGCGAGCTTAAAGGACAATATACAGCGGTATTACAGGAATATTTATCACTAGGTCATATGGAAGAGATTTCTAATGAAAAAGACAAGAATAAAGTTGGCGCTATTTACTTACCGCATCATGCTGTAATCCGCGAAGATAAGTCGACCACAAAACTAAGAGTGGTATTTGATGCGTCATCCAAGGGATCCGATGGTGTTTCTTTGAATGACACTTTAATGGTAGGACCACTCTTACAGGCTGAATTACGTCATACAGTTATGCGGTGGTGACAACATCCAGTATGCTTGGCAGCCGATATCATAAAAATGTATCGCCAAGTTAAAGTAGCTGATGATCACGTGGACTTTCAAAGGATCTTATGGCGAGATGACGTTAATTCTGATGTAAAGGAATACAGGCTTTTGAGAGTTACATTTGGAACATCTAGTGCACCTTACCTGGCAGTCAAGGCATTGCAGCAAACCGCTAGCGATGAAGGTCAATCCTACCCATGCGCCGCTAGTAGAGTTAGGACAGATTTTTATATGGATGATCTAATGACAGGTTGCCAGACAGATGAAGAAGCTGTAAAAATCTATCATGAGTTTAATGAACTACTGGACAAAACAGGTTTCACTTTGCAAAAATGGACAAGTAACCGAGAAGAGTTGCTAAAACAGATAAGGCTGGATACTGGAAGAGACCTGGAAATAAAAGAAGATGAAATAACTAAAATTCTAGGACTTACCTGGAATCGAAATTCCGATGAATTCTATTATACTGTAAACTTACCCTTTTCAATACCGTCGTCGTTGCCGCCGTCTGCATCTGAAACTAAAAGAACAGTTATATCAGAGATAGCACGCTTATATGATCCGCTAGGTTGGATCGCACCATGTATAATTACCGCTAAAATCTTCATCCAAAAACTATGGATCGCTGGTTTGGATTGGGATGAGAAACTGTCTGAGGATCTTCTAACGGAGTGGCAGTCTTATCGTAGTGGGTTGCACACACTCAACAACTTCAGAATTCCTAGGTGGCTGAAAAGAAAAAACGATGATGAAACGGTTGAACTGCATGGTTTCTCTGATGCGTCAAGCGTAGCATACGCCGCGGTTGTTTACATCAGAGTCATCGATGCTGGAGGTTCGGTCCACTGTAATCTGGTAACCGCAAAAACGAAGGTGGCTCCAATAAAACAAATTTCGATACCACGACTGGAACTATGTGGCGCAGTTTTAGTTACCAAATTACTTTTAGAAGTGGCTCGTGCCTTGAATATCCAAAAATCTAACTTACATGCTTGGACCGATTCAACGGTCGTGCTGGCTTGGTTGAGCGATCACCCAAGTCGATGGAAAACCTTCGTCGCAAACCGGACGTCTGAAATCCTTAATTCCCTTGATTCTACTCAATATCATTATGTCGATACGAAAAACAATCCCGCTGACATTGCGTCGAGGGGTACAACAGCCACATCTTTGTTAGGCGACTCGCTTTGGAAGCATGGACCATCGTGGTTGCTTGCGGATACCGTAGAATACTGCAGACCTAAGGCTATAATGACTAAACTGGAGCTGAAATCTGTCAAGGTTCATGCAGCACAGATAGACGATCATCCGATTGAACTGATGTGGTCCAGGTTTTCATCGTTTCAAAGATTGATCAGGAGTCTCACCTACTGCAGACGATTCCTGAAAATAAAGATAGCCAGAGAATCATGCACAAAGTTGCCACCTTACCTTTCAGCTTCTGAGATTGTAGACACTATGCATTGCTGTCTCAAACAAAGTCAAAGGGTTTGGTTTGAGACAGAAATAAGGGCAATACGAGCCGGTAGAGACGTCAGCAAAAGCAGCGGTTTGACTTCTTTGAATCCTTACTTGGATGATAAGGACTTGATGAGAGTAGGGGGTAGGATCCAAAATTCGCAACTAAGTGATGATATGAAGCATCCCATCATAGTTCCTCATCAATCCCATTTGACAAGATTACTCATCGCAGATGCTCATGAGCGTGTACTGCATGGCGGACCCCAATTGACACATAATTTTCTTCGGTCAAAATATTGGGTGGTTCGTGGAAAGAATTTGATCAAGGCTCACATCCGCGAATGCGTACCGTGTATTCGTCATGCAGCCGTGACAAAAAACCAATTGATGGGTCAGTTACCATCCTGCAGAGTGACTCCAAGTAAGCCTTTTCTCCATTCAGGTGTCGACTACGCGGGACCGATTCAAATAAGAACAGCAAAGGGACGTGGACACAAGTCCTACAAAGGCTACGTTTGTCTGTTCGTATGTATGGCGACCCGCGCAGTGCATATAGAAGCGGTCTCTGATCTGACCTCTCAAGGCTTTCTTGCTACATTTAAACGTTTTGTAGCTAGACGGGGTCATTGTAGTCATCTTTACAGCGACAATGGCACCAACTTTATAGGGGCGTCAAAGGAGCTTAAAGCAATGTTTCGCGATGAATGCGCATCTCTTCCCCAAGAAATAGCTCCTATATTGGCTAATAATGGAACCGAATGGCATTTCATCCCGCCTCATTCTCCTAATTTTGGAGGTCTATGGGAGGCTGGGATCAAAAGCGTCAAGCATCACCTCAAACGGGTGATTGGTGAATCGACACTGACTTTTGAGGAGCTGAGTACCGTCTTATCTCAAATTGAGGCGTGTCTGAATTCCAGACCTATATCACAGTCTAGTGTAAACTCGTCAGATCCAAACCCATTGACGCCAGGACATTTCTTGGTCGGTGAGCCACTGGTAACAGCACCAGATTACGATTATGAGCACGTGACAGTCAGTAGCTTGAGACGTTGGCAATTGACACAAAGAATGATTCAATCTTTCTGGAAACGTTGGTCTCAGGAGTATTTAACTATGTTTTTTCAACGACACAAGTGGGCTAAACGTACGCGCGATCCGAAGGTTGGTGACGTTGTCCTCGTAAAAGAGGACAATTTACCACCTGCCAAGTGGTTATACGGGAAGGTAGTTGAACTACACCCTGGCAAGGACAATTTAGTGCGCGTAGTTACCCTTCGGTGTAAGGACTCCCGAGTCAAACGTCCAACTTCTAAGCTATGCGTTTTGCCTGTTAACGATGAATGAATTAGAACATGTGTAATTTTATTATTTTTTTTTATATATTTTTCTTTATTTTATATACAGTCCACTCATATACGAATTTTAGAAATGTAAAAGTAAGCAAATGAAATTATGTCATTCTGTAGAAAAACCTTTATTTATGTTAAAATTATGTGAACATTGTGGTCTCCGAACACCAAGGATTTTAGTACAACGCTGAAGTTGTCCAACTCGTATTTAGTCTCGATTATGTCATGGTGGGCGGCTTGAAAGGACTAGGTCCTTGGTGGGCGGAATGTTAACGTCATAATATTTAATAGTTAAAAACCCCAGGCCATAAAGTTATTTTGTCGAAAAAGTTTACCTCATGTCTCGATAGATGGCGTTGATCGATTTAAATTCGCGCTATGGTTTCATTACCACGCGAAGTATAAGTGTTTTCGAAATTATTAAAATAAATGTCCGCGTCGTTATGCTGCCCAAGGCGGGGAAGAACATTTTGAAGCCGGAGAGCTATCGGCCGATCACGTTGCTGTCGACCGTCTCCAAGGTGTTCGAGGCGCTCCTGCTGCGACACCTCCTACCACATGTTGCGCCACGACCCGAGCAGTTCGGTTTTCGGTCGGAGCATAGTACGACGCTTCAGCTGTCGAGGGTACTGCACCACCTCGCAGCCGCGCTAAACAAGAAGGAATACTCGGTGGCAGTATTCCTCGACATGGAGAAGGCCTTCGACCGTGTGTGGCACGAGGGCCTAACTTACAAACTGGCCACGTCAGGCGCGCCCCGTCGCGTCGTAAAAGTGGTCTCTGCTTTTCTGTCCCACAGGACTTTCAGGGTGGTGGTCGACGGAGCGCTCTCCGGCGCTCGGCCGGTGCGCGCCGGTGTGCCGCAGGGAAGCTGCGTTTCGCCGGCGTGTTACTCACGCTACACCGACGACATCCCCACAACCGCTGAAGCCATGCTCGCGCTGTACGCTGACGACGCCGCGTACATTACCACATCGCTTAATGCGAAGTACGCGGCGGTGAAGATGCAGCGCGCGCTGAACCTCCTCCCCGACTGGCTGTCTAAGTGGCGGCTGTCCGTCAACGTGGGTAAGACGCAGGCGATGGTCACCGGCGCCGCGCCTCTCCCACCACCCTTGAAGCTGCAGGGAGCCGACATCGCGTGGTCGCCCCGGGTCAAGTACCTGGGGGTCACCATAGATCGTCGGCTCTCAATGGAGGCACATGTCCGCGCGGTCGCCGCGCGTGGTAGGGTCGCCCGCAACCTCCTGCGACCAGTGCTCTCATCCAGCATCCCGGCGCGCGTCAAGCTGGGCGTGTACAAGCTGTACGTACGCCCGCTTCTGACGTACGCCGCCCCTGCATGGTTCGCCCTCACGAGCGAGACCAACCGTAGGCTCCTGCGCACGCAGCAAAGTGCCGCGTTGCGCACTATCGTCGCTGCCCCTCGCTTCGTGAGGAACGATGTCATCCAGCGGGACCTCGGGATTAAGGGCCTGGATGAGTTTGTGCGGCGCCTCGCGAAGGGGATGTTCGCGCGTGCCGGCGCGTCTGCTTTGCCACACATTAAGCAGATTGCGCCCTGGCATACGCGCCCCCCTGACGCGAGGAGACCCTTGCCCCGCGACCTGCTCGCGGACGTGTGACTCCACACCGGACTGGACTTCCGAGTGAGTCGCTCTCAGCTTACACGCGGCTCACTTGTGACAATAGACTCCACACATAACATACATCTGTTGCGTGATGCGTGCTAGGATAATTTAGGCGTGTCGCGCAGCAAACAGTAGACATTCACCTCTATACAGGCGCATAAATACACGCGTGAAGACGCAGCGCGGGCGCGCGATTCACGTAGACACCGGGTGACGTCACACAACACAATGTCACCCACACACCCATTACACGGTCTCCCTAACCCGTGCCAGGCTCGGCTAGCTCTGAAAGTGGGGCGGGCGGGAGCCACTCACCCCTTCTGTAGGAACGTCGAGTCCGTATCTCTGTCGCAGGTCGCCTTCTGCTGGGCTTCCCCCATGTAGGTGGGGGTTCCACCTGGTAGGGGTTGACCGCCGGGATACGGTGAAGAAAGCGGCGCTGATTAGCAGCGTCGTGGCGTGCCTACAGACACAGAAATAGCAACCATTCACAGGGACGCGCATATCCGCGTCCCATCATCTTTTAGGCCGCAGTAGGCCAACACAACGAGGGGCCCGTAGTGACGGGCCAACGTATAGCAACCGCGGAGAGGGGGCCACGCCCCGACACCGCCAGTCGCACCCCCTGACAGGGTGTAGCGATGACCAACTAGTGAAAATAAATGTCTTCGTTCGGAGTACGTGGCGTTGTTTTATTGCTATAAAAAACTCCCCGACTCGTCGATAAAAAGGGCGAAAAGGTCTTCGATGACCAATAGTTTTAATTCATAATATCGTTTTCGAAAATGTGATTATTTCTATGTGGTATGATGACGTTTAATTGTCATCTTACGATAGTGTTAAGACACATTGCAAATTATTATCGGTAAATTTATAGTCAAGCGCGAGTAGTTTATAATTTTTTATCGTGGTCCTTTATGAAGAAGTTTTAAAACACATTTTTGTAAGATTTTTTCATCAGATTCAGCCATATTACTATTTTCACTCTTCATCGAACTGTCTTCGCTACCATACCCTACCATATCCTACAATAATCACACATAATATAAATACAATGTATCCGGTTGTCGGTAAAACTAAATAACAACAAATAAAAAACAATAATAACAATAAATAACATAAATAAAACTTATCTGGCAATTTAAAAATTTGCCCTTATAATAGTAGATTCGATAAATTATACACTTCTGGACACATCTTTTGGCCCACCTTGTATTTTCAGTTTCGTTTGGTCCTAGCTAAAATTTTATATTAGGTCGAGCAAAAAGTTTTTATGCAGTTTTGAACCTGGCACATTCACAATTTCATTCAATAGTCTTTTTTTGAATTTCGAACACAGAATTTAAAGAAACAAAAGACAATTTGGAGCCTGTTTGTTGATACCAAACAATCGAATACTAAGAAAACTTGGTTTTATTGGTTTACTTGGATTTAATTCTTGAAAAAGTGATTGATATCTTTGGTTTTGCAACAAACATTACTTATTCTTAACATTATGGTGAGGTTCTATCAATAATCTATGGATACTTCACCTGAAGTCGCCGCCCAAGCTGTGGCACTTATTCAGGCCGGACACAGCCAAAGAAACGTGAGTGCTCAACTTAATTTAAGTCGATC
Organism: Cosmia pyralina; assembly: GCA_946251885.1. NCBI lineage: Eukaryota > Metazoa > Arthropoda > Insecta > Lepidoptera > Noctuidae > Cosmia > Cosmia pyralina. The sequence continues at coordinate 31,291,838 of OX276342.1, forward strand.
TGCGTTCCGAAATGTTTATCGGAGGTACCTAGAGACTGGCGGCTTTGTTCGTCGCCAAGGAAGGCCACGATCTCGGGTCACAACTGAAAGGCAGGATCGATTCATCGTGACGACCAGCTTGAGAAATCGTCACCTTACCTCCATTGAGATACAAAACCAACTTCTTGACTTCCACGGAGTATCTGTGAGCGCTCGAACTGTTCGGAGAAGGTTAAAAGAACGCGATATGGTACCACACAAACCAGCTAATGGCCCCAAACTAACGCGAGCCCACCGAACAGCGCGCCTTCATTTCGCACGCAGTCATTTAAATTGGACACAGCAAGATTGGAGCCGTGTACTCTATTCTCATGAGTCTAAAATTGTGTTACATGGCAATGATGGAAGGAAGAAGGTCTACCGACGTAAGGGAGAGCGTTTCGCACAATGCTGCTTTGAAGAGAGGGTTGCTTATGGCGGTGGCTCATGGACTGTCTGGGGCGGTATATCCGCGAGCGGCAAAACTCAACTTGAGGTTGTTACAGGACCACGGCTGCCAACATTAAATGCTGAAAGGTACATTCGTGAGTGCTTAGAACCTCACGTGATACCATACGCGGACTATGTGGGCCCAAATTTCCTTTTTATGCATGATAATGCAAGAGCCCATGCGGCCGGCATCGTCAGGGAATATCTTCGGGATGTGAACATCACAGTTATGGACTGGCCAGCCAGAAGCCCAGACATGAACCCCATTGAGCACATGTGGGACGAGCTAAAAAGACGTGTTAGGGCTCGTCAGCCAGTTGCCCAGACGATGCAGGAGTTGAAAACTGCCATAGAAGAGGAATGGGAGATGATCCCTCAAAATTTCATAGAGCGGTTGATAAACTCTATGCCTAATCGTATGAGAGCTGTGGTAGATGCCCATGGAGGCAACACGCGTTATTAAATTAAACCTTTATTTGATAAAACATGTTTTTTATTCAAAAATCAATTGCCTTTAACAAGGCGCATATCCGACTTGTTAGGCGTAGCTCCATGTCGTATGGTATTCTGAATTCAAATTTAAAACAATACGATCGAAAAAGATGGTAAAATGTATCAGGTTTAAAACTGCATCAACAGTTTTTGTTCAATCTAGCAATCATATTTCGGTAGGGGCCATCGAAACCTAAACTCTAAGGTGGGCCAATAGATGTGTCCAGAAGTGTAGGTGTAGCAGTAGGTACGTCCCTTGATAATAAAGTACGGCAATTCTTCCTTCATATGTAGTTGTCGATATTTACTGATCTTCATGAGCAGTGGTCAACATCAAAAACAAAAGAATATGGTTACAGCATAAGCAAAATAGTACGACCATTTTTAGCCCATACTTAATAAAAATATTATTGTTTTTTTTTATTCAGTCACTAAAAGGGTTAAATAGGGGATGAAAGTTTGTATGGAAATTCACCATTTATGTCGATGGAATACCATCGGGCACACGGCTTCTCTACTTGATAAAATTCTTATATTCACTGACAGACAATGCACAGCCTAAACCGCTGGATCTAGAAGCATGAAATTTTGCAAAAGAGTTCTTTTTGTAACGAAAGTAATTAAATTTCTATTAAAATTGCAATTTAAAAAACCGTTGCAATTTTGAAATTTCACCTTAGTACCGCAAAATCATGTTTTTCTCTAACTAGCTTCTGCCCGCGACTTCGTTAACAATATACTAAAACAACAGACACATTATAAAAAAGCTGGCACTTCGTTATATAGATATATCTCCAATATTGTACAATAAATTGCTGTCCTTTGTAAACTAAAATAATCGCATGTTGTGTTTACCTGTAATTGGGTGTGCAGTAGAACTAAGATCTGTTGTTATATTTTTTTTGTATGTATAGCTGTAACATCTGTTGGTAAACCATGAATAAATAAATAAATAAATAAAACATTATAAACATAGATGATATAAGAGGAATAAACTTCATGTATTCTGTGTACGTTCTACGAACTATCAAATAACAGTATATCAAAATGAAAAAAAAGAATCGAAAAAAAATATCAACAGTTGAGAATCGAACTTTTGTGGTTTGCTTTGATGAAAGTTGACTAAAATAGACGTTCTTATGTTATTATTATGTCATGATTGACATCCTTCCGCTAAGCCTTAACTCAAAGATTTAGCGCGATGATAATCAAATAAAGGTTAAATCTGTAACTATCTGCTATATGCATTACTTACTCAGCCCAATGAAGTAATGGAATAATTCACACACTGACACCGATATCGGCACGATATCTACCAGCGAAGACAGTGCGGGGTGAGAGTAGCGGGCATTCTTTCACTTGAGCAAACTTTATCACACTGCCGACTTCGAGACGTCGATACTTATTAGTGTGCTTGTTTGTCGCGTCGCGATGGTCATCGATATTCACCAATATCATGGGGCCGGTAATAATTGTACCCATCGCTATCGAATCGTGTTGGTATCGTTATCTGATAATGTGAAAACAAAACGACATTTTATGTAATAATCTTAGTCTACTCCACCGTAGACACCATAAAAAGTAAACTTATGGAAAAAAATTGACCTAAGAAAAACTAATTAAGTTGATCAACTGCAAATATTTTACACTATGGCATGGATTTTCTGTGAAATCGTCGGCGGCGCGTCGTAAATAAACACGTTGCGCTGCATTTGGGGGAGGCGGAGGTAGCGTTTCAAAGGCCTATAGGCCCGAATAACCTGGCCTTAACAACAACAGAGTGCATTCTAGCGCGTCGAAAAAACACACTGTTGGATTTTCAACTCTCGGCGCTAAGCAGAGCGTTGAAAATCCAGTGCGCGAAATAAAATCACCGCAATATTTTTACGTCCGTGCGAACGTCGACTAACTCCGGCTTTTCGATTTTTAGAGATGGCAACGCTACTTGAAAGTGAAATTGGTTCATTCTAATCAAAAGTATTTAGTGTTTGGGCTAGGTTGTACAGAGGCCAGCACATCAAGCTACCCTAATCTGTCAATATTCTTTGATCGATTTTCAACTTTACCACAAAGGAATAAGGTTCATATTCAATTGGGAAAATTTGACAGATTCGGGTAGCTTGATGTGCTGACCTCTGTACGTGAACGTGGAGCAACAGATCAACACGCAGTGTCACAAAGTGCTGCAGTAACTGGCGCTGGCGGCTTGTCTCACTGCCACTACGCTACGGTAACGCGTAACAACATACAAAACCTAATACTTAACTATAATTTGTTCTCTTACTGTGTATTCATAATTTATTATTATCATGGGTAGGTATATAGTTAGCATAGCGGGTCTCCTACAACGGGTGTGACCTGGCCAGCCGTACACGGTACGGTGGTATACCTTCATCAACTGTAAATATAATTGTAGCAATATAATCGACTCGTAAATACTCTTATGTCAATATTTTCCTAAATAAATAATTATTTTGTCATAATACTTTATTTGTCAGCCTCGACACCTACCTGCGTGTACGCCGCGCGGCGCCTCCCTAATACTGTACAAAACATTCATTAAGTCTATTATAGTACATTGTCCGGAGTGTGTGTGTGGGGGCGCGTGCGCGGGGCTAGTGGACGGTGCGGAGTCAGTCTTGTGAGGCGGCGCGCGCGTCCTCGTCCGGCTGCAGTTCCGCCTCCGCCGCCGACGGGATCGTGTGCAGCTGCCGCGGGGCCAACGCCGGCGCCGGGGAGCCGGGCGGCTCGTCCACGGCGGGCTGGCGCGTGAGGCGGGGCCGCGCCGCGCCAGTCGCCGCACCTGTCGCCGCGCTCCCGCCCGAGCGCGACGTGCGCCACGTGCCCGTCGACGCCGTCGCGTTCGAGCCTGACGAGTCGTTGCGGGACGACGACAGGTTGGAGTCCTGCGACGTCTTGCGAGCCACCAGCCAAGACGCGGCGCGGCGCGGCGGCGGTGGCGGCCGCCCATACGTGCGCCACGAGTCCGAGCGCGACGATGAGAACTCCACCGACGAGGACACCGAGCCCGCCCGCGCCGGGGCCGTGGCCGCGGTTCTGGGAGCGGGCGCTGGCGCGGGCGCAGAGCGGCGGCTGCACGCGCGCAACCAGTTTAGCAGGCGCTCGCGCCGCGCCGGCTCGCGCACGCTGTCGGCGCGCTCGGCGCCGGTGCTGCCGCCGGGCAGCAGGCGGCGACAGGCGCAGGTGGCGCCGTGCTGGCCCCGCGATGAGCGCTCCGCCAGGCTGTTGGTGTTGGCGGGCGTCTGCCGGTTGCTGAAGTTGGACGAGTGCCGGCAGCGCCCGATGCCGCGCGTCACGCGCGACTCCTCGATTGCCTTACACACGAGCGTGCAGTCCTTCTTGAACTGCTTGGTGAGTATGGCGTACAGGAAGGGGTTGCAGCAGGAGTTGAGCGGCAGCACGAATACCGTGAACACCTTGGCCTGCTCCAGCGACACGAGCTGCGCGCCGAACGCCGCCGTGAGCGCGAAGAAGGCGATAGGCGACCAGCAAACGAAGTCCGTGAACACCAGCAGCGCCATGCGCTTGGCGATGCGCGAGTCATTGGAGTTCCAGGCCTGCGAGCCGCGGATGGCGCAGTACATCTTGAGGTAGCAGCCCAGCAGCACCAGGAAGGCCACGCCATTGATGACGAGCAGCGTGACCACATAGCCGAGCGCCACCGGCGTGGCCGTTTCGAAGGGCAGGCACACGGCGAACTTGCGGTAGTCGGACACGCCCAGCAGCGGCAGCGCGGCGGCCGTCAGTGAGAAGGCCCAGCCCACCGCCATCACTACAGCCGCGTGGCGCAGCGATAGGCGCTTGTTGAGATGCATGGCGTGCGTGATGGCGTAGTTGCGCTCCAGCGTGATCACGGCCAGCGTGAACACGGACAGCTCGGATGACAGCACGCCCAGGAAGCCGGCCAGTTTGCAGCCGCCAGACATCTGCCACGCAATGGCGTGCGCGCGGAATTCGCCCAGCGTGCCGGCGTCCACAACCGCCAGGAAACCTGCACATGTATCCCGATCATGAATCGGCATCCAACATGACGCAAAACTCAGCCTACGAGTCCTACGACACGCAACACATCCAACATGACGCAAAACTCAGCCTACCAGTCCTACGACACGCAACACATCCAACATGACGCAAAACTCAGCCTACCAGTCCTACGACACGCAACACATACAACATGACGCAAAAATCAGCCTACGAGTCCTACGACACGCAACACATCCAACATGACGCAAAACTCAGCCTACGAGTCCTACGACACGCAACACATACAACATGACGCAAAACTCAGCCTACGAGTCCTACCACACGCAAAACATACAACATGATCCAAAACTCAGCCTACGTGTCCTACGACACACAACACATACAACATGACGTAAAACTCAGCCTACGAGTCCTACCACACGCAACACATACAACATGATCCAAAACTCAGCCTACGTGTCCTACGACACGCAACACATACAACATGATCCAAAACTCAGCCTACGAGTCCTACGAGACGCAACACATACAACATAAACTACTTAGTCGTTGTAAGGCACCAGATACTGAAACCTAGGTTCTCAGGTCTTGTTAGTGTAACGTTATATTGTAATATTAGCTTTTGCCCGCGGCTTCGCCTACGTGAATGTCGGTAACTATCCCACTGGAAAGTACTACCGGGATTAAAAGTACCCCATGTGTTCATTTATTTTATTTCATCTAAGTAAGTAAATGATACTTCAAGATACGAACTATGACTACATTTCCAATCCATTAAATCTCTTAAAATGAGATACTTACATAAAATATTTCATAATACATATTTATGAATTTTAAAATCAGCCCCTATTTTATCCCCTTAGGGGATGATTTTTCAAAAACCCACATATTTCTTTATATCCTACCAAAAGCATAAATTTGAATTTTCATATCGAAATGCTGGGTTTCCTATACAAACTTTCATATCCCCTATATCACCCCTCTAGGATTATTTTTGAGAAAAAAAGTAACCTATGTCCTTCCCCAGGATGCCATCTATAGCCTTACCAAATTTTATCGAAATCCGTTCAGTGGTTTAGGCGTGATAAGGTAACAGACAGACAGAGTTATTTTCGATTCCTACTAATATTATAAATGTGAAAGTTTGTATGTTTGGATGTTTGTTACTCAATCACGCAAAAACCGCTCAAAGGATTTGAATGAAATTTGGTATACAGACAGTTTATAACCTGGATTAAGACATAGGATACTTTTTATCCCGGTAGAATGTTCCCGTGGGATAATTTCCGACATACACGCGGGCGAAGCCGCTGGCAAAAGCTAGTTTATAATATTAGTATTGATATAATCAATCTCTCTCAGCACACGGCAATTTATTGGACCCGCGTTTTAAGAGTGACTTACGTGACACAACTATAGGTTAATTAGGTTAAAAAACTCGGCACCCAATGCAAAGTGATAGTCACCTAAGTAGATGCCCATGAAGAAGTCGGCGGCGGCGAGGTTGGTGACGAGGAAGCGCGGCACGTCGATGCGGCTGCGACTGCAGACGAGCACGAACACCACCGTGCCGTTGCCGAGCAGCGCCAGCAGGAACACCGCCCACACGCCGCAGCGCAGCGTCCACCAGTCGAACAGGTCCACGCACGGCAGGAACGGGCCTGAGCACACAGGGCACCAGGTAACACGAGGCTTAACAAGTAGTGTTCCTTTATGCCAACTTTCGCACGAAACACTAAGTATGGTAATGTCAAAAAGAATGATTCGTAGGCATAATGGTGTGTGTGACGCACCTGGCAGCGGCAGACACTGCACCTTGCGCGGTGCGTCGGGGCGCAGGTCGCGCTCGCCCAGCTCCACGGCGCCCGCGCCCGCCCACCCCTCCAGCATCGCCTGAAGGCCCCCCGCGCCCCCGGCCCCCCCCACACCACCCCCCACGCCGCTCAGCTCAGACACGTTCACTGGCAACATGAACCACTAGGTAAATAATATATTACAAAAGACTTTATACACTAACAAACTTACGCATCTTGCTAAAGAGGCTTAAACAAGAGTTGTCAAATAGACTGTAGCCCTCAGTGAGTGAATGTCATCATCAGTCAGGCATCAACAGGGAGGTACGGTACGTACAGTAGTGCGCCCAGATGTCGGTGGTGTTGGCCCAGGCGGCGGGGTCGATGTGCTGCGGCGGCAGGATCACCAGGTCGGAGGGCGACTCGGCCGCCGGCTCCTCCTCCTCCTCCATGAGCGGCATGAACTCGCAGCAATGGTACGCGTACGACAGCACCAGCGTCTACGCATTATTATTGCTCTCTTTAATGTTGTTTGTTTAGTACTACTACTATATTATTTTTCTTCGACAACACTATTATAATTTTGTATGGATGAGTTTCCACGAAAAGAAGAGGTAGCTTACGAACGGTCCGCTGACGACGGAGTAGAGCTTTTGTATTTATTATTTGTGGCGACGATTTTAATATTGTTGATAATCACTTATCTAAGCAGTCAATGTCATCGGAGCTGATAACGATCCGATAACATAACGATAATGAATTGGGATGTGTGAACTGGTCCACACAAACAGATGTTTATCAAGCAATAACGTAGCCGATCGCGAGGGAAACTTGACACATTACGACAGCAGTAGTAAACAAGGATATACTATGTGATAGCGAGAAGGCGAGGGCGGCGGGATATGAGTGTATCAATGACATCGGAAGACCTTCCTCAACATAAACTTGGCACTCATCGAGCCTCGCTTCTGCCGAATGATGTTGCAGAAGGAAAACAATTGTTTTTAATGAATTGTGAACGTGTCTTGAATCCATATTATTCCGTACACAGCAGCGAGGAAAACTACTTGCGCGCGTATATCTCAACGCGCTTGGGCAATACTACTACATGTTACTTGTGATGCTAGCGCAGACAGAGTGCAGAGTCCTCGAGATAAGAGACCAAGTAAACACTATCGATGCACATCGGGCACAGTAATCTCATGTCTCGTTTAGGCACAAATGATTGAGGTCGTTGATGATAAGCTTCTGATACGGTTTGTGTTCACCATGATATCCTACTCTTTGGACGTGACTGTAGACCGTGGCGCTCCCACCGTGACAGACCTGTATCCGGGGCAGCATTTCGGGCGGGTGGAAGTGGCGCAGGTTGGGGTTGTTGTGCGCCTTCAGGTGCAGCAGGCGCTGCAGCCTGGCGCCCGGCAGCCTCGAGAGCACGTTGTTATCCTACTCTTTGGATGTGACTGTAGAACGTGGCGCTCCAACCGTGACAGACCTGTATCCGGGGCAGCATGTCGGGCGGGTGGAAGTGGCGCAGGTTGGGGTTGTTGTGCGCCTTCAGGTGCAGCAGGCGCTGCAGCCCGGCGCCCGGCAGCCTCGAGAGCACGTTGTTATCCTACTCTTTGGATGTGACTGTAGAACGTGGCGCTCCCACCGTGACAGACCTGTATCCGGGGCAGCATGTCGGGCGGGTGGAAGTGGCGCAGGTTGGGGTTGTTGTGCGCCTTCAGGTGCAGCAGGCGCTGCAGCCCGGCGCCCGGCAGCCTCGAGAGCACGTTGTTATCCTACTCTTTGGATGTGACTGTAGAACGTGGCGCTCCCACCGTGACAGACCTGTATCCGGGGCAGCATGTCGGGCGGGTGGAAGTGGCGCAGGTTGGGGTTGTTGTGCGCCTTCAGGTGCAGCAGGCGCTGCAGCCCGGCGCCCGGCAGCCTCGAGAGCACGTTGTTATCCTACTCTTTGGATGTGACTGTAGAACGTGGCGCTCCCACCGTGACAGACCTGTATCCGGGGCAGCATGTCGGGCGGGTGGAAGTGGCGCAGGTTGGGGTTGTTGTGCGCCTTCAGGTGCAGCAGGCGCTGCAGCCCGGCGCCCGGCAGCCTCGAGAGCACGTTGTTATCCTACTCTTTGGATGTGACTGTAGAACGTGGCGCTCCCACCGTGACAGACCTGTATCCGGGGCAGCATGTCGGGCGGGTGGAAGTGGCGCAGGTTGGGGTTGTTGTGCGCCTTCAGGTGCAGCAGGCGCTGCAGCCCGGCGCCCGGCAGCCACGAGAACACGTTGTTACCCACGTTCCTATGACATGCAGACATGACATAATATCTATCTATAAACTCGTACATAAAAATCAATTGGCGTGCGTTAGTCTCGCAAAAACTTGAAAATAGCTCGACCGATTAAAACATTTTTTTTTGTTTTGTTCGCCTGAATACTGGGGTGGTTTAGGAAAAAATAAAATAAGGAAAATCCCAAAGGTACAGCTGAAAAAATCTAAATTTAGTCTCACGTGATACTAAGTTCACCGGCACCCTAATTGCGTAACACATTATCGGAGTTGGTTTCATTTAGAAACAAATTACTAATCCATTGCTTCATATGTTCGAAAAATTTGTTTGCTCGACAACGTAAATAACGCAATGAATGTTGTTGAACTGTCAAAATGAAACCAACTCCGATTATATATACACACATCAAAAGTGTCTAGGGATCAAGCATTTTTATGCGGATTTCTTGAGATTGAGATGTGGCTTTGTAATAAATTTATGATTTTATAAATTTATATGGATCCTTTTTGGTGCATTTCATAATTTGAATCAGGAACTGTGAATCAAATTCGAGTAAAAGATGAAAATCAGCTGTCAATATTTTCCCTATAAAAACATACAACGCATTGAAGACATTATTAGTGCTACTGTTTCCCTACTACTGATTAAAACCAACGTTATTATGGAGCGGCGACGTCATTTAAGCAGGGAAGAAATGCTCAGAGCCGTGGGAATGATAGAAGCTGGTTCCCGGCAACGTACTGTGGCTTTAGCTCTGAATACAAGTCAGAGTGTTATCAGTCGACTTTGGACACGTTACCGAAGCACTGGTACCGTGGCTGAGCGCCATGGAGGACGGTATCGCTGCACCACACGGAGACAAGACCGATACATTCAAATCTTAACTCGAAGAGCTCCAACTATAACCGCCATGATGTTAGCCGTGAGGCTTCATCACTCTTCAGGGAACTTAATTAGCGACCAAACAGTCAGAAACCGCTTGCATGAAGTGAACCTTCATTCCCGAAGACCGCTACGGGTACCACCTATAGCAATGCACAATCGTAGGATTCGATATCAATGGGCTCTTGAACACAGAAATTGGGCAGAAGAACAATGGCGTTTCGTGTGCTTTTCTGATGAGTCTCGTTTTGGTATGAGACCGGATACAAGACGTATACGACACTGGAGAACCCCTGGACGCCAACAGCGATTAAAATCCTGCCAGGAAGTCCATCCTAATAGTGGTGGAACCATCATGGTATGGGCGGGTATTTGGATCGGCGGAAGAACTGAGTTGATTTGGATCAGAGGCAACCTCAACGCTCAAATTTATGCTGAGACGATTGTATCAGACGTCATCGTTCCTCTACAAGTGCAAATCGGTCCCTTATTTCAGTTAATGCATGATAATGCACGACCGCACACCGCAAGAGTTGTAAGACAGACTCTCGCCGCAGCTAACATCAATGTCCTGCCCTGGCCTGCTCAGTCGCCAGACTTGAACCCGATTGAGCATGCATGGGATATGCTACAGAGAAGAGCTCTGCCGAATATGGAGGGTATCCAGTCGCAAGAAGACCTTTTTTTGTTGTTGCAACGAACATGGGCGGCCATTCCACAGCGTGATTTGGATGAACTCATTTTGAGTATGCCAAACCGATGTTCTTGTGTTGTTAGTGTTCGCGGTAGAAACACGGATTATTAATTGTTTAAGTTACCCAATAAAATTTTAAAGAAAACTGTTATTTCAGTCTTTTTTTCGAACTTTAATGTTAGTGGTTCAAATGTCAAAAATCCCTTTATTAGGAAAATGGCAAATTTCTTTATTAATGCAAAGGTGACTTGGTTTATCGTTACTGTGACAAACGAAAACACTTTATTTGATGAATCCTTAAAGAAAATTTTAATTAATATCAATCAGGAGAAAAGTTATTGCAAAAATATATGTTGATCCCTAGACACTTTTGATGTGTGTATATGTTACGAAATTATGGTGCAGGTCATGAAGTAAGTGCTCAATATTTATTTATAGAAACTGTTTTAATTACCGTCGGGTAATTTAAACAGTTAAGCCCCAAAAACATAAATAATAAGTATCACCCAAAAACATAAATGGATGACTAAAGGTATAAAAAAATGTTGTGTAAACAAGCGCCGTCTATACCTTAAATGTCGTCTATCAACAGCAAATAAGAACCAACATAAAAATACCTACAAACAAATATACCTCAACCTTAATACGCTGTATGTTCCAAGCGCAAAAGGTAGAAAACACACGTTATCTGTCCCAATCTAGTAATAGATGTAAAGCTGCCTGGAAAATAATCAAAAATAATAGTAGTGACACAAAAAATGCACAAGACATAAACGAAATTAAATTGGACAAACAAACTTACACACAACCAGAAAAGATAGCTGACATTTTTAATATATTTTTTAATGACATGACTAATATGACAATGATCAATATGACTATTGATCCATATCTTGACTACACGCCACCGATACCTCACCTTCCAAATACTATTTATTTAACCCCAACCAATGAGAGAAAAGAATTAATTCTTTAAAATCTACCAACTCTACAGGCTATGATGACATGAACACCAATATTCTCTAATTATGCTCAAAATTTTTGTCATCGCATATTAGCCATATGATTAACCTATCATTTATTCAAGGATTATTTCCCTCGCGTTTAAAGCTCTCTATTGTCAAACCAATTCACAAGAAAGGTGACACCAATGACATGAATAACTATCGTCCCATAACGCTCATACCAATTATTTCAAAAGTTTTTGAGAAAGTTATATATGAAAAACTTTACAGCTTCATATCAAAAAATTACATCCTAAAAGAAGAACAATTTGGTTTTAGGAAAAATAAATCGACCACATTGGCTTGTTTTGCTTTATTAAAATTAATAACTAAAAGTCTTAATTATAAAATACCAATTACCTCTGTTTTCTTAGATATGTCCAAGTCTTTCGATTTCGTAAATCATAAATTGCTTCTTCTCAAATTAGATCGATATGGCATTAGAGGAAACGCGTTAAAATGGATCGAAAGCTACCTCACCCATCGACAACAATGTGTTGAGATCTCGAGACATACAGGGCACCAAAAAATCGTCTGCAGATCTCCCTATCGGGAAAATAATTGTGGTGTCCTACAAGGAACCATACTGGGACCACTTTTGTTTTTGCTGTATGCTAATGACTTAGCTAGCGTAACCTCCCACAACTGCATACTATAATGCTGACGATACGACCCTCAGCATTCGAAATCTAAATTATGACGTAGGTGAATACCAGACCGAGACAAACGAGACAATAAATAAAATTATCACATGGCTTAAACAAAATAATCTCCATATTAATATTAGTAAAACCAAAATGATCCATTTCCAAACATATAATAGTACACGCCCACGGCTTAAAATACAATATGGAAATGAGACAATAGAAGAGGTCGATATCGCAAAATTCTTGGGAATAATAATTGACAAGAACTGTAACTGGAAATCTCATATTGATGATCTATGTAAGAAGATAGATAGATTTGTATTTGTTTAACACGTGTGGCTAGTGTTAATGCGGCACTATGTGCATACCATGGATATGTCTCTTCAATTTTGCGCTATGGAATCATAATATGGGGTAATTCAGTTGAACTTAAAAGAGTGTTTCGAGCTCAGAAAAAATGCGTACGCTCAATTTGTGGAGCGCACACACTGGATAGTTGTGTTCCACTATTTAAAAAACTTAATATACTGCCACTTCCAACTCTATACATTTTTGAAATTTATACCTTTGTACACCAAAACAAACATGAATTTGACTTGTTTAATGATGTTGTATCCAGACCCAGCCGCAAAGTTCATATGCTTAATGTTCCTAGGCGAAGAATTAAATTATTTTCTAATAATGTATACTGCATGTCCATTAGTGTTTACAACAAATTACCTGATGGCTTCAAAACTCTCAGCCTCAAAACATTTAAATGTAAATTATTTAACTTTCTTATAAGCAAATGTTATTACTCGACTGAAGATTTTATGACTGATAAATTTACCTAAACATTTGTACATTATTGCCTACTAAGCAGACTTTATCTCCTTGACATCATTGAATTTTGACATATATAATTAATCTCTTTTACAACTATTGTTCAATTTATTTATATTATTTGTAATTCTAATTCTAATAATGTAATTTTAATGTAATGATGACCCATAATTTGACAAACCATACCTATTTGTACGCCAGAAACGGCAGAATATTATGATCGTAATACATAATTCACATAACAGCTTTGTACAATATTCTGACAAATAAATGCATTCTATTATATTCTATTCTATTCATTCTATTCTATAGTTGTCGCTTCGCCGTAGTCGTACGGCGAAGCAAAAAGGAGGGCTAATGTTCATCTGTTCACTCATAACTTTTAAACTGCTTATCATAATTTGACAAATGAGGTATTGTTAGGTGTCTTGATTGTCTGCTGGTTATAGGCTATGTGATGTCACATTAATTGAATATGGCGCCCTCTAGAGGACAAAGTCGTGAACAAAAATTTTTTTTTTTTGTAATGATGTCGTGTTTGGTATCAAATGAACGAGCTTAATTAGCACGTTTCAAAAAAATATATATTGTTAGCTTTTGCTCGCGGCTTTGCTTGCATGCACCCGATAATTGGGAATAATTTCCAAAATCACGCCTCAGATGTGAGCCTATATTTTCTCTTCAAAACTACCCAAAAAATGTAATAATTATTCTTCTTTAAAAATTTAAAGTGGCTCTGCAAATACTTTATCACACACAATCAGTTCGATAAGTTGTGGATCGCAGTTATCTAGACTTGACAAAAGGCTTTCGTGGCAAAGTCCTCCACATTGTAGGTATAACACTGGAGCAGCACACCGGTGTAGCACGCTATGCAGCCAATACATTTCGTAACACTTTCCTATGCTGTAAGTAGCTCTACTACTACATCAATATTTGCCCGCAGAGGTACGTATGAACGAGGACTTCCTTGCACACCAGTACATGCAACTGTGAGTGAATACTGTGAGTACGTACAAGTCTTCCAGCTTGGAGACGGGCACGAAGGTCTCCATGTCGATGTGCTCGATCAGGTTGTCCTCCAGGTTCCTGCAACACAACGCGCTCAGTACTACTGCCTTATCATCATGCCACACCCCAGGGACAGGTCGTCCCCCGGGGAGTGGAGAGCTTTTATAACAACTTCAGATCTGTACTAAAACAAGTAAATAGATGAGTTAAGACGCGGTATTAGCTCAATATTCACAAAAATTGGATTCGTGGATTGTCGAGTATGACGTAACGCAATGAAAATATCCGACGCAAAAAATACAGTGGACAGAGAAGGATTTAAAGAAAAATTTTAACCGAATAGAATTGTAAATAAAAAACTAAACCGGCCAAGTGCGTGTCGGGACACGCGCAGTAATAGGGTTCCGTAGTGCACGCCGCCGCCCGTCGTTATTCGAGCGTAAATATTAGTAATTTAGAAATAAGAATGTTATGATTTTTTTTTTGTATATTTTTACATGGTTCATAAACTTATATTTACTACCTGTTTTAGGGCTGATTTTTCAATAGGTTGATAACTTTTACCTGAAGAATAAATGTGACAGTTTGACATATTTTCCATACAAAAGCTGTCTAATCGCCATATTTATTCCTCTGATAAAAATTATCTGACTCTTGAACAATCAGCCCTTATACAAATAACAACGTTATATAAGTAACTAGCTTTTGCCCGCGGCTTCGCCCGCGTGGATGTCGGAAAATATGCCACAGGAACAAAAACTTTGAGATAGCTTCTGCCCGCGACTTCGTCCGCGTGAAATTTCTTGTTCCCCCGACCCACCCCGTCGCATCGCTTTACCTGCCCGCGCTATTACTTCGTTTTCGCTTAGCGTTCTTTCTGACTTTTTTTCTTTTTCTTCGGCATCTAAGAGTCCTACAGTGATTTTAAATATGCCTATATCCTTCCTTAAGAATTGGGCTATCAAATGCAAAAATAATTATTAAAGTCCGACTAGTAGTTCCAGAGATCAGCGCGTTCAAACAAACAAAAAAAGTGTGTGTATCAGCTCCGACGCACGACTGGACGCACGACTACTCCTGTTTTTTGTGCCGTTCCGAGTTTCCGACTTTCTATTTTTCAGTAATTTCTGTCGGGCTGGGCTTCTTCAATGAATCAGTGTTATACAAAAAGCAACTTTAAGGTTTAAAGGCACTTTCCCCCCTCTTACCCCTCCTCTCCCTCTAACCCCCTCTCACCCTCCCCATCATCCCCCTCACTTCTCCCTCTCATCCCCCTCTTCCTATCCCCCCCTCACCACATGTCCTTCCCGCTAACCTTCCCCTCCCCCTCACCACCTCTCACACCCCCTTCACCGCTTTCCCCTCCCCCTCAACTCTCACCAACTTCTCCTCTCCCCCTCTTCGCTTCTCGACACCCTCCCACCTCACTACGCCCTCCTATCCCTCTCCCTTTCACCACACCCTCCCCTTCCCCCTTTCCCTCCTCACCATTCCCTCCCCTTCTCTCTTCCTTCTACCCTTCCCTCTGGGGAAAAACTATTAATGACAAACTTTATTACTTGCTTAGGCAAGTATTTGTCCTAAGTTTCAAGTTAATTAACCAAATGAATAAGATTTTTCATATAAACTGTATTCCCTATTTTCACCCCCACAGGGATGGAATTTAAAAAAATTCCGTAACTTGACTGAAAGAATATTTACACCAATTTTCAAATTAATCAAGCCTTGCAGTAAATCCTGCCCTGTAAAATTGACTACCCCTTTTTTAAGATAGATTTAGGGGTAGATTTTCGAAAAACCCTGATACATTTTATTCTTTATTTTTGGTCTCAAGTATAAATACTGAGTTTCGAGTAAATCGGACCGTGCATTAAAATTTTTCCAAGCAAACCAATCCCTCCTGAGAGGGTAGTTTAAGTAAACTAAAAATGAGAAACTTTATAATTTACTTAGATAAATATTCATGCCAAGTTTCAAGTCTATTAACTCAAGGAATAAAATTTTCCATATAAAATTTGGATCCCTGTTTCACCCCTTCAGGGCGTGAATTTTGAAAAATCCTTTCTTAGTACACCTCTAAACCTCATAAGGAATCTATGTGCCAAATTTGGAATCTCTAGACCCAGCAGTTTGGGCTGTGCGTTGATATATCATCCAGTCAGTCAGTCAGTTTACCATTTAATCTTCTTCTAAGCGAAAGGTCATTCATTCATTCACTCACTGATTAAACACGAAATCTCAAAAACTATAGGAGACTTTAGCTAAGAAAAGATTTTAGCAAACTCGCTCCGTAAAGGGGGGAAATAGGGGGTGGAAGTTTGTATGAAAAATGTTATTCCTTGAGTTAATAAACTTGAAACTTGGCACAAATATTTATCTAAGTAAATTATGACTTTTTAAATTTTTTGTTTTTCTAAATTAACCCCTAAAGGGGTGTTAAAGTTTGTATGGAGGAATTTTAACGCGCGGTCTGATTAATATAAGTTATACAGTTGTAGCTAGAAGTTATTCTGTAGCTTCATAACTTAATTCCTGGAGCCAGCTCCCAACCCTCAATTTATACTTAGATTTGGTAAGTTCATAAATCGAAAGTGTCCGATTTATTTTTAACCGACTTCTAAAAAAGGAGGAGGTTCTCAATTCGGATGTTTGTATTTTTTTTTTTTTTTATGTTTGTTCGCGCATAACTCCGTCGCTTGCCAACCGATTTGAAAAAATATTTTTTTGTTGGAAAGGGTATACTTCCCAAATGGTCCCATTTTTGTCAAAATCCAGTTCTGATGATGGGATCCTGGAGAAATCGAAGGAACTCTTCAAATATTATAGGCACACCTATAGCGATTTGGGTATTTTTTATAGTAGCTCGTGCATTTGCTCTCGGAAAGCACCACTTGGTGAAGTGGAACTAATGATGAAGACCACAGATGGCTACCGGAACTACTCAATGATAAATATTTCACGGGTTGCGATTCGATTACTTTAATATGGTTGCTAAGCAATTTCCGCTCGTCACACAACGCGTGTGGTGAGTGGTTGTTGAGGAGTTCTCCTGGTTCTTACCAGCAGAACTCCTCAGCAATTAACGTCCCAGCATCGGGAAAAGCAATATTTTGTAACATGTGATGAGCAATTGACATTTAACTATTGAAACTTATACAAATTATAAACAGACCCACTAAAAAGTGAAAAATAAAAACTTTTTCACAAAAAAATACAACCGACTTCCAAAAACAACACTACAAAGTGAAAAATAACTTTAATTTCGGAAGTCGGTGGCAAAAACAAAAATACATTTAATCAGACACCGACTTCCGAAATTAAAGTTATTTTTCACTTTGTAGTGTTGTTTTTGGAAGTCGGTTGTATTTTTTTGTGAAAAAGTTTTTACTGTAGGGAAAGCGACCAAGGTAACAAAATAAACGTTTGGAGAACATAGTAGAAAGTCGTTTACCATGGCGATCTACTGGGTCAAAGCGTCTTTTAGTTCGTAAAAGCGAGGAGTTAAAGGAAAGGAACCCATGTTGTTTTAGGGCCGTTTGTAGAACAAACAGCTGACGTACAGTTAGGACTTTAGTGTCTTTATATAAGAGTGCCGTAGGATATGTAGAAAGGTAGAAAGGTAGAAAGGAAGGTCACACCTTTAGAATAGCTCTCTGCGCTCTTTCCAATTGTATGATTGTGTATTTAGGTGCACCGCCCCAAGACGTTATGCAGTGTGTTAATAGGGACTGGGCGAGGGCAAAGTAGATTAATTTCATCAGCCTAACGTCAGCCACATTTCTTAGGGTCTTAAAGACAAATATTAGTTTACACAACTTATTGCTGAGAGTGTTGATGTGTTCATGAAATCTCAAGTTGCAATCTATTATAATTCCTAGGTACTTTACACTATTTGCTTTTTGTAGGCGGGTGCAGCCACATGTGTTGTCATTTTGGTTGGAGCAGGAGTGGGCAATTATAGAATACAATGGAGTCATTTGAGTTGTGTTTGTGCAGGACTTTAGGGAAAAGGAAATGTACTTTGTTTTGTCTGTGTTTATTGTGAGAAAATTACTATGCAACCACCTCACCACAGCGTCAAAACCTGACTGAGCATGCTCGTAAACTTCATGCCATGAGTTTGCGCTAAAGAGAAGGGCAGTGTCATCTGCAAAAGTTATAATTTTACCCTTGGGGATTGTGAGCATACCCAGCTCGTTAATATATATGAGGAAGAGAGTCGGACCGAGTACGCTACCTTGTGGCACACCATAGGTAGCGGTGCGCTCTTCGCTGATGATATCATCAATCTTAACGAACTGGGAACGCTCACTAAGGTAGTTTTCAAAAAGTTTGAGTTGTACCCCTCTTATGCCTATTCTTTCCATTTTGTGAATAACAATGGGTACAGAAACAGTGTCGAAAGCTTTAGCAAGGTCTAAAAATATACCCAAGACCTTCTGTCCCCCATCCATGTTTGTGACAACATAATTAGTTAGGTCATGAACCGCATCGGACGTTGATTTGCTAGCCCGAAAACCATATTGTGAGGGTGACAATATATTAAACTTTTCTAAGTAGTCAACGAGCCTATTGTTCATGATCCTCTCCAGTATTTTGGAAAGGGCAGGAAGCACAGCAATAGGTCTGTAGTTGTTGACACTGTTCCTGTCCCCACCCTTAAGGATAGGATGTATGATGGATTTTTTATATGGTTTGGGAAATTGACCTGAATTTAGAGCGAGGTTGCAGATGTATGTAAGTGGCAGTACAACTATGGCGATATGTTTTTTTATTAGGCCATTAGACATTCTGTCCCATCTGGCAGCACAGTCATTGCGTAGGGATGTTATCAGATTAGCAACTTCATTTTCATCCGTCGGTAATAAAGACATAAGACTGTAAGAAGCCGCTGTTGACAGATTGGGATGCTTCGTCAGTTGACCTAGAAACTATTTGTTCTGCGAGATTTTTACCGATTTCTGCAAAGAATTTGTTGGCCAGGCTAACGGATTGCAGTGGAGTAGCTGACATATGTAATAAGTGTGATGCGTTGTCTTTCTTACGAGTTCTATTGGATATAGTGTTTATGGCTGCCCAGGGTTGTTTGGTGTTGTTGCCTGCGTTGTTAATTTCTTTTCTCTCAAATTCTAGTTTAATCTTCTTCAAAAGTTTGTTCTGTATCTAGTGAACGTTGTTCTTAAAATTTTATTGTCAGGTGACTTTTTTGTTTTTTTATGTAGGTTGTCCCTATGATTAACTTGAAACTCAGTATTTATACTTGAGACCAAAATGAAGAATAATGTGAATCAGGGTTTTTCGAAAATCTACCCCTAAGGGGGTGAAAAGGGGTAGTCAATTTTACAGGGCAGGTTTTACTGCGGGGCTTGATTAACTCGAAAATTGGTGTAAATAATCTTTCGGTCAAGTTACGGAAATAATCCAAACGATTTTGTAAAACTCCACCCATGTGGGGGTGAAAACAGGGAGTATAGTTAACATGCAAAACCTTATTCATTTGGTTAATTAACTTGAAACTTGGCACAAATACTTGCCTAAGCAAGTAATAATGTTTGTCATTAATAGTTTTTCCCCCAGAGGGAAGAGTAAATGGGGGGAGGGAAGGGAGGGAGTGGTGAGGAGGGAAGGGAAGGGGTGGTGAGGAGGGAAAGAGGGAAGAGGAAGAGATGGTGAAAAGGGAAAGGGGTAAGTGGAGGATGTACTGAGGGGGAGAGGGTGCGGAGAGGGGTGAGAGGGGGTTAAAGGGAGAGGGGGTTGATAAGAGGGAGGGTGAGAGGGGTGGGAGCTGGGTTAGAAGGAGAGGAGCAGGGGTGAGAGGGGGGTTAAAGGGAGAGGGGATGAGTGCCTTTAAGTTGCCTTTTGTATAGCACTGATTCATTGAAGAAACCCAGCCCGACAGAAATTACCGAAAAATAGAAAGTCGAAAAACAGGAGTAAACTACAGTCGTGCATCGGAGCTGACAAACACACTTTTTTTTGTTTGTTTGAACGAGCTAATCTCTGGAACTACTAGTCGTACTTTAATAATTATTTTTAAAAGCTTTTATTTAACTTGCAATGTACGAGTATGTATGTATGTATGTTCGCGTGGAATATTGCTACTCAATTTTGAAGCAGATATTTTCAACCGATTGAGCTGAAATTTTGTATACACGTTTAGTTTGGATGATAATACACGATAAGCTATGTGACGTCATTCTAAATCCAATATGGCGGACCATCCAAGATGGCGGAATAGTTATTTTTAATGCATTTCTACAATATGGGTAAAAATGAAAGGGCTTGTTGAGAGTAACTCGAAAAATAATGTGACGTCATTCTAAATCCAATATGGCGGAACATCCAAGATGGCGGAATAGTTATTTTTTATGCACTTCTACAATATGGGTATCAAATGAAAGGGCTTTTTGAGGGTAACTCAAAAAATAATGTGACGTCATTCTAAATCCAATATGGCGGACCATACAAGATCGCGGAATAGTTATTTTTAATGCATTTCTACAATATGGATATAAAATGAAAGGGCTTGTTGAGAGTAACTCAAAAGTAATGTGACGTCATTCTAAATCCAATATGGCGGAACATCCAAGATGGCTGAATAGTTTTTTTTTTATGCACTTCTACAATATGGGTACCTATCAAATGAAAGGGCTTGTTGAGAGTAACTCGAAAAATAATGTGACGTCATTCTAAATCCAATATGGCGGAACATCCAAGATGGCGGAATAGTTATTTTTTGTGCACTTCTGCAATATGGGTATCAAATGAAAGGGCTTGCCGAGAATAATTAGAAAAATATTCTGACATCACTAATCCAATATGGCGGACTTTTGAGTTTTTATGCTTTCCTATAGTATGGCGATAACTAAAAAGTAAAAAATAAATTAAAAGCAAAAAAACCTGTTTAAAAAAAAGCTTTTATTTAAATGCTGTAAAAAAAAGAGAAAATAAAATTTTCTTTTAAAATTTTAACTATCAACCTATAACCTCATTATAAACAGATTATATGATCATAAAAGCTTGTCGCGAGGTTTGCTGAAGTACCTATAAGTATTTAAATAAACTGAAATTAAAAAAAAAAATTAAACTTAGCAGATTAAGTTACTCAATTAAATAGGTACTAGTTTATTTACACAAGTAAATCGCGCGACAAGCTTTTATGATCATATAAATTGGCGCACGCGGGCGAAGCCGCGGGCAAAAGCTAGTATATATATTTAAAGAGGATAAGATAAAAAATTTGTACGAAATTTTTTCTGTTCCTAGTACATTTTACAAGTTGATTGACTATTACTCGAAAACTTGAAAAGCCTACTTAGCTGTGATAGTTTTCCTTCCTCTTAATTTCGTTATAAATAAATACTACTGCCGTGAATTTTTCACCCATCCAAAACTAACCATTCAGTTGGCGGGGGAGGGGGGGGGGGGGGGGGGGGGGCACTTGACTGTAACAAAAATTGGCACTTTAAAGCTTAATATTTCAGAAACGGATCCCTAAATCGAAAAATTGTTTAGAAAAACCCGCAATATTTTTGAAAAACTATCCAACAACACCCCACACCATGAGGTAGACGAGAAAAAAAAAACATCTCAACTTTACGTGTACAGAAGGTACCCTAAAAAATATTTTTTCATGATTTTATTTTACCACTTTGTCGGCGTGATGAATATGTATATCCATGCCAAATTATAGCTTTCTAGTACTAGAGAGTCTGAGCTAAGCTGCAAACGGACAGACGGACGAACATAGCGAAACTATAAGGGTTCCTTGTTGACTATAGAACCCTAAAAATAGTTTGATATTCCCAATAAAAAATTTGGAGTTGCTCCACAAAAATAAATTTATCTCTGTATTTTCAGCAATAACGACATTAATTTTTAGGGTTCCGTACCCAAAGGGTAAAAAAATGGGACCCCGCTACTAAGACTCCGCTATCCATCCGTCTGTCACCAGGCTGTATCTCATGAACTGTGATAATTAGACAGTTGACATTTTCACAGTTTTCTTTTTTTTTTTGTTATTTTTTTATTTCTGTAGCCGCTATAACAACAAATATTAAAAAAACAGAATAAAATAAATACTTAAGGGGGCTCCCATACAACAAACATGATTTTTTTGCTCGTTTTTGCTCGATATTGATAACGGCAACAGGTAGACGCTTGAAATATTCACAGAATATTTAGTTATATATTCACTTTAAAAATAAATAATTAAATTAAAATAAAATAAATACTTAAGGGGGCTCCCATACAACAAACGTGATTTTTTTGCTCGTTTTTGATAACGGCAGCAGGTAGACGCTTGAAATATTCACAGAATATTTAGTTATATATTCACTTTAAAAATAAATAATTAAATTAAAATAAAATAAATACTTAAGGGGGCTCGGGGGAGATTCGGTTGAGGAGATTAAGTGGCAACACTGGCAGCCGGTCGTCAAAATAACGATCTCTAGTTAATTATTTTAGAAAATTAATAAAAAGTGTTTTATTAATGTTAAATTAGTGTTATATAGTTGTGCCTAGTTATTAAGTAGTATATCCAGTGATTATACAGTATTTTTTGTTGCGAGAACTTCGCACAAAAAGGATATTAAACCGGCTGTCAACTCAACGGTGACGGATTTCAAAATATCATAAAACCCGGGGAGTATTTTGTTTTATTTATGTTATTGCACATAGTAATAACTGACCACTGTACTGACTGAACATCACAAAATACTGCTCAGCCTCTGAGCTACGTCCATCACACATTGGCATGGTTTGTCTCGTTTTGCTTGACAACTAGTGGAAGCAAAATTGATGACGAAAACATTCGCTCAGACAAGAAATACTACATAATTTACTTCACAAAAAAATACACTCATTACTGCTTATTGATTACGCATCATTTATTCATGATATTATTGGTTCGATTGTTAGAAATAATCAGTACGTACCTACTTGAAAGGTTAACGAAACTTATGCAGTGAATTAACGATATACTTTTAATCTAATTGCAATAATAGATCACAACAAGAACGTTGATTATCGTTTTTTGGATTGTTATCTATAAGTATATAAAACTTTATTTTATTTTAATTTATTTTACATAAGTATCCTACCCACATAGGGAAGAGTAAAATCATAGGACAATAGAATCAAATATAACTTTGTACTTGATCTAATCTAGTTGCATTTCAATTAGACTCAGCAGCCTACATCATTTCTCCATAAAGCTACACTAACTTCTCCCATTATTATTATTATTTTTTTTCCTTTCATTTCAAGCTTTCTGTTCTTGTTTGTCTGTCTAATTGGTTCTCACTTTTCCTTTGCTTCTACTTTCAGTTCTTGTTCCTGAAACCATGCCTGTGATGACCCGTAAGACTGCTGCTCAGGAGTTGGAGCTTAAATTAAGAACGGCCATTCAGGATCTTGATGCTTCAAACAGTAAATGTCAACAGCTGTTACAGGAGATAGATGAAAGTGAGAAGGAAGTAGAGAAGGTAGTTTTCAGGAACACATGCTTGAAAAAGGAGCTAATAGATCTAAATCAACAATATCTAGATGTTGTTGATGAACGGGACAAACTGCGGGTGGTCACAGATGGTTTCAACAACTGCAGTAGCATTTATGAGGAGGCTTTGTGTAAGGTTAGGGACCTAGAAGAAGAATTAATTCTTGCAAATGTACATATTGCTAAATTACAAAAACAAAAAGATTGTACTCAGGCTAATCAGAGTAATATTAGCTTGCATGATGAGTTATTAAACATTAATTGCAACCATCATTCATTAGTAACAATAGACCTTACTGAAGAGTCAATATTGAAACATAATATTAGTAGTTATAAAGTAAGTCAAAATAAAATTAAAAAGTATGCAAAACTAAATAAAATCATAAATAAATGCAATAAATTTAGAAAGCAACAAAAACACTGTTCCAGCAATATTAAACTAAGGAAAGAACGTGTTTTTTTTATAAATAAATTAAAAAACTATCAAATTAAACTAGAAGACAGTAAGAACATTTATGAGATTGACACTCAACGATTACAGTCTGAAATTCAGGTACTAGAAGAGTCAATACATTCACTCTATACTAAGTATGTGACATCTGAAAAACAAAATCAGGAGCACATACTTGCTACAAGGGAGTTAGTGGACATGTGCAACTCTAATGTAGACAAAGTGAACCCGCTGACTCTTAGCAGCCCTCAATGTTCATTGCATAGAAAATCCAATCTTGGCACTTTCCAACCTGAGGTAACGGAGGACCCGTCCCAGTCAGAAAGTGCTCAGGTATCTATTCGCTTTCAAGATACACCAGATATTGAACTAGGTCCATTGCAAGTAGTTCAGATAGATGCTAGTTCTGTCCCTTATAGTAGTAAAGTATGTTGCAGTTCAATTATGTTTTCTGATAGTTTTGGAAAAGGGTTAGGAAAATTACTTAGCAATAACCTGAGTCATTCTTCTCAAAACTATTGTATGCCTCAGGCTTCCCACAAACAAATAATGGCTTCAATAACTAGGAATAAATATGATCCTAATGCCATTATTACTATACTTATAGGTAACAGCCTTAATGTTACAAAAGATGATATTACTGATAGTGTCACCGAGCTATTGAAGTTAAATTGTAAAAAAAATATTATGTGTGCTTTTCCATATTTTGAATACTTGTCAAAAAGACAAAACAACTACATTCATATGTTAAATAATCACATGCAATTCTTAGTTAGTCACCATAGTGACAAGTTTATATTTTTTGACACCAACATTTTTGTTGATAAGCTAAGCTCGACTAGGGATACGGTGTATCTGCCCAGTAGTTTTAGACGTCAAATAGCTAGGCTATTAGCTTTTAATATTAACTCAGACATAATTAGTATGTCGAAGTCATCTATAATTAGCACCACAGTTAGTAATAGTACTAATGTTAAGGTAGTCAATAATTTAAACTAGTTTGTAAGACAACAGAAGGTACCACTAACAGTATAGTTACACTTAATAACAAAAAGGTATTTTCTAGCACTAAAATTGTTAACTGTAGAAAAGGGGCTAAGCAGAAATCCTTGAAATTATTTCATCAAAATATTCAAGGTTTTTCGTCCAAACAATTGGAAATTGAATTGTTTTTAGAAAAAACAATGTTTGACATTATTTGTTTAACTGAGCATTGGTTAAAAGATTACGAAATGTTAATTAATTATGAAAATTATAGTGTGACCAGTTGTTTTAATCGAACATCAATGATGCGAGGTGGTTCACTAATCTTAATTAAAAATTGTATTAAATCAAAAACTCGTACAGACATAGTTGAACTATCGGTTGAACATAGCATTGAACTTTCCTGTGTTGAGCTGGATAAGCATGTCATAGTGTGCGTTTACAGACCTCCAAATTATCAAAACTACTCCATATTCGAGTCCGTAATGGAAGAAGTTTTGGCAAAACTTGCAGCTGGTAATAAGTCAGTATTTATCTGTGGTGACTTTAATATTAATATTTTAGAAAACAATTCAAATACCAGTAGATTGTTAAATTTGTTTAAATCATTCAATTTGTCAAATGTGTTTGTAGAACCAACTCGAATAACTACGACTACTGCTACATGTATTGATAATGTTTTTTGTTGCTGTGACTATTTAGAAAAATCCATCGTTAATTATCTCCCTTCTGATCACAACGGTCAAACTGTAACTTTTGAGTCCAACATACCAATACAAAAAGTGCAGATACAATCCAGACCAATAACATCTGCTAATTTAAATAAATTTAATAGCACTTTAATTGGTAAGTTAAATGACAAAGAACTAACAATGAACAATGTTAATATTTTGTATGAAGAATTCTTTTCGGTAGTCCAAACAGAGTTCGATAAATCTTTTAAGAAGATCACAAAATCTATAAGCCCTAAGTTTTTATTTAGTGACTGGGCAACTAGAGGACTCAGGAAAAGTAGGCAAAGACTTTTCGAGCTGTATGGCCTTAAGCCTTATATTAACACGGAATCTTTTAATAAGTATGTTTCTACTTACTCTAGAATTTTTAAGAATACTTGTAAGGCAGCTAAAGCTTTATACATTAGCAACAAGGTTAAATCAGCAGAGAATAAAATTAAGACAGTTTGGAAAATTATCAATAATGAAACTAACAGGATCAAAAAGCATAATTTTGATTACACACTGGAGACGTCATGTGGTCTCATTTGCGATAGCAAAGAAGTTGCTCAAGAATTTGTAAATTTCTTTACCAGTATCCCACTTAAAACTACTGAAATATTAAACTCCTCGCCCTCACTCTCTTTTGATTTAGTAAAGGCGAACGTTTCGGCCTGCCCGATTGTATTTAACTTTAAGCACATTAACCCCATAACAGTAATAAAAGCTTTTAAGCAAATTAAGATCAAACCGACCGAAGATCTTTGGGGAATGTCCATTAAAGTCTGTACCTCCATAATTGAGACTATAGCGCCTTACTTAGCCTTAATATTTAATTTGTGTGTGGATCAAGGAGTTTTCCCGGATTTAATGAAATACAGTAAGGTAATACCACTTTTTAAATCCGGGGACAGTAAGGACACAAATAATTATAGACCCGTATCCGTGTTGCCAGTTTTCAGCAAGGTTTTTGAAAAAGTAATGCTTAATCAAATGCTCAATCATTTTAACACGAATAAAATACTTCACGATCAACAGTTTGGTTTCACCAAAGGACGTTGTACGACCGACGCCGGTGTAACCTTATTAAAACACATTTTTAACGCGTGGGAAGAGGCCCAAGACGCCATAGGAATTTTTTGTGACCTCTCCAAGGCATTTGATTGCGTCGATCACGAAACCTTACTCTTGAAACTTGAGCATTACGGACTTGGAAAACTTGCGCTCAGTTTAGTAAAATCTTATTTAAATGATAGACAACAGCAAGTTCAAATAAATGGTATCACTTCACTTGGTTTAAATGTAAAAATGGGTGTTCCACAAGGCTCAATATTGGGTCCTTTCCTCCTTTTAGTGTATATTAATGATTTACTCCATTTATTAAAAAATCAACCACAAATAGTGTTATTTGCTGACGATACTTCCTTAATTTTTAAGGTAGGTAGACGTGATACAAATTTTGACGACGTTAATAACGCCCTACTGCAGGTCCAAAATTTGTTCACTGCTAATAATTTAGTATTAAATGGGAAAAAAACTAAGTGCATTAGATTTTCTTTACCAAATGTAAAAAGTAGTGATTGTGAGATAGTATTGAATCAAGAGAAACTAGAATTCGTCGATAAAACCGTTTTCTTGGGGATCACGCTCGACTCAAGGCTACAATGGGGTCCTCATTTAACATCACTTGCAGGACGGCTAAGTTCAGCAGCATATGCTGTCAGAAAAATCCGTCAATTTACTGATGTAAATACCGCGCGGCTAGTCTATTTTAGTTACTTTCATAGTATCATGTCTTACGGTATTTTACGTTGGGGACGGGCTGCAGACATCGAGTCAATTTTTATTCTGCAGAAAAGAGCCATTAGAGCCATATATAATCTCCGCAAGCGCGATTCTCTAAGGGAACTGTTTAAGGAAATTAACATCATGACGGTACCTTGTCAATATATCTACGAAAATATCATGTACGTAAGGAAAAATTTACATCTTTTTAGTAAAAGAGGTGAAAGGCATAATTATAGTACTAGAAAAAGGGACCTATTAGCTCAACCAGGTTTCAGACTAGCTAAAGTAGACTCGTCGTTCATGGGGTACTGTTTAAAATGTTACAATAAAATACCTCCATACATACTTCAACTCAATGAGACTAAATTCAAAACTTGTATAAAACGCACACTATGCAGGCAGGCATATTATAAGTTTGGGGATTACATAACTGATAAAAATGCTTGGCTCAATGCTGGTCCTGCTCCACAACCACAACTAATTAATTAACATTTGAAGATACTGTTGGAGCTGCTGAAGATTGTAAGACTATCATTGCATTGTATAGACTCAATCGCCTTTGTATTATATAATTGCATAGCACATGTGTGAGTACTATGTACATACTCTAAAGCTACCATTTACTGGGTACGTCTTTGTTTGACTTGAATATGCCCTGGCGGCTGAGAGTATGTGACGCTCACTCTTAATGTCTCGCTGATGGTGGCGCGTGTTGGATCATTTAGCTAATCCATGCGTCAGGTTCGTGAACAAGCGCTGTCAGTGAAGGCTGGTCATACCTTAGCGGCCACGGCTTATTTTAATTTAATTTAAATATTTGAATTGTTTTTTTTTTTAAGGACGCTTTTAACGTTCTGCATCGTTCTCACATGTAAAATTTCAACATGAATGATGTAACCATTATTTTGTAACCATATCTTGATTTAAAAGAGTGTCCGTGGAGTTTCTTGCCCTTCTTCTCCATAGGTACCTACTATGCTTTGGAATGGGCGCCTAGCTTCATCTTTTTGACTGACTGACCCCTTGACAATTCAAAAGTGCCTGTAATTGGTTTAATTGAAATAAATGCTTTGAGTTTGAGTTTGAGTTTTGAGTTTGAGATTGAGTTTGAGTTTGAGTTTGCTCCCATACAACAAACGTGATTTTTTTGCTCGTTTTTGATAACGGCAACAGGTAGACGCTTGAAATATTCACAGAATATTTAGTTATATATTCACTTTAAAAATAAATAATTAAATTAAAATAAAATAAATACTTAAGGGGGCTCCCATACAACAAACGTGATTTTTTTGCTCGATATTGATAACGGCAACAGGTAGACGCTTGAAATATTCACAGAATATTTAGTTATATATTCACTTTAAAAGTAAATAATTAAATTAAAATAAAACAAATATTTAAGGGGGGCTCCCATACAACAAACGTGATTTTTTTGCCGTTTTTATAGATAACCAGCTTTTGCCCGCGGCTTCGCCCGCGTGGATGTCGGAACATATCCCACGGGAACGTACACATGGTTACGCATGAAGCTATACATTTCCAGTTTACACTGACCTCTCATTGTAAGGAAATCCAATACAATGCGATATCAGCTACAGATCACGTACATACGGATACAGATCAAGCTATACATTTGTATATCTTGATCTGTAGCCGTACGTACTACCGGGATTAAAAGTACCTAACCTATGTGTGTTAATCCAAGTAAACAATGTTGATTGAGCTCAATAAAACTGGACTGTATTATATATATATAGGTGTAATACCAACAAATACAAAGATCTACGTTTATGAACTGAACAATGAAATGCCCGTAGTGGCGCGCGTCTGTGAGCCGAGTGGAGTGAAGGGCGCGCAGCGGCCGTCGCGTACCGCGGTACCGGGTTCGGTACGCCGACACGACACCGCGCGCCGTCCCCGCAGTCAATCACGCGCCTATGTGATGCGCCGACAATGTCTTCTCACACTGCTTATAAAGTATCCGAGGAGCGGCGCGCGGATTGATATACCTGTGATTCCTGGAGGATAAAAATCCTAAAACCTAACAATAGTGACGGAATATATAACGGAACGTAAAATTACGAACTTGCATGCCTTTGGAGGTAACATTAAAGCGAAAATATAAATCCTCTTTATTACATCGCGTCGTACCTGCCGGGGAAGCGACGCGTGAGATAGATACATCGACCCCCGTACGTACTTATTCTACAACTGTCGCCAAGACGAAAACTGCTGTGTCGCAAACGAAACGACACGCAGGAAAACCAAAAGGGGGAAAGCAGAGTCGCTTAGCATCTAGCGCGACTAAAGGCGCTGTGATGGACCACGAACAGCAGGTTCCACCGAAGAACACATGCGACGAGGACGGCTTCATCAAGGTGGAGAGAAAGAAGAAGAAGCCTACTTATCGCAACCAGTGTGGGACGGCGCCGGCTGGTTCTAACATGTTGCTACGTCCTGCAGTACCGACGACGCAGCTGTACGTGTCCCGGTTGCACCACTCTACAAAGCCTGAGGACATCGTAGAGTACATACGGGTGAAGACCAATTGGACCTTGAGGGTGGAGAAGTTGGAGGCGCGCCATAACACCAATTTCAAGTCGTTCGTGGTGCGCGTTCCGACTCACCATTTGCTGACCTTCCTCAAGGAAGAGTTTTGGCCGAAAGGTGTGTTGTATCGGCGTTTCCGCGGCCAGCTACGCGACACCTCGCAGCGTAACACGACGCCGTCACTTCATGTGCAGTAGTTTTTAAGTTTGTTAAATGTTTTTATATGTATTAGTTTATAATTTTGTACCAATCATTTGTGTATTTTATCTATGGGCCCTAGTAGCCTGAAAATAAAGGAATTATTATTATTATTATTATTATTATTACTTATCCCGTGGAAATTTCGAAAAAATAGTTAAGGCTAAATGTTAGGTACTTCAAGATACGAACTATGACTACATTTCGAATCCCTTAAATGTCTTAAAAAGAGGTACACAACATTTTTAATCATTTATTTGTGAATTTTAAAATCAACCTAGTTTAGTCAAATCATCCCCTAGGGGACCTTGTGTCCGTTTCGACCGCGCGGCCACGGCGAAATTAAAAAAAAAAACAATGCCAAGATTTTGTAAAAATTTGTAGAAGTTGATTCCCAAAACCATAAATTTGTCAAAGTTATGGTTAAAAAGTTATAAGGGTTTGAACGTGGCCGCGCCATTGAAACGCGGCGAACCGCGCGGCCACGGAGATCTTTAAAACTAAGCGTTGCAGAGATCTGAAATTCAGGTAAATAACAGATTGAATTTGTAAAAAATTTGTAAAAATATAGAAAAAAATCCTAGGTTTATATTTTGGGAGCTATAAGACTAAAACTCCATGGCCGCGCCATCGAAACGATGAAAAATACGTTATCGCCGATATCTCGCTGAAAAAGCATCGCAGGGGTCTGAAGTTTTTTGTAAAACGTAGATTTGAATTTGTCGAAACTTGTAAAAATACTACAAAAAATCCTAGGTTTATGTTTCAGGAGCTATAAGACTAAAACCTCATGGCCGCGCCATTGAAACGGTCAAAAAACACGTTATCGCCGATATCTCGCTGAAAAAGCATCGTAGGGGTCTGAAGTTTTTTGTAAAACCTAGATTTGAATTTGTCGAAACTTGTAAAAATACTACAAAAAATCCTAGGCTAATATTTCAGGAGCTGTAGTACGGTATCGCGTAGAAATAAGTCGTGATTATTTATCGAAGAAAGTAATTGTAAAGCGAGTTTTTTTTTGTAAACAACACCTATTAATATGTAAAACTACCGATACTAGGCAAAAAACATGTATTTTTCGGTATTTATAACTTTCAATACGTTTTGAATATTTCGATAGGGTGACCATGGCTTTTTGTTTACAGAAAACTTTCCACCTATCGTTTTGGAAATTGTATCTCAAGGATTCTAAATTCAATTAAAATGAAACGGAGAAAATACAAAATCATATGTTTATTTCTTTTAAATTCACTTAAATCATTGCTTGATTTGACAATACTGTGGTTTTGAGTACACGTGCCAGAACCATAACAAATAACTTTGCGCAACATTCGTAATTCCTGTAAGATAGCATTATTTGATGAATAATTGTGGAATCAAACACATAACTTATGTCTAAGACTAAATTCTGCCAGAAATAACCCCCTGTAATTAACAGTATTATGTCATAAGTAACGTGTAATTAACTCATGCATTCCAACATTGAATTGCACTAAAGGAATTAACCATAAGGCCACACACACTACAGTACACAGGAGCGAACAGAACGCGGGTGCAGCGCGGGAGACGAAGGCTGTATAACCAATCACAGCAGTCCAATATGTGAGAGATATCCCGGCCGCTGCACCCCGTCTTCCCGCCAAAGGCTTTTTTGTTGATCAGTCGTCGTTTTACTTTCAGTTAATTCGCACGGATTGCTCGTTGGTGTTTTAAATTTTGACATTCCTACGGACTTTAATTTGTGCACTGTTTCGGACATTTGTTATCTTTGGAAAACTACGTTCTGCTGTTACAACTTCGAAAGCGTAAGGCGTAAGCCTTAGGATTTGATTTCAAATTAATACTTCTTATCAAGGTAAGTAATTCATACTAATTACTCTCTTCTCTTACCACTTAATACTTTTCCTATTTTTTTATCAACCTAGTTGACCTAGTCTTGTAATGATAAGGTGTACCTACTTAGGTACCTATTTTAATACTGGTTGCTCTATCGTGATGATATTTTTATGCGGAAAGGTGTCCAAATTGTGTATTTGCTAGGTATTTATTTTTAGAACTCTGGAAAAAGTGCTACTTATACTACTATACTTATTTTTAAAAAGACATAGACTCTGGCACCAAAAATTCTCTCTAAGAAACTGCTTGAACAAATTTTTAAATTGCTTGAACAAAGATATTGCTAACTGAGGGTTAGTTTTGTAGGAATACATGGTTAAAATATTTAAAAAAAAGTATTTTTTGTTTTTTTACCGAGCGGGGCGTAGGTAGATAGTCTATGCGAGCTATGTTTACCTAGGCGTTCTTTTGTTTAGTTTGAGAAAAATTAAAAAAATATTAAAATTCTATTATTTAAATTCCATTATAAATTACTTATATAACGATGTTAGTTGTGTAAACAACAGGTAGTAAAAATAAGTTTATGAACCATGTAAAAATATACAAAAATAAAATCATAACATTCTTATTAATAATGATTTCTAAATTAATAATATTAACGCTCGAAAAACGACGGACGGCGGCATGCACTACAGAATTAGAACTTGTGCTGACATTTAATGCATTAGAATTACCAGTTCCTGGAATAAAAATAACCTAAGCTATAATATTTAACCCATTAAATAATAAACATATTTGGAGGAGACGTAGACTCGCGGCTGTTAGGAGTCAATCCACGAAGGGCGCTGAAGTCGCTCGTGGATGTGGGGCGCCGTCACCGGTCGCCGCCTGCCGGCGCGGGCGCGCCAGTGGCAGCGCGTCGCGTCGCATCGATAGCATCTGTACTGCAGCTGTATGAGCTGTGTCACTGTGTACTCACACGCGTCATCGGGTCATGCGCGCGATCCTATGAATGACTTCACCAATCGTTCTCCATTAAAGGTATGCGGGGGTCAAGTGAGTTTGTGTGTCTATTTTTTACAGTACTTGCAGGTCTGCGCGAACACGTCGGCGGGCAGGCGGCGCATGTGGTTGCGCGCCAGCAGTCGCCACAGATCGTGCAGGTGCCACAGCCCGTGCAGTACTTACAGTACTTGCAGGTCCGGCGTTGCAGGTCCGGCGTTTGCGCGAACACGTCTTCGGCGCGGTGGGTAGGCGGCGCACATGTTTGCGCGCTAGCAGCAGGTCGTGCAGGCAGCGATTACTTACAGTACTTGCAGGTCCGGCGTGTGCGTGAACACGTCGGCGGGCAGGAGGCGCACGCGGTTGCGCGCCAGCAGCAGGTCATGCAGGCGCCGCAGCCCACGCAGCGAGTCGCCGTCCAGCGACGAAATTTCATTGCCCGACAAGTCTCTGCGCACAAACATCTTACATCACAACATATGCCGACCAGTGCTACTGTACGTGAACGAGTGAGCACTCACAGCACGCGCAGCTCGGAGCAGTCCCGCAGCTCGGGCACGCGCTGCAGCACGTTCAGCTTCACGTCCCTGTGGACACAGCATTGTTAAAATGTCTGATGAGATTGTTTGACGTGACGCGTCAGGTGGCTCATGAATACGTGAACACAAAACTTCGCTAGTCAACATCCAAATGGGCAATTAGCAGATTCTACCTCTTAATGTAAATAACTCTCAATGTTCCAGAAGTGGGTCATCAGGTCAGTATCACGCTCGCAGTCGCGGGAGACGAACTGGTACCGACTACAGGAAAACAGAATATAGCGCCGCGTCGCCGCACAATGGATCGAAACTGCTATATGAGGGACATTGGGATTTTTTTTATAAATTCCATTAAAAAAAAAAAATCTATTGAAAGATCAATCATTTTGATGAGTAACTGTTAGGAAACTTTTTTCTCTGAAACTGATAGTTTGCCCGGAAAAAATATTTTCAATTTTTGTTGTATGGAATGAAACAGAAACTGATCAATTTTGGGCAAGTCTTGACAGGTCTTGCTTTAAAACTACTTTATTCTTTCTTTGACTTGTTGGCTATAATTCTACGCTATCAGCGCGCGCCCACAGTTGCCATTTCAGGAGTTGAGGTTCAGTAAAATGAAAAAAAAAAGGGAGTAAAAGATAATTTTTATCATAGGTAAAATAATTGTGTTACATTAAAATACTTATAATTGAAAAATTTTAATCATTTCAAAACATTTATTTATCGAAAAAAGTACAAAAAAAAATATTTTCAAAATTAAAGCAAATAATAAATTTAAACGAAATTAAAAAGTAAATGAGGGGGAGAGGTACTCATTTGTTTTTTAATTTTGTTTAAATTTATTATTTGCTTTAATTTTGAAAATATATTTTTTTTATTTTTTTTTTTTGACCCGGCGGCGTGTGGCTGTCCTGCTGACTTGGCCCAGTGAATGGGCCCGCCGCGTAATTGTAGCTTCATACCTAAACTGCGGAGTGTTCCATCTGTATTCATCTGTGGCCCTGCGCGGGAGCACTACTACACGCACTGCTATGTGTACGTGGCCTGTCACCGACAAGGCGCGGGGAGCGTCTCCGGCGCCCATTCAGGTCCAAACCGGCTTGAGCCTGCTCAGTGAGCGGCCACAAAGTAAGTGTTCACCAGTATGGAATCCTGTTTATGCTACTTAACATGAATCGCATTGAAGGTATTCAAAGGAAGTTTTGAAGGTACATTCAGTATACATCGAAAATCTATTTACCAACTATGACAGTCGCTGCAGGAAGTTTCACATTCTTCCAGTAATCGAGCGGAGAAAAATTGCTGACATGGCAGTTTTGTTCAATATAGCTAATGGTTCAACCGATTGTTCTGATTTGCTTGGCAAAATTGGACTACGTGTTCCATCCGTCACCTTTAACCTCACGACACAGGGAATCCTAATGTGAGTTCCAGGAAACAACACATTGAATGTAATTTCTTAAACAATAAATTATTCTTATTCTTATTATATTCTTATTCTTTAGGAATCATCGTCCTCTGTATGTTCCCTCTGTACGGTGTATATACAGACAAAACTCTTATACGATAAGAGCTAGCAGATCGTACAACTCGATATGTCAGTGTTGATGGTCTTGATTTATATGTTCCTACTGCCGTGTGGTAGTATCGGATTGCAGCTCAGTGCCGCACCCTGTGTGGAGTGCTGCTTCTGTTCCTACTGCCGTGTGGTAGTATCGGATTGCAGCTCAGTGCCGCACCCTGTGTGCAGTCCTCCTTCTGTTCCTACTGCCGTGTGGTAGTATCGGATTGCAGCTCAGTGCCGCACCCTGTGTGGAGTGCTGCTTCTGTTCCTACTGCCGTGTGGTAGTATCGGATTGCAGCTGAGTGTCGCGCCCTGTGTGCAGTCCTCCTTCTGTTCCTACTGCCGTGTGGTAGTATCGGATTGCAGCTCAGTGCCGCACCCTGTGTGGAGTGCTGCTTCTGTTCCTACTGCCGTGTGGTAGTATCGGATTGCAGCTCAGTGTCGCGCCCTGTGTGCAGTCCTCCTTCTGTTCCTACTGCCGTGTGGTAGTATCGGATTGCAGCTCAGTGCCGCACCCTGTGTGGAGTGCTGCTTCTGTTGCTACTGCCGTGTGGTAGTATCGGATTGCAGCTCAGTGCCGCGCCCTGTGTGCAGTCCTCCTTCTGTTCCTACTGCCGTGTGGTAGTATCGGATTGCAGCTCAGTGCCGCGCCCTGTGTGCAGTCCTCCTTCTGTTCCTACTGCCGTGTGGTAGTATCGGATTGCAGCTCAGTGCCGCACCCTGTGTGGAGTGCTGCTTCTGTTGCTACTGCCACTAAAATTGCACTTGCGCAATCCCTTTTACTTCCCATCCTTGACTACGCTGATGTCAGTTATCTCGATCTCACCGAGGCACAAATAGATAAACTGCTCAGTTTATCTATTTGTGCCTTCAAAATTTTTGCATAAGATTTATATTTGGCCTGCGCAAATATGATCACATTTCTGAATTTCGTACAAAGCTCAAGTGGCTTCCTATACGTCTTCACCGGAATTCACATATCTTGTGTGGCGCCATCTACATCGCCACATACAAACTACGCGTCACAATGACATGACGTCACGCAATCCTGCATAGCGCAATTAGGGTTTACCGCGCGACTAGCATATATACAACGTCCCGACATCAACCGTCGGGCAGTTGCCCACCAGACACAACACCCATCTGGTCGGAGGATCCTCATTTTTCAATGGAGGATGTGTGAACTTTGCACCCTGTTCCTCATG
Source organism: Cosmia pyralina (assembly GCA_946251885.1). Lineage (NCBI taxonomy): Eukaryota > Metazoa > Arthropoda > Insecta > Lepidoptera > Noctuidae > Cosmia > Cosmia pyralina. Next base: position 31,328,273 of record OX276342.1, read on the forward strand.
CCTCTATACTTGTTTCAGCTCTACAGTATTCTGTTCAATCCTACAACCCCCTCTTATCTTAAAGAGCGTTGCAAGTTCCTTCATGACACACATAATAGATATCTGAGGTCATCGGAAAATTTGAGACTTGTGATGCCGATGCATTCCACCTGCTTTTATGACGTCTTTTACAGTTCAAGCAGTACGATTATGGAATGCCTTGCCCGTGTCGATAAGGCGTGCATTTTGTCCACTTATAAAATTCTGGTAAAAAACACTTCCTCTCTCTTTAAACATCATTATTACATGTACCTATAGTTCCTCGCTCTTGTTTCATGTTTATTATTGTGTATATACCGGATGACTTTTTTTACCGTCTTGAAAAAAAAGGGTATATTAGGTGAACGGAGTAGAAGCGTATGGCATACCTAGTTTTTTTTTTTTTTAATAGCTTAGTCAGAAAAAAATATCTAAGTATCAATAAATACTACAAATTCGTTGTAAACTTTTCATTTTAGAACAATTATAAACATAAATTTTGAAGAAAAATAATAAATCCTTTAAAAATATCGAAATTCAAACATATGCAACCTGCATTATGATTTGAATTTAGATTTTTTTTAATTTAAAAAAAAAAGTAGATATGCCATAGGCTTCTACTCCGTTCACCGAATATACCCTATTTTTGCGAGACGGTAAAAAAGTCATCCAGTATACACACAGTACAGTACAGTATAGTAGTAGTCTGGATGACTGTACTAGGGTATGACTGGAGTCATACCCTAGTATGACTAAACGCAAAGTTATCACGTCTTTGGACACACGTAGGCGTAGATTTAAAACGTTTGTCCTAATGGTAATTGTGTAGGTGCAGGTATGGGGCTATAGTTGATTGTTGTTATGACGCGAGCGGGTAGTCCTCTGCCACAGCAAACATGCGAGTACTCACAGTGAGCGCAGCTGCGGCGCATGCGCGCACAGGTCGGCGGGTAAGCGCGACAGACGCGCGCGGTCCACGCGCAGCGTGCGCAGGCGCGCCGTGCCATTTAGCGACGGCAGCGCGCGCAGCGACCGCGCCTCCGACAGCACCCTGTGGCACACGAACAGACACTCAACATCGCCAGAACAAAGTTCACAGGTGGAGCGCACCACAAGACTAAAAAAAAACCGGCCAAGTGCGTGTCAGACCACGCACAATGAAGGTTTCCTTAGTTGGGAATTTATCCCAAAAACAAACTTAACATTGCAGTTGAAAAACATGTTCTTCCATACATTCCCACTGTAAATGTAAGTTTGTACTCACAATATTGATAGATTTACCATGTCATTTTAAGACCACAGTCTTTTTATAGGTTTTCCTGTAATGTGCAAATAAAAAACTATTTTCTGTATTTTTTTCAAAATTTTAGGCTCTGTAGTTTCGGAGATTTGGGGGAGGGGGAATGATAAATTTTCCTCTATTTTCTTAAATAACTTTAAGGGCTGATTGTTCAATAAGTTGATAACTTTTACTTGAAGAATAAATGTGATAGTTTGACATATTTTCTATACAAAAGCTGTCAAATCGCCATACTTATTCCTCTGATAAATATTATCTGACTATTGAACAATCAGCCCTTAAACGGTTAATTTTAAAATAATAATAAAAAAAGATTTGGGGTTTATAGTAATTGCTTTCATTTGATATATCACACGGTACAGTTTGCAAAACTTTTTTATTTATTTTTAACCGACTTCAAAAAAAGGAGGTTTCTCAATTCGACCGTATACGAGTATATATGTGTCGGATTCGGTCAATAGTACGGACGCGTAACGAATCGCAAGCGCGCCACTGGCGACACCACGTGAGGTGCCCACGCCTACAGCGCGCTTCTACAGAGTCGTGATGTTTTAACCTGATGGCGAGAAGAACAGTCTAGTGTCGGATCGCATCGGAGCAACATCGGGGTTACTATGCCACGGAACTGTATTCGATTCGTTGTGCTTAGTGATTGTGTTAGATTGTGATTTTAAACACCGTGTATCACACCCAGTGTGTTTTCATTGCACGAAACCCATCTTCTGCCCACGTGTCTGTCTAAATCTAACTGAGTAAATCCTGACGTTCCGACATATATATATTTTTTGTGTGTGTTCGCGGATAACGTCGTCGTTTATGAACAGATTTTGCTGATTCTTTTTTGTTAGAAAGGAGATATCCCTAGGGTGGTACCATGATAAGGAAACCAGGATCTGATGATGGCACCCCAGAGAAATCGAGAGGAATCTTCCAATTTTATAGGCATACAAAGCGATTTGGGTATTTTCTATAGTAACTCGTGCATTTGCTCCCGGAAAGCACCATTTGGTGAATATTATGAATGCGATTTTTTTTTGTAGGAAAGCATAAGTTATATATTAAGCTGAATATATCATGGAATGAATTCAAAGCACTATTAGGGTCTGTAGACTCATATACATTGTGATACGAGATTTGACTTAAATACTTAGCAAATATACATCTATTTTCTTTAGTAAAACTACGTTTATATACATACCAATATTCAGTTGGACTACACTTTTTTACCGGACACTTCATTATTTGTGCAGAGTGGTCGGAGAGTGCAAAATCTCTGATTACACCTTTGCAACCCTTAATGTTATGAGCTATGTTGTCAATACATGTATTACTGGCGCTGCGTGTTACCTGGTTAAAGTGAAGGGTTATATTAAAACTTAACAGTAGTTCAACAAACTCAATAGATATTTTTGAGTTGCTTGTAATATCTATGTTGAAATCTCCACAAATAATTATTTTTTTACTTTTAATACATAGCTTACCCAACACTTAAAATTAAAAAGAAAGAATTTATTGAACCGATTATTTTGTTAGGCGGTCTATAAATACATAAAATATATATTTTATGGTCTATCAATTCAACAGCAGAGCATTCAATAATATTTATAATAGACATTTTGTTAATATCATCGACACTTTTAAATCGCAGTCAATTCTTAATTAAAATACATGAGCCCCCATGTCTACTACATCTCATAAAATATGATCCCAAAATAAAGTTTGGTATCTGTAAGTAATCCTGGTCACCTTTCTTCATGTTATGTTCCGTAATGCACAATATATCTACCTTCATACCTTCTGTCGTCGATTCATCCAAACACACTGATAACATATCCGATTTATTAATCAATCCATTAATGTTTTGATGCATGATAGTTATATAATTATTCACAAAATAAATTATTACAGCCTGAACCTTTGTTTGCTTGAATTGCCGAATTTTGGTTACTTATGTCATATGACACGGAGCTGTCATTTTGTGTCTTGCAGTCGTTGTATTGTATTATACTTTCAATTTGTACTTTAATGTCCCTAAAAATTGTGTACATGCCTAAGTCATTGATAGCGCCTGTCATCTTTGAAAACATTGTGTGGTCATACGTTAAGTGTTTGTTTGAGTCAAGAGGATAGCAATGTTCGTGAGTTATAATAGCAAGATATAGGAGGTTGTTGAAGTTTTCGATTCGCCAATTATACATATTCGCATAACTTTTGCACTTAAACGTAGGGACACATAAAATAACATTTGTATGTTGAACACTTTGTAGTGATTTTCTTATGGCTAGTATCAGGTTGATGGAGTCATTTGTTGTGTTGATGTCTGCCTCACCAATTAAAACTATACAGAAGTCTTCCATTGTAAAGTTTTGCAGCTTAAGTTCAATTCCATTCATAATTTCTTTGATTCCGCAATTTGTCTTTAAGTAATGACATATTTGGACATTTGGGCCAAAAGTGTTGTCAGCAATTGTTAGTATTCTGTTAGTTTTGTTTGTACTCACTATGCAGATTCTCCGAGAAGGGAACTCTTTTCTAGACAGTAATTTGTCGCTATATGTTGAGGTGCTCTCCAGTTTTGATACATTTTGATGTAGAATACTATTTGGTTCCTGAGCAGGCTCTTTTAATGCGTCTAGTTTCTGAGGAACTGTTTGCGTCTCTTTATTCTTTAAGATGGTGGAGTTCTGAGTGAAGACACTTGATGTTTGCGTCTCTTTATTATTGATGGGGATGGGAGAGTTATGTTGTGTTTTACATATTTCGTTATTGGTTGAGAGAACTTGGTTGCATATTTGCGGGAAAGTTGTATTCTTGCGTTTAGGGGTCATACTGTTTCTTTCAGGCGTTGTGCATATTTTTTTGTAAATGTTCTTTGTCTTTAACATATTTTGTAAATCGGACTTCAAACGATTATTCTCATTATTTAGATTTTCAATCTCTTGATGCGCGCTCATTAATTGGTGAGTTAGACTTTGATTTTGTTCAGTCAAATCACTTAAAATGCCACTGTTATCATGCAAGCTGTCTTGTAAACTCATGATAGTGGTGTCAAATACAGTATTTTCGCTAGTCATATTTGTTAAATCAGTTAATGAGCTGGTTCTGATAAGTTTAGGACGATGAACGACGATGACGAAGTGATGTTGTTGTAGCTAGAATCCATATTATTCTACTAGCGCAGTATCCTCTCTAGTGATCTAATAATTTCTGACAATTCAATAATAGTTTATCTGTGTACTGCGTATTTTGAAGAATAAATATTGTTTAGAAAAATTAAGATCTTCACAAAAAGACAACGAAACTTGATTCCGGAATTGTATGTAAATAAGAATAAAAAAATAATATTTGGAAAAAGTGACTGCCGGTACTCGGATTTGAACTAGGACTCCAGTTGATGGAAGGCGCTCTGCCCAACCGCTCAGTCACGGACGCACATGCAAACTTCACGAAATTTTGCTGTTGTTGCTCGAGTGTGAGTTTCGCAACTAATGATCGGGCGTTCCACCAATAGTGTTCAATATGACCATTTATGGTCATACACCGCACATCACGACTCGGTAGCCGTAATGAGTCACACTGAATCACTGGTTCACAAGTCCTTTGTTTATTTTGGGTTTTTGCTGCTTCGTTTTTTAATGTTTATAGACGCACTCTTATATGAAAACTGTTTTATTAACGATTACACTCGTAACTTTACGTATATATTAGTATTGATTTAAGTGTTGAGAACATTGTATTTGTAATTAATAGAAATTATTTCGACGGAGCTATCACTCTTTGTGTGCGTCAGCGGGGACGCGTCGCTCGCGATTCCTTGGTTAAAAACAAAACGGATTTTAAAGTCAAGCAAAACAAACAAAATTGGTTGAAAACAAAACGGATTTTAAAGTCAAGTTCCTTTATCTCATTAGTCTTCGTATGAGTCAGGATTGGACGAGCAGAAACTGTGGCCAAATTTTGTATTTTCCAGAAAATCATAGTATAACTGACGAAATCGAGGTTGAGCAAAGTAGTAGTTGCAACAATGAGGAGAATATTTAAGTTTGCATGATGATTGGACTATACCAAAGGTTGTCGTGAAGCCGTAGTTCAATAGAAATTGGCGTCTACTACTGAAGTAGTCCGTGAGTACGCGGTAAGCAGTCAACTCTGGCGAGGTCGGGTTTCCCGTGGGGGTTCGCATAAAAGAAAGATGAGTAACTGGAGGTTACTAGGCCATGCGTAGCCAGAGATCACATGCAGAACTTAAGTGTGTTGATTTATTTGGTTTGATTGTCTTTTGTGAGATAGCGCGATAAATGTGTAGTCAGTTGTACTTTGAATTTCCTGATTATCGATAAGATGTAAATTTTCTTCTAATATGTCATAAAGGGATAGTTTAGTTTAAATTAAGAGTTCTGGCAAATTTCGACTTTACGAGTATTAAATTGTGATATGTCAGACGTCCACAAACTGATTTTTATGGTTTAGGTCTCGAGTGACCGAGATATGTGATATTTTGCGATGAATATTGTTTCCGAGTAACACAAGAGGACGTGTGTATCGCAGGATGGCCGTGTCGGATCCGGTCAATAGTACGGATGCGTAACGAATCGCAAGCGCGCCACAGGCGACATCACGTGAGGTGCCCACGCCTACAGCGCGCTTCTACAGAGTCGTGATGTTTTAACCTGATGGCGAGAAGAACAGTCTAGTGTCGGATCGCATCGGGATCGCATCGGGGTTACTACGCCACGGAACTGTATTCGATTCGTTGTGCTTAGTAATCACACAATCGTGTTAGATTGTGATTTTAAACACCGTGTATCGCACCCAGTGTGTTTTCATTGCACGAAACCCATTTTCTGCCCACGTGTCTGTCTAAATCTAACTGAGTAAATCATGACGTTCCGACATATATATTATATGTCATATTGTTAAGTAAATAAATATGTTTAAATTGTTAAAAATAAGTAAGTTTCAGTTTTTGAACTTACTTTTTACTATTCACTTTGTAGTATTTTTTTGGAAGTCGGTTATTTTTTTGTAAAAAAGTTTTTTTTTCTTATTTTCCCCCTAAAAGTGACCCCAATATTCAAAATTCATTTAATTACTTGACCCGTCCGTGTTTGGGTCACAGAAATTCATATATGCACCTAATTTCAATTTAATCGGCCCATTAGATTCGGAGCAAATTGGCTGTGACAGACGGACAGACAGACATACGAGTGATCCTATAAGGGTTCTGTTTTTTTCCTTTTGAGGTACAGAACCCTAAAAACCGAGCAGAGTAATGTCCTGCGCGGGAGCACTACTACACGGCTACGTGTGCGTGGCCTGTCACCGACAAGGCGCGGGGAGTGTGCACCGGCGCCCACTCGGGTTCAAACCGGTTTGAGCCTGCTCAGTGAGCGGACACAAAGTTAAGGTGTGCCACTGGCAGCGATACGGCTCGGACGGGAAGCACTGTACTTTATAACCCGTCGATTTATTATAGTATTTTTTTTAAAATATAATATATCCTTATGGTTCCGTAGTCAACAAGGAACCCCTATAGTTTCGCTATGTCCGTCCGTCTGTTTGTCCATCCGTCCGCAGCTTAGCTCAGAGACTTAGTACTAGAAAGCTATAATTTGGCATGGATATACATATTCATCACGCCGACAGTGGAAAATCATGAAAAAAAAATTTTTTAGGGTACCTTCTGTACACTTAAAATGGGGATGTTTTTTTTTTCTCGTCTACCCCATGATATGGGGTGTTGATGGATGGGTCTTTCAAAAATATTGCGGGTTTGTGCAAACAATTTTTCGATCTAGGGATGCGTTCCTGAAATATTAAGCTTTAAAGTGCAAATTTTTGTTAGAGTCAAGTGTCCCCCCCTCCCCTGCCAGATAAACGGTTAGTTTTTGATGGGTGAAAAAAATCACGGTAGTAATATAGTATATATCGAAGTTAAAAGGAAAACTATCACAGCTAAGTAGGCTTTTCAAGTTTACGAGTAATAGTCAACCAACTTGTAAAATATACTTGGAACAGTAAACATTTCGTACAAATTCCATTAAACTCAAACTCAAAACATTTATTTCAATTAAACCAATTACAGGCACTTTTAATAAATAAATAAATAATAAATATGTTTGGACATATCACACAACGCCATCTAGCCCCAAGCTAAGCAACCTAATGCTTGATGCTTGTGTTATGGTAACGAGATGGCTGATAAACTACTTATATACATTTTTTTTTGTAAATACATACATATTATAGATAGAAAAACACCCAGACTCGGAACAAATACTTGTAGGTCGTACAAATATTTGTTCCGTGCGGGAATCGAACCCGCGACATGCTGCGCAGCAGTCAATCGCTCAACCACTGCGCCAACCGTGTCGTCAAACTTTTGAATTGTCAAGGGGTCGGTCAGTCAGAAAGATGAAGCTAGGCGCCCATTCCAAAGCATAGTAGGTACCTATGGAGAAGAATGGGCAAGAAACTCCACGGACACTCTTTTAAATCAAGATATGGTTACAAAATAATGGTTACATCATTCATGTTGAAGTTTTACATGTGAGAACGATGCAGAACGTTAAAAGCGTCCTTAAAAAAAAAACAACTCAAATATTTAAATTAAATTAAAATAAGCCGTGGCCGCTAAGGTATGACCAGCCTTCACTGACAGCGCTTGTTCACGAACCTGACGCATGGATTAGCTAAATGATCCAACACGCGCCACCATCAGCGAGACATTAGAGTGAGCGTCACATACTCTCATATATTCATATGCATATTCAAGTCAAACAAAGACGTACCCAGTAAATGGTAGCTTTAGAGTATGTACATAGTACTCACACATGTGCTATGCAATTATATAATACAAAGGAGATTGAGTCTATCCAATGCAATGATAGTCTTACAATCTTCAGCAACTCGAACAGTATCTTCATATGTTAATTAATTAGTTGTGGTTGTGGAGCAGGACCAGCATTGAGCCAAGCATTTTTATCAGTTATGTAATCCCCAAACTTATAATATGCCTGCCTGCATAGTGTGCGCTTTGTACAAGTTTTGAATTTAGTCTCATTGAGTTGAAGTATGTGTGGAGGTATTTTATTGTAACATTTTAAACAGTACCCCATGAACGACGAGTCTACTTTAGCTAGTCTGAAACCTGGTTGAGCTAATAGGTCCCTTTTTCTAGTACTATAATTATGCCTTTCACCTCTTTTACTAAAAAGATGTAAATTTTTCCTTATGTACATGATATTTTCGTAGATATATTGACAAGGTACCGTCATGATGTTAATTTCCTTAAACAGTTCCCATAGAGAATTGCGCTTGCGGAAATTATATATAGCTCTAATGGCTATTTTCTGCAGAATAAAAATTGACTCGATGTCTGCAGCCCGTCCCCAAAGTAAAATACCGTAAGACATGATACTATGAAAGTAACTAAAATAGACTAGCCTCGCGGTATCTACATCAGTAAATTGACGGATTTTTCTGACAGCATATGCTGCTGAACTTAGCCGTCCCGCAAGTGATGTTATATGAGTTTTTTTTTTTTTTTGGGTAAATTTTGGGTAAATATCGAAAAACTCTTAAAATTCAAATATCTCGAAAACTATTGAATTTCGGCCATACATATGGGGGATTCAATTTGTTGCATTTTGGCCCCCTTATCAGCCCCTGACGGGTATACGTCGAATTACCAGTAACCCTGAATAACGTTGTTAGTTGTGTAAAACAGGTAGTATATATAAGTTTATGAACCATGTAAAAATATTAGGTCTTTTACCTATGAAATTGCCGTTCTGCAGTACTGGCCATTTCAAATCAAAATAACCTATGAAATTGCCGTTTTGTATGAAAAAATTTAAACGAATTTTTTTCATGCATTTTTTATTTGTATTAATCGAAGTAATCACCCATGCAATCAATGCATCTTTGCCAACGCAGTGGCAGTTTATTGATGCCCTTCTTAAAGAAATCAGCTGGACGGGAGGCAACAAATTCTTCAAAGGCATTTTGTACTGCCTCTCGGGTATTGAATTTTTTTCCCGCCAAGAAGTTATACAAATTCTGGAAAAAGTAGTAGTCTGTAGGCGCAAGGTCTGGTGAGTAGGGCGGATGACGGAGAGCTTCCAACCCCAGTTCTTGCAACTTGGAGACCGTCTGCTGTGCAGTATGAGGTCGCGCGTTGTCGTGCAGGAGCAGCGGAGACGAGCGATTGACCAATGTTGGTTGGAGATGTGCCAGCTTCTCCATCATTGTGTTCAGTTCTTCACAGTACACATCTGAAGTAATGCTTACCCCGTTTGGTAAGAAGCTGTGATGAATCACACCGGCGCTAGACCACCAAACAGTGACCATCACTTTTCTAGGGGTAAGTTTTCGTTTAGGGCATTGTTTAGGTGCTGAACCAGGATCCAACCAACTTGCTGAGCGCTTGCGGTTATCAAACAGAATCCATTTTTCATCGCAGGTAACAATGCGGTTCAAAATTCCTTCATTTGTGTGTCTGTTGAGCAGTGCAAGGCACGTCTCGACGCGTACTTCGTGCTGGCGATCATTGAGTTCGTGGGGCACCCATTTGTCAAGCTTTTTTACCTTGCCAATTTGACGCAAATGGACCAATATTGTTTTGACGCTAACGTCGAAAGCTGCTGCTAATTCAGCCGTAGATTGTGTATCATCAGCTTCCGCAATCGCCTTTAATTCGTCATTGTCGACCAAAGTCTTCGGACGACCGCGAGATTCATTTTTCAGGTCGAAATTTCCAGAACCGAAGCGAGCAAACCAATAACAAGTGGTGCGTTGGTTTGTAGTGTTAGCTCCGTAAACGTCGTTGATGTTGCGTGCCGCTTGTGCCGCGTTGCTGCCACGACGGTACTCATATTCCATAATTACTCGAATTTTTAACGTATCCATGATGACGAAAAAGATTGAAATGCGATGAAAATGTAACACTAATCTATAAACAAATCACTACTTTTGGAAAAAAAAATCCATGTTTTTAAAATAAAATTAATTTGAAATTAGAATTCTTAGCCAAACAAAAATTATTTTGATTTGAAATGGCCAGTACTGCAGAACGGCAATTTCATAGGTAAAGACCTAATATATGAAAGCGGTTCAGAACTATCTTACTAGGAATATAACTATAATTAACAACCATTAATTACAACCATCTTACTGCGACAAATACATTATAGAATAGTAATAACATGGTCATCGGTACAATTTTACAAATGCGACTGCTTTCAACAAAAACGGCTTCTCAAAAAGGTGTTAACGTTTGGAGTGCTGACTGCTGAAGGCGCAGCTTTCAGCCGCTATACTTTATGTGCGTCTTTACGAGCTGGATCGCTTTATGGCGGGCTTCAATATACAAGTATAAAAACATTCAACGACATTCCTCGTTTCTATTGACTTGTTCAACCCTGGGTTCCTGACACCGGATTAGTACCTACTACAATAGACGCACGAAAGTAATCTAAATATCGCAATGTGACAGGATAAAATAATGAAATACAATATGTAGCAAGTAGTGACGTAATGAGTGCCTTCCAACACTACGCTCGAGCCGGAACCGTGTGGTGTCGGTGTAGGTATTCCGGATCCCCAGTTCCGCTGCGCTCATCCGCCGCGCGACGGATTCAGTTCCGCTCTCGCCAATCGCTTCCGATGCGGCAGATAGTGAGGACAACGGACGGACAGCTGGCGTTACACCGACCTACCCCGGGTCAAACTACGGCGTCTATATGTCGCAACCAATTGGTTTAATTAGCCGTTTAGTCAACCGCCTAGCATTTTCCCTAAACGACGCCGATTAACTAGTGGCCTGAATGATCAGCCATTCAATCAATCAGCTAGGCAAATTACTTGGATCGATAACGTTTAGCTACTTGCCTAGCCCAGACATTTAAATTTAGTTCCATTTTCTGCCGCCTGGCCCTTTTTTTTTTTTTTTTTTTTTTTTGTGGATGGGAAATCATCAAATGACTTCTCCCGCTCTGGGCAGAGGCGGGAGGGCGTGTCAGACTTTTACTGACTAAAACCCACCCATGTTCCTTCAGCTGCTCGTGCCAGGGCCACGGTATCTCTTTCGAACTACCCGCGACCCCGGCGGCATCGGCCCAATTGACCCCGTCACTGCTGACATCTCTTTGAGGCGCGCGTGGAACACAACGCGCCGTCGACCCGGGCCTGGTCCTTTCCGGACGGCGAGCTGCCCATTACTCGTCGTCCGCAAGCCCGCGCCTACGGTGGCCGGGAATCGGCAATCGATTCCCGCCGCCCAGGGCGTCTCCTACGGCGGCTAGGGGCGCGAGGGCGCGGCTGTTGCCTATCCCTCACGCGTTCCGCTTCCTCTTCGCGAGCATTACTGCTTCGCAGAAGGAGGTGACGGCTTCCCATGCACTCTCGCTCCGCACCATGGCCTGGACCAGGTTTGGACGCGAGAGATCGCCGCCGCCGATTGCCTCCGTGAGAACACGGTGCCGCCTGGCCCTGGCGCTGAAATCCACACTGTTAATATGGCGTCGACAAGCCACAATATTTCTGGTGGTTCTCATAGTTTCAATGCGTTTACGCAAAACCAAATCGGGGCACCCCGACTCAACGTAGTCTTTTGGCTGCTACCCTTAGATTGTATATAAAAATCCGGAGGCGCGAAGGGAGGGCAGCCCCCGCCCGCTGTGACAAAGCATAGGCACCCTATCCTTTGTTACGTAAGTGCGAAGGGGTTTCATTTCCCGCAGCGCCGGAGACGTTGCAGAAACAACTTTAGTATTTTGAGGTTAAGTTACAATAATTTGTTTTTCTCAAGAACGGTGTGATACCTTTACACTGTAATTTTTTTTTTTTTTGGAATGAGAAATATTGCCTGAGTGTCGTAGAACACTCGGTTCGACCGAAGTTCTTTATTCCAAAATCTTTGTTCCGTATTTTAAAATTAATTTTAATTGTTAATTAAGTAGAATTAAGGTGTAATGTTATGTGTAAACGTAATATAATTGCATAAATACTCAGGATTATTGTTTTCCTGTAATTATATAAAGTAAAACGGTGTTTGGTTACATACAGTGACACCGGTAACCTAAAACCAACAGCTGACGTTCGAACTGCGGATTTAAACGGGGAGTATTGCTTTACTTTTACCTTTTATTAGCACACAGTAGTCAATTTAACTATGATACATGTCCTTGTTATGTTTTAATATAAATACTTCGCTGTTTTAGCACTCTGCATTGGGTCTAAATCGCGTTGTTTACATCGTAGAAATAGAAACTTAAAGAAGATTCTGTTATTCTCAATCTGGTCTTTAATATACAGCAATAAAAACGTCCATGATTGGTATTTTTGCATTGTCGTTATTAACTTTAGTATCAAATAATAAAACTTTAATATCTTTGTAACCTACCCACCTAAGGAAAAGTAAAATCCTAAGGCAATAAAAGCATCAAAATTTTACATTCAATTTGATAATATAGCTTTGATACCAGCTCTTCAAGCCTACCTCATTTCTCCTCTGAACCACACTAACTTCTCCCTGTTTCACTTTCATCTCCAACTTTATTTTATTTGTCTTTCCTACTTGTTCTCACCGTTTCTTTATTCCAATTTCAGTAACAAATCCTGAAACCATGCCTGTGATGACCCGTAAGGCTACTGCTCAGGATATGGAGCTTAAATTGAGAACGGCCCTCCAAGAACTGGAAGCATCGCAGCTCCATTGTAAACAATTGTTGCAAGAGAATGATGAAAGTGAGGAGGAAGTCAAGAAGGTAGTCGACAAAAACTCAAGCCTTAAACGGGAGCTAGTCGACCTTCATCAACAATATCTAGATGTTGTTGTTGAACGCAATCAACTGAAGGTGGTCACGGATGGTTTCAACAACTGTAGTAACTTGTATGAGGAGGCTTTAAGCAAAGTTAGGGACCTAGAAGATGAATTAATTGATGCAAATAGTCGTATTATCCAGTTAGAGAAACAAAAAGAATGTACTCAGGTTAAAGAAACTAAGAACTTATATAATGAATTATTAAATACTAATTGTAATCCACATTCCATAATAACTATTGACCTTACTGAAGATTCCATGCTAAAACAGAATTATAGACAGAGTTATACATCTAGTCATAAGAAAATGAAACAATATGCAAAACTGAATAGAATTATTAAAAAGTGTAATCAAATTAGAAAACGACAAAAAGACTTTTCCAAAAATATTCCACGGAGAAAAGAACGTGTTGATCTAATCAAGAAGTTAACTAATTGTCAAATCAAATTAGAAGACAGCAAAAAAATCTATGAGATTGATACACAGCGCTTACAGTCTGACATGCAGGTACTTGAGAGCAGACTTAGTTCCCTTTACATGAAATATGTGTGCTCTCAGAACCAAATTAAAGAACATATTCTTGCGGCAAATGAGTTAGTTTTGTGTCAGTGTAATTGTCAGAAGGTTTCAAACCATGATGCTGTCCAGCCTGAGGCAACAGAGGACCCGTCCCATACTGAGAGTTTGTCTCAAGACTGTACCCTCAACCAAGATATATCTGATATAGTACAAGATCGATCTCAAATGGTACAGTCTGAGAATGTTAGTTGTCCATCTTTCAGTAGTCATGATTCTTATCATTCAGTTATGTTCTCAGATAGTATAGGAAGAGGTTTAGGAAAATTAATTAGTAACAACCTGGGTTATTCTAATCAAAATTATTGTATGCCAGGGTCAACCTTCAAACAAATAATGGCATTAGTAACGGGTAAGGTGTATAATCCTAAAACCAACATTACTGTATTTGTAGGTAATAGTAGTCGGGTCAGGAAAAATGAAATCACTGACTGTGTAACTGAGTTGTTAAAGTTAAATTGTAGAAAAATAATATTGTGTGCTTTCCCATATTTTGAAAAATTGACAAGTAGACAAAATAATTATATTCATATGCTTAATAAGCATATGCAATTCTTAGTTAGTCATTATAGTGACAAGCTTGTGTTTTTTGACACCAATAATTTTTTGGAAACTTTAAAATCGACTAGGGATACTGTGTATCTGCCTGTTAGTTTTAGACACATAATAGCAAGGCTATTAGCTTTTTGTATAAACTCAGACATAAATAGTATGTCGAAGTCTTGTATTATTAACACCACAATGGTTAGTAATAATACTAATAATAAGGTGGTGAGCCTGAATAAATGTAGCTCAAATGCTATAAATATTTACACAAATTGTACGAAGGAGGTTCGATGTCCCACACTCACTAGAAGCTCATTGCCTGGTGATGATATTGAAGTCTTGGGGTTAACTCCGGATAGTAATTTAAACTAGTTTGTAAGACAACAGAAGGTACCAGTAAGAATATTCTTATACCTAACAACAACAAGGTGTCTTCTTGCTCTAAAATAAATAATTGTCGAAAAGGAGTTCAGCAGAATGCCTTGAAATTATTCCATCAAAATATTCAAGGTATTTCTTCCAAATTATTAGAAATTGAAATGTTTTTAGAAAAAACAAAGTTTGACATTGTTTGTTTTACTGAACATTGGTTAAAGGATTACCAAATGCTAATTAATTATGAGAACTATAGTGTGGGCAGTTGTTTTAGCCGTAGATCTATGCTGCGTGGAGGTTCTCTAATTTTGATAAAAAATTGTTTAAAATCTAAGCAACGTAATGACATAGTTGGTTTATCAGTGGAACATTGCGTCGAACTATCCTGTGTTGAGCTGGATAGGCATGTTGTAGTGTGCGTGTACAGACCCCCTAATTGTCAGAACTTTTCTTTATTTGAGTCAATAATGGAAGATGTACTAGCGAAACTTGCATCCGGTAATAAAGCTGCAATTTTTTGTGGTGATTTTAATATTAATATTCTGGAAAATAATTCAAATAGCAGGAGATTATTAAGCCTTTTTAAATCATTCAATTTATCTAATATTTTTACAGAACCGACTAGAGTAACTCTCACTTCTGCTACTTGTATTGATAATGTTTTCTGCGATTGTGATTATTTAGATAAAGCCATCGTAAATTATTTACCATCTGATCACAGTGGGCAAACAGTAACTTTTAAGTCTAAAACAACTTTGCAAAAAGTGCAAATACAATTTAGACCAATAACAGCTGGCAAATTAAATAGATTCAATAGTGCCCTAGGTAATAGGTTAAATGTTCTGGGCCATAATATGGACGGAGCAAATAAACTATATGAGGATTTCTTTTCAGTAGTGCTCACTGAATTCAATAAAACTTTTGAAAAGAAAACAAAAAATATTTTCCCTAACTTTTTATTTAGTGACTGGGCAACTAGAGGTATTAGGATAAGTAGGGAAAGATTATTCGAATTGTATGGCCTTAAGCCTTACATTAACACTGTGACGTTCAACAGGTATGTTGCTACATATTCCAAAATTTTTAGAAATACTTGCAAAATAGCTAAAGCCCTGTATATTAGTAACAAGATCAAATCAGCAGAAAATAAAGTAAAAGCAGTGTGGAAAGTTATAAATAATGAAACTAATAGGAAAAAAATACGAAACACGGATTTTACATTGGAGACTTCTCATGGTGATATAAGCTCTAACTTAGTAAGTAAGTAAGTAAGTAAGTAAGTAATCATTTATTTGTATAGAATGTAGGTGTTTACAATTGGTGTTACAGGTATATACAGAATCCTTGTACATTCTGCCTACTTAGGCATACAAACATTTATGAGCGACATTTGCTCACGATAACCTTAAAACTAATATAACGTTAGTAACATTCATTCATTACTTACTGGGGCTGTCTCATATATAATCAATGTAACTGCTTTGAGACAAATAAACATTTACCAATTTCAATTTTAATTTTCAATTTCAATTTCAAATTTTCAATTTCAATTCAACATAAATTTAATTAATAGAAAGATCATTTAAGAATTCTTGAAACGAGTAATAACAATTATTTAACAATAAGGTGGTGAGTCTCTTTTTAAAAACTTTTAAAGTTTGATCCTTAATGCAATTAGGAATTTTATTATAAATAACAGGAGCCATTCTCATAACACTTTTTTTAAACAAAGCTGTTTTACAGTTACCTTCATACAATAAGTTTTGGTACTGTGATCTCATAGGGACTGTGTGATATCGAGCTTCTTTTAAAGATTTAAATAATTGAGGATTGGTCTTAACAAATATTGCCATTTCTAAAATATAAATACATGGGAATGTTAATAATTTATGTTCTCTAAAAACAGGAACACAACTGTCTGTAACTTTAATATTGAACATTGAACGGATGCAGCGTTTTTGAGCACGAAAGATGTCTTCCCTATAAGTACAATTGCCCCAAAAAATAATCCCAAATCTTAGTATCGAGACCACCAAGCCATGATAGGCTACTAGTACTGTCTTAATATTTACTTTTTTCGAAAGGTTATATAATGCATAGGCAGATGTACTTAGTTTCTTACATATTGTTTCAGCTTGAGCTTTCCATGTTAATTGGCTATCTAATGTAATACCTAAAAATTTAGCGACTTCTACTCTATCAATGGTTTGACTATTATAATTTATGTTTAAGTTTACAATACGCAGTCTTTGGTAGAAGTGCATTATGTTTGTTTTATTTAAGTTAATTAGTAAGTTATTATGATTTAACCAGTTAATTAGTATTTTTAGTGTGTCATTTACGTTGCTTTCGTACGTTAGTTTATCATGGCATTTTATTAGTGCTGTGCTGTCGTCTGCGTATAAAACCATTGGGTGATTGATTTGCCGAGGGAGATCATTAATATAGAGAAGAAATAAGAGTGGTCCCAGGACACTGCCCTGTGGAACTCCGAATTTTATTTCTCTCGAGGTAGATTTATACGTTTGTTCAATTCTAGTTTTAGTGCAAACCCTTGTAATTTCTGTGTATTGCTTACGACCGCTGATATACGATTTGATTAAATCTAAGGCATTTCCGCGTATTCCGTAAGCATATAGTTTTTCAAATAAAAGTATATGATTGACATAGTCGAAAGCTTTCGACATATCTGTAAAAATTGCACATATAGGAATTTTATTATCAACATTTTTCATTATTGTAACGAGCAAATCATATATAGCAGTATTTATATTTTTATTTTTCATGAAACCATTCTGTTCTTTACATAGAATATTAAATTTAATTAAAAAGTTAAAAATTATTTCATATATGATCTTTTCTATAATTTTGGAGAAGACGGGAGTCAATGCAATTGGCCTATAATTGGTCATATCATCCTTCGCGTTCTTTTTATGTAGTGGTTTTATAACAGTCATTTTTAAATTATCGGGAAATATACCCGTAGTTATACTATTATTTATGATATGTGTTAGTGGGCCAGCTATTATATGAGATACAAATTTTATCACTTCAGTCGATATACCATCATAGCCAACGCTCTTTTTAGATTTTAGCTGGTGTATAGTTTTAATAATATCTTGAGGTACAACAGGCGACATAAATATTGAATGTGGGTTGTATTCAATTCTTTTGACTTCCAAAGTTTTATTATTTGGTATTTGACCTATTTGATCTATAAAATAGTTGTTAAACGATTCTGCAATTTCTTTTGGGTCATTTATTGTTAAATCTTGGTTTTTAATACGCATAATAGGTTCACTTATTTTTTTGCTATTATTTATTATTTGCCAAGTCGTCTTTGTTTTATTTTTTGAATTGTTAATCAAATGATTATTTTGAACCTTTTGTGTAAGTTTCACAATTTTTTTAAACCTTTTAGTATAATTTTTGAATTTATTTTTATTTTCATCAGTTGGTTTTAATCTCATTTGCCATAAC
The DNA here is from genome assembly GCA_946251885.1 of Cosmia pyralina. Taxonomy (NCBI): domain Eukaryota; kingdom Metazoa; phylum Arthropoda; class Insecta; order Lepidoptera; family Noctuidae; genus Cosmia; species Cosmia pyralina. The sequence continues at coordinate 31,346,393 of OX276342.1, forward strand.
AGATGGCGTTGATTCTTGCTACATATTCGAATACCTTTTGATACCCATTTAATTTTATTTTCTGATCTAACAGTTACTGTTTTATACGGAAAACATAAATTATACAGTAAAAGAAAGATGTCGAGGAACTTGTTATATGCTATGTTTGGGTCTGGTGTATTGTATACATCTGAAAAAAGTTATATTTTTAAGGTGGTCACTGAATTTAACTAGGTTTTCTTTGGATATGGCTCTTATTCTTTTACGCCAGGATTTTATGTTTTTTGATTTGTTAACTGGGATTTTTAATATTTGTGCGGTGTGGTCTGATAAGGCTAATTCAATAATTTTATATTCGCATTTGGGACGTATATTATGAGCAAAATTATCTAAGCAAGTTTTACTACCAAGCCTTGTCGGCTGCATAATTTCTAATTTTAGATTATAGCTCAGAAGAAATGATTCGAATTCTATTGATAATTTATTCCGTTTCAGTATGTCTATATTAAAGTCACCACAAAGTACTACAGTATTTTTATGATTATTGGACACTTTTTTCAAAATAACTTCTAGGTTCTCATAAAATTTATATAAGTTACATGGTTTTGGGGGTCTATATATACATATGACAATTAAATTACATTTAGTTAGTTTTATAGCACAGCATTCTATGATTCCAGATAAAGAGTATTTTGATATTTCTGTTAAAGTTTCGTATTCAATACCTTTCTTTACTAAAATACATGAGCCTCCACGTTTAATATTATCTCTTGAGTAAAATGCTGACAGTTTATAATTAGGTATTTCTACTAAACTTTCTTGTCCAGACATTATAAAATGCTCGGTTATGCATAAAATATCTACATTTATTTGTTTATCTAATAATTCATGAATATGAACTGTTAAAATATCGGACTTATTTAGAAGCCCGGCAATATTTTGATGCATAATACACAAATTAGGAACGAAAAAAATTAGAGTTAGTACTATTTGAATTTACTGTACTTAATTGGGTAGTACTATTTGAATTTACTGCAATTAATTGAGTAACATTGGTGTTTTTAACAGTATGAGCATTGCTGACAATTAAAAGAAAAAGGTTTTTCATAATGTTTCTCATGCCATGATCATTTAATTTGCCCGTGTATTTAGTAAACATTATATAGTCATATGATAAGTGTAGATTTGAATCTAGTATAGTGGCATATTTATGTGTATCCACATCAAGATATAGTAAGTACATAAATGTTTCTATTCTCCAGTTAAACATACTGGAATAGTTATTACATTTGAAAGTTGGGAGACATATTATTATATTAGTGTTTTGAATATTACACAGACAATTTCTTAATCCTATTATTATATCGTAATAATTATTTGTTTTTTTAAAATCTTCTTCTCCTATCATAATTATGCAATAATCTTCTTTCGTGTATGATTCTACTTTATTTTGTAAATTGTTAATTATTTGAAGTGTTCCACAATACGGTGTAATATAATGACAGATTTCAGTATTTTGAAAAGTATCCTCAGCAATAGATGTTATCATATTTGATTTGTTTGAACTTATTATGCATAATTTATTCTTCCTTATATTCTGTAAATTAACGGTGACTGGTACTGTAGTATTTCCTTCTGTGCCATTCGTCCCCTGTATTGTTTCACTTAAACCTATCTGTGTGCGTGAACCGTCTTCGCTTTCAGTTTTGCCGCCTTGAGATAAAGAAGTACTCGACGTTGAAGTGTAAAAACTATCGACATCTGTTTGTGTTTGCTTGGTTTGTCTAGATTGTTTTTTTTTTTTGGGTGTTACTGACTTATGCTTGACAGGAGAGGTAGCAATATTTTTTAAGATATTGTTTTTTTTGGATAATTCTTCATTTGTTTTTTTCAAATTGCTATTTTCTAAAGATAATATTTCGATTTCCCTATGTGAGCTATTTAATTGAGACTTCAGCTCATCAATCTCTTCTTGCAATTTTTTTATTTGATTTTTCTCCTCGTCTTCTGACATTTCAGGCATACTGTTTGTTGTACAGTTCAAAGTTCGAGATGAGTTAGTGCTACTGTCGTCATGGTTGGATTCCGATTTTCTACTGCGGTTGCGACGGAAGGTAATATTATCCAGGAAATTCATATTGGTGGATAATCTTCAGAAAGAAATAAAAAACTACTATACTTTAAATATTTTTAGGGATGTCAACACCAAAATGCAGCTGGTATCACTGAATTCCTCCTTGAGTTGACATTCGTAGCTAAGAGATGTCGCTGTCCGCAATAATTATATTGTAAAATTAATATTTATGTCTTACAACACTACGAAAAGTCTTGTAACATTGATTGGTTTAGTTGTGCTACTCACTGCTAGATGGTGCTGTTATCAATATTTATCAAACATTCAAATAAAAAACGGAATTTATAGTGAATTATTTTCGAAGATTACTGTATTTGAAAATGTTTTGTGTGTAACTTTGTTTATTTATCAGTTTAGCACTAAGAAACGATTTGTAACAGTTCAATGTTCACTTGTTTTCCGTTGTTTAGCGAGAAAACGTCACAGTTATTAAAATTCGTTTATCACTGATTATCTGTTAACTACCGAACAAAAACACTAAATAACACTGTCACAGCTTGCGTGTAGTCTAAATTTCACTTTCACGTACAGTACATCAACCAAGTACAAGAAAACACTATTAATTAAAACAAATTAATACGGAGCAAAATAATAAGCAATGTTTACTAGTGAGCGCCATCTGGCGGCGAAGTAGCTCAAGTAGTAGAAGTAGCTCAAGAATTTGTACACTTCTTTACAAATATACCATCTAAAACGACGGAAGCTTTAAATTCCTCACCCGATGTCTCAATTGATTTATTAAGAGCGAACGTTCCAAGCTGCCCGGTTGAATTTCAATTTAAACATATAAACCCCATGGTAGTTAAAAAAGCTTTTCGGCACATTAAAATCAAATTGACCGAAGATCTATGGGGAATGTCTATCAAAGTTTGTACATCCATAATCGAGACTATAGCACCATACTTAGCATTAATATTTAATTTGTGTGTGGATGAAGGAGTCTTCCCGGATTTAATGAAATTTAGTAAGGTTATACCACTTTTTAAATCTGGGGACAGTAAACACACCAACAATTATAGACCAGTATCCGTGTTGCCGGTATTCAGCAAGGTATTCGAAAAGGTAATGCTCGATCAAATGCTTAATCATTTTAACACCAACCAAATCTTGCACGATCAGCAATTTGGTTTCACCAAAGGACGTTGCACGACTGACGCGGGTGCCACTTTATTAAAACACATATTTTCAGCGTGGGAGGAGGCCCAAGATGCCATAGGAATCTTTTGTGACCTCTCCAAGGCATTTGACTGCGTAAATCACGAAACCTTATTCTTGAAACTTGAGCATTACGGACTAGGTAAACTTGCGCTCAGTTTAGTAAAATCTTATTTAAATGATAGACAGCAACAAGTTCAAATAAATGGTGTCAATTCACTCGGTCTAAAAGTACAAATGGGTGTTCCACAGGGTTCGATATTGGGTCCTTTCCTCTTTTTAGTATATATTAATGATCTACCCCATTTATTAAAAAACCAACCACAAATGGTGTTATTTGCTGACGACACATCCTTAATTTTTAAGATAAATAGACGTGCATCAAATCTTGACGACGTAAATAACGCCCTACTGCAGATCCATAATTGGTTCACTGCTAATAATTTAGTATTAAATGGGAAAAAGACTAAATGTGTAAGATTTGCTTTACCAAATGTTAAAAGTACTGATTGTGACATAGTATTGAATAAAGAGAAACTAGAATTCGTCGATAAAACTGTTTTCCTGGGGATCACGCTCGACTCAAGGCTGCAATGGGGTCCGCATTTAACATCTCTTGCAGGACGGCTAAGTTCAGCAGCATATGCGGTGAGAAAAATCCGTCAATTCACTGATGTAGACACCGCAAGGATGGTCTATTTCAGTTACTTTCATAGTATTATGTCTTACGGTATTTTACTATGGGGACGGGCTGCAGACATAGAGTCTATTTTTATTCTGCAGAAAAGAGCCATCAGAGCAATATATGGCCTCCGCAGGCGCGATTCTCTAAGGGAACTGTTTAAAGATATTAACATCATGACGGTACCTTGTCAATATATCTACGAAAACATCATGTACGTAAGGAAAAATCTAAATCTTTTCGGTAAAAGAGGTGAAGGACACAATTATAGGACTAGAAATAGGGACCAATTAGTTCAACCAGGTTTCAGACTGGCTAAAGTAGACTCATCCTTCATGGGGTACTGTTTAAAATGTTATAATAAAATACCTCCCCACATACTCCAGCTGAATGAAAGGAAATTTAAATCTTGTATAAAACGCACACTATGCAGCCAGGCATATTATAAGTTGGGGGATTACATCGCTGACAAAAATGCTTTGCTGAATGCTTGTCCTGCTCCACAAGGACGCATTAATTAATTGATTAGCATTCGGATATATTGTTGGACCTGCTGAAGATTAAGATGAGAGAAAACTTTCTTTGCATTGTTTAGATTCAATCTCTTAGTATTATATAATTGCATAGCACGTGTGAGCACTATGTAGCTACTATTAAGCTACCTTTTACTGGGTACGTCTTTCACTGACTTGAGTGTGCCCTGGCGGTTGAGAGTATGTCATGCTCACTCAAATGTCTCGCTGATGGTGGCGTGTGTGTTGGATCATTAAGTTCCCTTCAAAATGGTTGAGCTAAATGGTGCTGATCCATGCGTCATGTTCGTGAACGGGCGCCGTCAGTTGGGACTGGTCGTCTCTTAGCTGCCATGGCTTATTTTTAATTTTAATATTTAATTTAGTTGTTTTAGTTATTATCTTTTTATTACGGACGCTTTTTAACGTGCACGTCTTTCTACATTGTTCTCACATGTATATTTTCAACTTGAACGATGTAACCAATATTTTGTAAAAATATTATGATTTAAAAGAGTGTCCGTGGAGTTTCTTGCCCGTTCTTCTCCATAGGGATCTACTACGCTTTGGAATGGGCAACTAGCTTCATCTTTCTGACTGACCGACCCATTGACAATTCAAAAGTGCCTGTAATTGGTTTATTTGAAATAAATGCTTTGAGTTTGAGTTTGAGTTTGAGTTCGACACCCATGACGGAAAATTTGAAACTTTTCGAAGCCGCCATCTTGGATTTTCATTTTGACCTCATTATCATTTTCTGCGCCCTCGAAATTCACGGATACGACACCCATGACGAAAAATTTAAACAATTTCGCAGCCGCCATCTTGAAGTTTAATTTTTACCTCATTATCGTTTTCAGCGACCTCAAAAACCATGAAAATGGCACCTGTACAGTGCATCCGCACATTCAGCAAATTCATCAGTTTACGCCACACATTTAATATTTAGTTCAGTTCAAATTCGGACTGCGTCATATCAACACCTCATTCATCATTAGTTAAGGTCGTGGACGCAATACACGTATCAAGTGATCCAAAAGTTAGCTACAAATATCAATTTTTTCTTTTTTCTCGGTTCCTAAGGGCCAAAAGGCTAAGGGTTATGGGTGATGTTAAATAGCCTATATCCTTCCGCATCCCCTGCCCGCGCACTTTGTTTGCGCTTAGCGTTCCTTCTGATTTTGTTTTCTTTTTGCTCGTCTCCTAAGGGCCCTAGCGTGATGTTAAATGGCCTATAGCCCTCCTCAAGAATTGGGCCATAAAATGCAAAAATAATTTTTCAAGTCTAACTGGGGTACTTCCAGAGATTAGCGCGTTCAAACAAAATAACAAAAAACTTCCGCTTTATTCCACCGATAATATTGAAATAATAAATCGAGAAGGTCATCAATCCGCGGAAAATCTCCAATTCAAAAAAATTACGTATTTGCACAACGCCATTTATGGGTAAATGGACAAAACGTCCGCACTAAGCATGTTCTATGCTCAAGAACAGAATGAAGGAAAGTTATTAGGGTTCCGTACCTCAAAAGGCAAAACGGAACCCTTATTGGATCACTCGTGTGTATGTCTGTCCGTCATTCACAGCCAATTTGCTCCGAATCTAATGGACCGATTAAGTTGAAATTTGGTACACATATGAATTTTTGTGACCCAAACACGGACGGGTAAAGTCAATAAATGAATTTTGAATATAGGGGTCACTTTTGGGCGGCAAATAAGAAAATTAAAAAAAAAGTTTTGCAAACTAAACCGTGTGACATATCAAATGAAAGGGCTTGCTGTGTGAGGTTCAAATACATTTTTTTTTTATAATTTTAAAATAATAATTATTTTTAAGTTCCCCCCCACCCCCCTCTTATCTCCGAAACTACTGAGCCTAAAATTTAGAAAAAATACAGAACATAGTTCTTTGCCTGTAGATTACAGGAAAACCTATAAGAAGTCTGAAAATAACATGGTAAATCTCTCAATATTGTGAATACAAACTTACATTTTTTATTTATTTGTTTATTTATTTATTCTTACAGAAAGCCTACAGACTAATATCATAGTTAACAATCATTCATAGGCAGGACAATTTGCTAATGATAAGTTTACACGTATATATTTACAGTTGGAATGCATGGGAGAACATGTTTTTCAACTGCAATGTTAAGTTTATTCGTGGGATAAATTCATCCCAACTAAGGAAACCTTTATTGCGCGTGGTCCGATACGCACTTGGCCGGTTTTTTTTTTCATTTTTATTGCGGTGCTCTGCAGAATATGCATTTCCGCATGAGAGCTGTGTTGGCTCTGCGCGCGCAGCATGTCGTTACGCCAGTTACGTTGTACATTTGTATGGGGTAGGTACCACAACTAAAAAGTGAAAAATAGTGGCAAAAACCAAAATACATTTAACCAGACACCGACTTCCGAAATTAAATGCTTGGCTCAATGCTGGTCCTGCTCCACAACCACAACTAATTAATTAACATTTGAAGATACTGTTGGAGCTGCTGAAGATTATAAGACTATCATTGCATTGTATGGACTCAATCTCCTTTGTATTATATAATTGCCTAACACATGTGTGAGTACTATGTACATACTCTAAAGCTACCATTTACTGGGTACGTCTTTGTTTGACTTGAATGTGCCCTGGCGGCTGAGAGTATGTGACGCTCACTCTAATGTCTCGCTGATGGTGGCGCGTGTTGGATCATTTAGCTAATCCATGCGTCAGGTTCGTGAACAAGCGCTGTCAGTGAAGGCTGGGCATACCTTAGCGGCCACGGCTTATTTTAATTAAATTTAAATATTTGAATTGTTTTTTTTTTTAAGGACGTTTTTAACGTTCTGCATCGTTCTCACATGTAAAATTTCAACATGAATGATGTAACCATTATTTTGTTACCATATCTTGATTTAAAAGAGTGTCCGTGGAGTTTCTTGCCCGTTCTTCTCCATAGGTACCTACTATGCTTTGGAATGGGCGCCTAGCTTCATCTTTCTGACTGACCGACCCCTTGACAATTCAAAAGTGCCTGTAATTGGTTTAATTGAAATAAATGCTTTGAGTTTGAGTTTGAGTTTGAAAATTATTAAAGTTATTTTTCACTTTGTAGTGTTGTTTTGGAAGTCGGTAGTATTTTTTTGTAAAAAAGTTTTTATTTAAGTACCTACTCGTAGATACACAACATAGTGATCGTATGGGTCATCGGAGGCGGGTGGCGTGATGAGGCGCGTGCGCATGTTGTGCGTGTACTCACAGGGTGGTGAGGTGCGGCAGGTGCGTGAGCGCGCGCGCGTGCACGTGCGCCAGCGGGTTGGCGCGCAGCTCGAGGCGCGCGAGGCGGCGGCAGGCCTGCAGCACGCCGGCCTCCAGCACGTCCACGCGGTTGCTGGCCAGCGACCTGTGCGCGTGCACACTACTACATCATCAAACTGTCAACTGTCAACTTGTCTCGTAAAAAAAATGTATATGTGAAAGAATCTGAATATTTTGTTTTTGATTAAGTACTGTTATTTATTTCTCCTTTTATGCATATTTGCACAGTTTCAATGTTTCACATCTGCCAAGCGCCCCGCGAAACCGCAATTTTTTTTTCTCTAAAAATTTTGTTTGATTTTTATAAATGTGTGTAAAATGTAGACAGTTATACCTATTATAGTGAATTATATAAATCTGAAGGATGCAGCGCTTCATGTAATTATGTAAATCTGAAGGATGCAGCGCTTCATGTAATTATGTAAATCTGAAGGATGCAGCGCTTCATGTAATTATGTAAATCTGAAGGATGCAGCGCTTCATGTAATTATGTAAATCTGAAGGATGCAGCGCTTCATGTAATTATGTAAATCTGAAGGATGCAGCGCTTCATGTAATTATGTAAATCTGAAGGATGCAGCGCTTCATGTAATTATGTAAATCTGAAGGATGCAGCGCTTCATGTAATTATGTAAATCTGAAGGATGCAGCGCTTCATGTAATTATGTAAATCTGAAGGATGCAGCGCTTCATGTAATTATGTAAATCTGAAGGATGCAGCGCTTCATGTAATTATGTAAATCTGAAGGATGCAGCGCTTCATGTAATTATGTAAATCTGAAGGATGCAGCGCTTCATGTAATTATGTAAATCTGAAGGATGCAGCGCTTCATGTAATTATGTAAATCTGAAGGATGCAGCGCTTCATGTAATTATGTAAATCTGAAGGATGCAGCGCTTCATGTAATTATGTAAATCTGAAGGATGCAGCATTTCACGTAATTATGGTCAAACTTCATTTATTTATTTATAGGGAAGTTTGTTTCAGTTTGATCCGCTGTGGTAGCCCGCGAAATTCAAATTTTCTTGCGTTTTTTGCAATTTGCAGGTCAGTGTCAGAAGTATGTATTTACATAATTTTAACCAGAAAAATCGTCAATACATCATAGATAGTTAGATTGGCCGTGGTTTGGTCTGATTTCGGAATTCAGACGAAACCACGGCAAATCTAACTTAGAAAATTGTGTTGATAATTCTTATGGATAAAGTTATGTAAATACATATTTGTTTTTGTCGCGAATCATACTTTGATCAAGATACAGCCTAACACTGACCTGCAAATTGCAAAAAACGCAAGAAAATTAGAATTAGGCGCGCTACCACAGCGCACCCACCTTCACCTTCAACTGTATTGTATTGCAGCTGCCACACTGCAGCCACAGTAACTATAAAGCAAGGTAATGCTCTCTGGCACTCAGTTATTAATTTTGTGTAAATGGCAATTTTGCTATTCTGAATTTGAGGTTTTTCACCTAAGACTTTGATTGTCTAACTAAATCTAACTATTTTTAATCGCAATTAAGAAGGTGTGGAATAAAATTAGTTGTCACGAAATAAAATTCACATTAACAGCTTGATTGACTTCAGGTGGAAAAACAGTACTGTATCTTTTTTCTTTTGCTTATATCTCGAAAACGTTGTGTCCTATCGCAAAAATAATGAAAATTTCGACCGTCTTTATTATGCACTTAGGTAATCACTTTTCATATTTTCCATACAAAAAGTGAAAAATTCCATATAAAACACGTTGAGGCTGCCCTGCCTGTGTGCCTTCAGCTATAAAAAAAAAATCGGGGTAGGGCAAACAAGTACAATTACAAGTAAAATTGTTTTTAAAAGATATTTTTTTTTTGCAGAATAGATCTAAGATTTTCAGCCAATACAGACATACAAAAATACAAAAGTAAAGAATTTTGAATGTATGTGTTCGTTGTAATGAGCAAGGCGAGCTACTCACAAATCCTCGAGCTGCGGCAGCAGGCGCACGGCGGCCGGCACCGCCGCCAGCAGGTTCTCCTCCAGGCGCCTGCGCACCACGAGACACATTAACACTCACAACCACCAGTACTACACAGACCACCCTCTCAGGAGTGTTAGGTGTCAGCAGACAAGCTCACTGTTAACGATGGCACAATAATAAGTAAGTTTAAAAACTAAAACCCGACTACTGAAAATTCGCGCTCTAAAACGTATGAAACAAGAAAATATTCTCATCTGTAATTAGAAAAAGACAGACAAAATAAAAATCCGGAGTCACACGTAATCTGTTCGATTTATCCGAATTGTGTGACTTTTTTTAATTTGTCTGTGGTTTTAGTTTTAAACTTACTTATTATTTAAATTATTTTGGGGAATATAATTTCGTGATAAAGTATTTACAGAGCCACTTAATTAATATATTATATATATTTTGGGTAGGTTTGGAGAGAAATGTTTGGCTCACTTCTGAGGCCTGATTTTAGAAATTATACCCAATTATCGGTTGCTTGCAAGCAAAGCCAACAATATATATATATATATATATATATTAATAGCTAACAATATATATTGTATATTTGAAATTTGCTAATTAAGGAGTTTCATTTGACACCCAACACGTCATCATTATTTTTTTTTATCAATTTATGACTTTGTCCTCTAGAGGGTGCCATATTCCCATATTCAATTTAATGTGACGTCGCATAGCCTATAACCAGCGGACAATGAAGACGCTTCCAACGATACCTCATTTGTCAAATTATGATAAAGAGTAGAAGTTAGGAGGGACCAGATGAACATACTCGTAGATGTAACACATTTTGCCAATGACGTTGTTGGTGTGTGTGTATGTTCAGAAGGTTTGGCAAATAAAAGAGCGTGTTCTCAGTTGGAGCTTTACTGAACGACTGTGTGTATACAAAGGTTGGGACTTAGCATAATCTTATGAGTTACGTCATACATAGGTATTGCCTAAGACTAAAGATGTTTAATATGCCTACGCGCTACAATCCTCCCCCCTTAGATTAAACCAAATTTTTATTTGTTACTCCCCAAAAGAATACAAAATTACAAACTACACTTCTGGACACATCTTTTGGCCCACCTTGTATTTTCAGTTTCGTTTGGTCCTAGCTAAAATTTTATATTAGGTCGAGCAAAAAGTTTTTATGCAGTTTTGAACCTGGCACATTCACAATTTCATTCAATAGTCTTTTTTTGAATTTCGAACACAGAATTTAAAGAAACAAAAGACAATTTGAAGCCTGTTTGTTGATTTCAAACAATCGAATACTAAGAAAACTTGGTTTTATTGGTTTACTTGGATTTAATTCTTGAAAAAGTGATTGATATCTTTGGTTTTGCAACAAACATTACTTATTCTTAACATTAAGGTGTGGTTCTATCAATAATCTATGGATACTTCACCTGAAGTCGCCGCCCAAGCTGTGGCACTTATTCAGGCCGGACACAGCCAAAGAAACGTGAGTGCTCAACTTAATTTAAGTCGATCTGCGGTCCGAAATGTTTATCGGAGGTACCTAGAGACTGGCGGCTTTGTTCGTCGCCAAGGAAGGCCACGATCTCGGGTCACAACTGAAAGGCAGGATCGATTCATCGTGACGACCAGCTTGAGAAATCGTCACCTTACCTCCATTGAGATACAAAACCAACTTCGCGACTTCCACGGAGTATCTGTGAGCGCTCGAAGTGTTCGGAGAAGGTTAAAAGAACGCGATATGGTACCACACAAGCCAGCTAATGGCCCCAAACTAACGCGAGCCCACCGAACAGCGCGCCTTCATTTCGCACGCAGTCATTTAAATTGGACACAGCAAGATTGGAGCCGTGTACTCTTTTCTGATGAGTCTAAAATTGTGTTACATGGCAATGATGGAAGGAAGAAGGTCTACCGACGTAAGGGAGAGCGTGTCGCACAATGCTGCTTTGAAGAGAGGGTTGCTTATGGCGGTGGCTCATGGACTGTCTGGGGCGGTATATCCGCGAGCGGCAAAACTCAACTTGAGGTTGTTACAGGACCACGGCTGCCAACATTCAATGCTGAAAGGTACATTCGTGAGTGCTTAGAACCTCACGTGATACCATACGCGGACTATGTGGGCCCAAATTTCCTTTTTATGCATGATAATGCAAGAGCCCATGCGGCCGGCATCGTCAGGGAATATCTTCGGGATGTGAACATCACAGTTATGGACTGGCCAGCCAGAAGCCCAGACATGAACCCCATTGAGCACATGTGGGACGAGCTAAAAAGACGTGTTAGGGCTCGTCAGCCAGTTGCCCAGACGATGCAGGAGTTGAAAACTGCCATAGAAGAGGAATGGGAGATGATCCCTCAAAATTTCATAGAGCGGTTGATAAACTCTATGCCTAATCGTATGAGAGCTGTGGTAGATGCCCATGGAGGCAACACGCGTTATTAAATTAAACCTTTATTTGATAAAACATGTTTTTTATTCAAAAATCAATTGCCTTTAACAAGGCGCATATCCGACTTGTTAGGCGTAGCTCCATGTCGTATGGTATTCTGAATTCAAATTTAAAACAATACGATCGAAAAAGATGGTAAAATGTATCAGGTTTAAAACTGCATCAACAGTTTTTGTTCAATCTAGCAATCATATTTCGGTAGGGGCCATCGAAACCTAAACTCTAAGGTGGGCCAATAGATGTGTCCAGAAGTGTATTATACATGCTACAAAAGTTAACAATAAACAAATTGAGTTAAGGACCCTAATTGTTTTACTTATTCTAGGACGTTCACATTCCTTCCACCGCACATTGTTTACACTACACTATACGTTTGTTTGAGGTTAGCACTCGCGATATTTGCTTGTAGGTTGGGCATCCCGGGTGGTATGCCGTTAACACGTTGTGTGATCGCACGGCTGATTCTTGTTTCGACGGCGGCTTCGATGCGGCGCTTGCAGTAACACCACACCACGTAGAATATACATAGGGTTACCGCTGTGCTGACTAGGATGACTGCGGCTAGCGACATCTTGTGGGTCATGGTAAGGTCTTCGTCATTCACCGAAGCCTTGTTGCTGGCGGCCGCGCTGTTCTGCGCAACAATGGTCGTTTTGCTGGCTGGCTGGCCCATGTTGTCTGACTGCTGACTGGTGTAAGTACGGCGATAGTGAGCGTTCGTTGACGTGTGGTGATTATGAGAGGTATAGGTACTGCTGATAACGACGTTGCCGGCAGCGGCTCACATGTCAAATCTCACGGTCTTCTTAACGATGCGGCCCGATTTCGTTATAACCGGTGGTGTCGTATTGTTTGCAGTGTCGTATGAAGTCGTAACGTTCGCCGGATGTGGGACGGTGTCGGGTGGCTTTATTTGGGTCTCTTGGCGTGGGACCGACACATTATCAAAGTCTAATAGGTAAGCTGGTTTTAGACGATCAAGTGATACAGTGACTTGCCTGCCGTTACAGTCTAAAGTATAAAATTTGGGATGTCGCGTTATTACTTTATGTGGACCTTCGTACGGTGGTACCAATGATCGCCTAGCCTCATTTCTAACAAACACATGAGTGTTAATGGATAAGTCTTTATGAATGAATACTCTATTATTGTTGCTATGTAAACTTGAATGCGAGAGTCCGGGAACGGATGACAATGACTTAGTTAATTGTTTGATGTAGTCGCTCTCATTTATATTGGTTGTAGGCTTTGAATGAAATAGGTCGCCTGGGAGTCTGAGACTACTGCCGTATAAGAATTGTGATGGACTGTATCCCAGATCTAATTTAACTGCCGAGCGCAACCCTAGGAGTACTAGAGGTAATTCCCGTAACCATTGTGTACTATTTTCGCATTTTGCCATAATAGCAGCTTTTAAGGTACGGTGCAGTCTTTCGATCATACCGTTCGCCTTTGGGTTATATGCAGTTGTTCGAACTCGTTCGATACCGAGTCTTTTTAATAACTGCCGAAATAAGTCTGATTCAAACTGACGACCTTGGTCTGAGGTTATACGAATTGGACATCCGAAACGAGCAATCCAATGCTCTATGAACACCTTAGCAACCGTTTCAGCTGTTATATCTTTTACGGGTATAACTTCAGGCCATTTCGTCACCCTGTCGATAATGGTAACGCAATATTTGAAATCCTCTGCCGGTGGCAGTGGTCCTATTATATCGATGTGTACATGTTCAAAACGATTTCCTGTGTTGTCAAATTCACCTATCGGTGTTACTGTGTGGCGTTGAATTTTACATTTTTGACAGGGAACACACGTTTTGACGTAATTTTTTATGTCGGTATTCATGCTGCTCCAAAAATACCTTGATTTAACTAAGCGTTGAGAAGCTGCGACGCCGGGATGACTCATATCGTGTAGTGTTTTGATTGCGAGTTCCCGGAACTGTATGGGTAGATAAGGACGTATGTCGTTTGTTGATGTTTCGCAGGCTATTTTTATATCCGAGTCGGGCATTGTGATTAATTTAAATTGGAGTTTATCATGTTTGCGTAGATTTTGTAATTCCGAATCGCTTTTTTGTAGTTCAGCTAACTTTTGGTAATCTAATAATGATGGCATGATAATCTCATCGATTCGGGATAATGCGTCAGCGACTGTATTTTTGTCACCTTCTATGTACTTGATGTTATCACAAAATTGAGAAATAAAGTCTAACTGTCTTAATCGTCTAGGTGAGTCTGAAGGCGACACCTTTTTTGATAGGGCGAATGTTAATGGCTTGTGATCTGTTAGGATTGTCAGCTGTCTGCCTTCTACCAAATGGCGGAAGTGTTTTATTGCCATGTATATTGCTAAAAGCTCTCTATCATAAGTACTGTATCTTGTTTGGGTGTCAGTGAGTTTCTTTGAGTAAAATCCTAGAGGTTGCAATTTATCGCTAACTCTCTGATTTAAAACTGCACCTACGCAAGTACCGGAAGCGTCGGTCATCAACACTAGTGGTACAGTTGCGTCAGGGTGTGATAACATGACTGAATTATTGATCATTTGTTTACATCGACTGAATGCTTCTAATGCACTTTCGGTCCACGTAATTTCAGTTTTGTCGCGTTTTTTGGAATTATGTAAATACGCGTTTAGTGGTGCTTGAATTTCTGCAGCTTTCGGAATGTTCAGTCTGTAGAAATTCATCATTCCGAGGAAACGTCGGAGTTCCTCAATTGTTTTGGGTTGTGGATAGTCATTTATAAGTTGCATTTTCTCCGCACTCGGTTTTAGGCCCTTTGAATTGATGTGATAACCTAGGAAGTTTAATTCAGATTTGCCGAATTCGCATTTGTCTGTGTTGATCGTTAAACCGTAATTATTTAAACGTTCCAAAACTATTTCCAAATGTTTTACATGCATTTCTTTTGATTCTGACGCTATAATTATGTCATCTAAATATGGAAATGCAAAATCTAGACCTTTTAATGTATTGTTTACAAATCTTTGAAAATCTTGCGCTGCGTTGCGTAACCCAAAATTCATTCTTGTAAATTCGAATAAACCGAATGGAGTTATGACTGCAGTTTTGGGGATGTCTTCGGAAGCCATTGGTATATTATGGTATGCTTTCCGAACGTCAATTTTTGAAAATATAGCTTTCCCTTTGAGTACGTATGTGAAATCAAGTAGTCTTGGTAATGGGTAACGGTCGGGAGTAGTTTGTGCGTTAAGTCTACGATAGTCTCCGCATGGTCTTATTTCACCGTTTTTTTTATTAACGCATACAAGTGGGTTAGCCCAAGGGCTATTCGAAGGTCTACAAATACCTAATTGCATCATCCTCTCGAATTCTGCTTTGGCTACTTTGTATTTCTCCGGATTAAGTGGTCGTACTTTTTCATGAACTGGGGGTCCAGTAGTGTAAATATGGTGTTGTACATCATGTTTAGGATTTGTTTTAAAATTTTCCAGTTTGGTGATGTCGGGAAATTTTTGTAATATGAGATGGTATTCGTCGTTTATGTCGATTGATCGAATACTTGTTTCGTCGCTATTTATAATGTTTGTGGCACGCGACATTAAAGTGAGTTTGTCTATTAGTTTCCTACCATGTAAATCTACTATTAGTTTGTTAGCAGCAAGGAAGTCAGCCCCTATAATTGAACGTTGAACATCGGCTAGTATGAACTTCCATTGGAATGGTCGACGTAAACCTAAAGTTAACCGTAATGGTTTTTTCACCGTACGTTTTAATTTTTGAACCATTGGCTGCATATAATATGTAATCTGACGTGGATACGTTTTGCCTTTTACCGGCTAAAACTGACACATCAGCACCAGTATCGATAAGAAATCGTGCACCAGTTATAATATCTGTAACACATAAACGATAGGAATTGCTGACACCGGCGACATTGTGTATTTGACCCGGTGTCTGAATTAGTTTCCCGAGTTCTTTTTATTGCAGTTCATTGTGTCGCCGCATTTACGCGCATCGGTACCGTAAATGAAATGGTAAAAACACAGATAATCCGCATCACCTGGTTTTTCTTTTTGACTTAGGTATTTTTCTCTATTTTTTTGGGTGTTTTCGCGACTTTTAGAGCGTGCCCGGGATGTACCAGGGTCATAACGATCTCGGCTTCGCGACTTACGGTTGTGATGATTATTGGAACCGTTTAGTCTACTACGTAATTCTGAAATTTCTAGTTTCATTTGTTTTAGTTCGCTAACAATGATTTCGGGGATTGTTTGGTCTGCACTCGGAGTTGTTTTGGTGATCGGGGATATTTCAGACGGCCTGGTATTTTCCAGGATTTTGTCTGCAATTTTAGCTAAACTGTCGAGTTTTACCTCGCCAGTGTCGCATGCGGTAATGACGGCCCTAATTGAGTGTGGGAGACGACCTGACCACAATAATTTTAGAGTCTCGTCTGGTACCTTATTTTTACCTAAATCTCGCATACGCCGTAATAATTGAGACGGTTTCTGGTCTCCGAGTTCGATTTCGTTTAAGAGTTGGTTCATTTGTTTTGATTCCGACTCTTCATAAACCGAAATTAACCTATTTTTAAGGGTATCGAATTTATTATTTTCAGGCATGTTCTCAAGAATGTCACTTATATCAGGTAACTCGTCAGGTTTCAGCCTAGCTATTAGAAGTTGACTTTTGTGCAGGTCACTTGCCTTTTGGGGATCCACGATGGCGTTGAATTGGTGAAACCAGAGCCTTGGCCGGTCTCGCCAAAAATCCGGTATCCTCGATGTGATGGAAACTGCCGTCATTTGCTGTGGTTGTGGCTGATCCAGGGTTGCTGTGACTGCAGGCTGTTGTAGAGCTGCAGACTGGTAACGCGGGTCGTTCATTTTCACGCGCGATAATTTCAGTCTCTCGGTTGCGATAACTTGAAACTCGATACGCGCGCGATCACGTCGGGGTCACCACTTTGCCAATGAGGTTGTTGGTGTGTGTGTATGTTCAGAAGGTTTGGCAAATAAAAGAGCGTGTTCTCAGTTGGAGCTTTACTGAACGACTGTGTGTATACAAAGGTTGGGACTTAGCATAATCTTATGAGTTACGTCATACATAGGTATTGCCTAAGACTAAAGATGTTTAATATGCCTACGCGCTACAACATTATAAAAAAAAAAAAAAAAAAAAAAAAAAAAAAAAAAAAATGTTTGTTCATCTTCACAAATTACACATTATATACGAAAACAATCTTAAAGTTAAATATACAGGTTCACAGTTACATAAATGTAATTTGTGGGAGATCTGGAGTCTAAACTAAGCCTAGGCCTGTACTATAGAACTCCAGGCCCCCCATCACATAATATTTTATGACAAATTATAAGTCAGCGAGTAGGTACATGTTAAATGTGTGTATGGTGTATGTGGTGTATGATGGTGTATTATAATGTCGCCTCCATGCACTTTATTTTAACCTCTTCAGATTTTTAGGGTTCCGTACCTCAAAAGGAAAAACTTTTTAAAAAAAAATACAACCGACTTCCAAAAACAACACTACAAAGTGAAAAATAACTTTAATTTCGGTAGTCGGTATCTAGTTAAATGTATTTTCGTTTTTTGCCACTAACTTCCGAAATTAAAGTTATTTTTCACTTTGTTGTGTTGTTTTTGGAAGTAATTTGTATTTTTTTGTAAAATAGTTTTTATTTTTCACTTTTTAGTTGTAGTACGAGGGCGGTACTGAAAATTTCGGGAATCAAGGAAGTGACACATTACTATTTAAAAATGCATTTATTGCTTTTCGAAGTATTCTCCGCGAAATTTGACACATTTTTCCATACGATGGAACCAATCATTGAAGCAACCATTCCAATCGGAAGTTGGGGTCTCCAAAATGGCCATTTTGTAGGCGTCCACAGCTTCTTCAGGTGATGAAAATCTCTGACCACGCAATTTATTCTTTATTTTAGGGAATGTATAGAAATCATTAGGGCTTAGGTCGGGGCTGTACGGCGGATGGTCTAATAATTCTATGTTTTCTTGCTCTAAAAACTCTTTTGTTGTGTGCGCGGTGTGAGAACTCGCATTGTCGTGATGGAGGATGATGCGGCGGTTGCAGTTCTCTTTACGGAGTTCAAAAACGACCTGTGGTAAACAAATGCTAGCATACCATTCTGCATTAACCGTTCTTTGTCCCTCAAGAGGAATAGTCGCAACATGGCCGGTAGGAGACAAACGTGGCCACCATTTTTTTTGCAACACTCCGTGAACGAACAATTTTTGTTGGCTTTAACTCATTTTCGAACACCCAAACTCGTGACTGGTTTTTTGTTTCGGGTTCGTACGCGTATATCCAGAATTCGTCACCTGATACGATGTTGTATACAGCATTTGAGAACCCTGCGTGGAATCTTTCGAGAGTTCTGACGCACCAAGTAACGCGAGCCGCTTTTTGCTCTTCACAAAGCGAATGCGGTATCCATCGGGAAAACAACTTTTTTACACCTAATTGTTCATGCAAGATTATTTGTATTTGACTCATGCCAATGTCTAAAGTTGCCTGAATTTCGCGGTATGTCACATGTCGTACTTCCTCAATCAGCTTACGCACAGCATCAACGTTTTCTTGGGTGACTGCAGTTTTTGGACGACCTTGACGGGGATCATCACTGAGCTTGACACGTCCACGTTGAAATTCAGCAAACCAGCGATAAATTGTGGTTTTGGATGGGGCTTCATCACCAAATGCAGAAATCATCCGGTCAACACATTGTTTTTGTGTTAAACCATTTCGAAAGTCATAATAAATCATCGCTCTTGAATTTTCTCGAGTCAAATCCATTTTCTCAACGACTAAACAAGTTTGACAAAACCTTGTGACAAGACCGAGAATCTTTTTTTAAATAAATAAATGGTACAGTAACTGCGGGTTACTTTGACTCTAGGGCATAACTTTGGCCCAAATCGAGACAGATATTTACTGTCATTAAATCCACACAAGGTTCCGCAAGTACACGACTATATCACCATCTAATAGTTACCGACGCCGACGCGATAGTTAGTTGTCTAATAGTTACGTTTAGTTACCACTACCTGCAAAACAAACTAGAACATCATCAAATAAAGTAAGAAACAGAACTATTATTAACACTAAGAATGAATTTTGAAAAAGTCCAGGTTCAGCCTATTGCGTACGCTTGAGCCGTTGGTTGAAAACAAGTCAAAAGAGAACTGCTTGCATAGGTAATTAAAGTCTTTACTCGCCGATAATGGACCGATTAAGTTGAAATTTGGTACACATATGAATTTCTATGACCCAAACACGAACGGGTCAAGTAAATAAATGAATTTTGAATATGGGGGTAACTTTTGGGGGGCAAATAAGAAAATTAAAAAAAAAAAGTTTTGCAAACTATACCGTGTGAAAAAAGAAAAGAAAAAAAATGAAAGGGTCTATGAGGGTTTCAAATATATATTTTTTTTATAATTTTAAAATAAATTGTTTTAAAGTTATTTAAAAAAATAGACGCAAATTGACCATTCCCTTTATCTCAGAAACTACTGAGCCTAAAATTTTGAAAAAATACAGAAAATAGATCTTTATCTGTCTAGATTACAGGAAAACCTATAAGAAGTCTGTGGTCTTAAAATAACGTGGTAAATCTCTCAATATTGTGAGTACAAACTTACATTTACAGTTGGAATGTATGGGAGAACATGTTTTTCAACTACAATGTTTATTCTTGGGATAAATTCATCCCAACTACGGAAACCTTCATTATGCGTGGTCCGACACGCACTTGGCCGGTTTTTTTTTGAGGTCAGATGCCTTATATTCTCGCTGTCAGTTTGCCATCAATACTTCATTATGTTCAGAGCTATAACACAACAGATAACACTTAACAACACTTAACAGTTACACTTTACTTTTTACTTAACACTTAACAGATATTTTACTACTAATTACTGAAAAAAGTAGGTAAGTTTAATAAAAAGTAAGTTTAAAAACTAAAACCCGACTACTGAAAAATCACGCTCTAAAAAGTATGAAACAAGAAAAAATTCTCATCTGAAATTATAAAAATCCGGAGTCACACGTAATCTGTTTGATTCATGCCCTAACATGACGTGTGACTCCGGATTTTTAATTTGTCTGTCTTTTTCTAATTTTAGATGAGAATATTTTCTTGTTTTATACTTTTTAGAGCATGATTTTTCAGTAGTCGGGTTTTAGTCTTTAAACTTACTTTTAATTTAAATTATTTTAGGGTTATAATTTCGTGTAAAGTAGGTTTTTGCAGAGCCACTTTACATTCATAAAGACGAATAATTATTATAAAATTATATGTAGTTTGGGTAGGTTTGGCGAGAAAATATGTTTGGCTTACATCTGAGGCGTGATTTTAGAAATTATTCCCAATTATCAGGTGCATGCAAGCAAAGCCACGTGCAATAGCTAATAATATATATATTTTTGAAATATGCTAATTAAGCCCTTTCATTTGATACCCCACACGGCATAATTAAAAAAAAATTATTTTTTAGTTCATGACTTTATGTCCTCTAGAGGGCGCCATATTCAATTTTATGTGACGTTATATAGCCTATAACGAGCGGACGGCCAAGACGCTTCTAACGATACCTCATTTGTCAAATTATGATAAGTCATTTAGAAGTTATGAGGGAACAGATGAACATACATACATACATACCGGTCAAAATCGTAACCCTCCTTTTTGCTTCGCCGTAGTCGGGTAATTAAAAATCCGGAGTCACACGTAATCTGTTCGATTTATGCCCAACATGACGTGTGACTCCGGCTTTGGGATGTGAGGCCTCCGGATGTGGGTACGTATGTCTATTTCTTTGTGTCGCTCTGCAGCCTAACCGGCTTGACGGATTTTAACGTTTAAGGTGTTATTCGATTCGTCTTAATTTTCGGAGTGCAGTGAATTATTTTTTGTTCGATACCTCGTTGACAAATAATACAATTGATACTATTACTAGCGACCCGCCCCGGCTTCGCACGCGTGCAATGCTGATAATACTACAGAATGTCTTTGTATACAACGTTCACACCGTTTTTACCCGACTATGGCAAAGCCAAGGAAGGGTTATGATTTTAGCAGTCTATGTATGTAAGTATGTATTTAAGTAATGTTAGTAATATAAGTATGTATTTACGTGTGTTCCACCGTAGCATCTAAATTACTGAACCGATTTTAATGAATGAGCTATCAATAGATTCGTAATAACGGTCAGGGTGACATAAGCTATATAAATTTAATATGGTGCACTTTATACGTAAATTTCTGACCTCGAAATTTTTTATATTTTCTAACTCAAATGGGTGCCGCCTGCTTCCAACTTTTATTTAATTTAAAATGGGCTTGTTTTTAGCTTTTCAGTTTTTTACCGTAGTCGGGTTTTTTAGTTTTTTTAGTAACTTTTTTTTATTTCCAGCTTTTTAGTTTACAAATGTGAAAGATGTCGCAGACGATTTAGTTCTTGCAAAGAAGTTTTGGTCGTGAGAGTAATTTTTTTGGATCAGGTGCACAAAAATAGCCAAACCTTTTTATTTTACGTGTTTTTTACGATTTGTCACTTTGAATTACTTTTAACCATATAAGTTGCATATATTTTTGTAATCGCCTTTTAAAACCCTTTATTTTGATATCCCACTCGATGGTATTAGAAGAAAAAAAAAATTCGATCTCCACAATATGGCACCCCAAATCCGCCATTTTACTTTTTTTTTATTTTAATGTAGCCAGTGACACTCGCGCTACCAAGACAAATCTAAAGACCTATAACTTATCAAAATCCGTTCATTCGTTTAGGAGTGACGAGGGAACAAAGAAACGGACATACACACATACATACAGACATACAGGGCAAACACATAGCCCTCCTTTTGGGCTTCGCCGCAGTCGGGTAAAAACAAATTATTTAAAAAAACAAATAACCTGCCTGCATACACACATAACTGAAAAGAGTAAAACAAGCATTAAAATCCATACAATTTTGGTATTGCAGGCGGGGACAAACAAAAGTTACACCATATCAGGTTATTGGTTTGTCTCCGCCTGCAATACCAAAATTCTATGGATTTTAATGCTTGTTTTACTCTTTTCAGTTATGTTTTTATGCAGGCGCGTTTTTTGTTTTTTTAAAATAATTTGTTTTATTTCAAGCTTTTTAGTTTTATTAATATGTATTTGGACAGGACCCATTTCTTGCTTTTATAGCTAAACTTCACGCTCGTGATGAATATTAATGAGGCAGGTAGGTAATCTTATCTGATGTGAGAAAATATATTTTTTTTTCAGATTTCAATTGCCTACCTTTTCGGGTTTTGTTACCTACATTCTGGCGCCCACAGAACATATATACTCCTACGGAGGGCGGGCCGGTCTGGCGGTCAGCTGTTTTCGTGCGTTCCTTGCTTTTTTTTATTCTCAGTATTTTTACGATATTTAATGCAGAAAACCATAATATCACAGCAGTTGTATACTTGTCGCAATCTGCTTGAAATTTTGAAAACAATATCGATACCCCATCACGAACGTGTGTGAAGTTTAACCAATTAATTATACCTACAAACCCTTAAAAAAAACCTTTTTTAACCGACTTCTAAAAAAGGAGGAGGATCTCAATTCGGATGTTTGTATTTTTTTTTTTTTTATGTTTGTTCGCGCATAACTACGTCGCTTGCCTACCGATTTGAAAAATTATTTTTTTTGTTGGAAAGGGTATACTTCCCAAATGGTCCCATTTTTGTCAAAATCTAGTTCTGATGATGGGATCCTGGAGAAATCGAAGGAACTCTTCAAATATTATAGGCACACCTATAGCGATTTGGGTATTTTTTATAGTAGCTCGTGCATTTGCTCTCGGAAAGCACCACTTGGTGAAGTGGAACTGACGATGAAGACCACAGATGGCTACCGGAACTACACAATGATAAATATTTCACGGGTTGCGATTCGATTACTTTAATATGGTTGCTAATCAATTTCCGCTCGTCACACAATGCGTGTGATGAGTGGTTGTTGAGGAGTTCTCCTGGTTCTTACCAGCAGAACTCCTCAACAATTAACGTCCCAGCATCGGGAAAAGCAATATTTTGTAACATGTGATGAGCAATTGACATTAGACTATTGTAACTTATACAAATTATAAACAGACCCACTAAAAAGCGAGAAATAAAAACTTTTTAACAAAAAAAAAAACCGACTTCCAAAAATCACTACAAAGTGAAAAATAACTTTAATTTCGGAAGTCGGTGGCAAAAAACGAAAATACATTTAACCAGACACCGACTTCCGAAATTAAAGTTATTTTTCACTTTGTAGTGTTGTTTTTGGAAGTCGGTTGTATTTTTTTGTAAAAAAGTTTTTATTTTTATGTTATGTTTTAGACAATTCTTTTTTTATTTGAAAGGATATACTTCCAGATTGGTCCCATTTTTATCAAAATCCAGTTCTGATGATGGGATCCATGAGGAATTGAGGGAACTCCTCAAAAATTATAGGTATACGTATAGCGATTTTGGTATTTTCATCAACAAATCAAGCATTTGCATTCAGAAAGTATCATCTGGTGAAGTGGAACTGATGAAGAAGATCACAGATGGCCACGGGAACTTTTCAACGATAATAAGTATTTCACGGCTGGCGATAAGATATCTCGATTAAGATATTTAAGCGACTACGACGAAACTTTAAATAATTTGTTCTGATGAAAATGTTACCATCGAACCGATCTGATGAAGAAGCCGGAAGGTAGGCACCGGAACTCAGTAATAAAACAATGTATTCTAGCCGTGTTTGGGCTTATTGGAATTGTCATGAGGTGCACTCTGGCTATAAATGATTTTAATGGTAATTATATGCCGCTTCAAATTGCGCTACTTGAGTTGTATGTTATGTGTGGCCTTGATTGTCAGAAGTCAGATTTCGTAGCCTCGTTATCTCCATCGACATGAAACTACGCCTTCCAAACTTCTGACAAAGCTTAGCGCGACGTATATTTGCCATTTTCCAAAGTTTTTATTTGATATGGTATATCCTGAGATGGTCGCATATATAAATATCTTCAAGTTTGATGAGTAGCTTTTGAGTTAGCTTCTGTGGTATTCGAATTTGTGTGGGCCAGGCACCACTAAAAAGTGAAAAATATTTTTTTTTACAAAAAAAAAAAAAAACAACTGACTCTCAAAAAAAACCGGCCAAGTGCGTGTCGGACCACGCACAATGAAGGGTTCCGTAGTTGGGATGAATTTATCTAAAGAACAAACTTAACATTGTAGTTGAAAAACTTGTTCTCCCATACATTCCAACTGTAATTTTAAGTTTGTACTCACAATATTGATAGATTTACCATGTTATTTTAAGACCACAGACTTCTCATAGGTTTTCCTGTGATCTACAGGTAAAGCTTTATTTTTTGTATTTTTTTCAAAATTTTAGGCTCAGTAGTTTCGGAGAGAAGGGGGGGAAATGGTCAATTTTCGTTTATTTTCTTAAATAACTTTAAAACAATTTATTTTAAAATTATAACAAAAATATATTTGGGACCCTCATAGTAAGCCCTTTTATTTGACACATCACACGGTGTAGTTTGCAAGTTTTTTTTATTTTTTTTTTTACTTTACGTGTCCGTGTTTGGGTCACAGAAATTCATATGTGTACCAAATTTCAACTTAATCGGTCCATTAGATTCGGAGAAAATTGGCTGTGACAGACGGACAGACAGACAGACAGACACACGAGTGATCCTATAAGGGTTCCGTTTTTTCCTTTTGAGGTACGGAACCCTAAAAACACTACAAAGCGAAAAATAACTTTAATTTCGGAAGTCGGTGTCTGGTTAAATGTATTTTCGTTTTTTGCCATCGACTTCCAAAATTAAAGTTGTTTTACTTTGTAGTGTTGTTTTTGGAAGTCGGTTGTATTTTTTTTGTAAAAAAGTTTTTAATTTTCACTTTTTAGTTGTGGTACCTACCCCACACAAATTCTAATACCTGCAAAACAATGAGAACATCATCCATATAAAAGTGGGGAAAAAATACGTATTATTGAAGCTAACTCAAAAACTACCACAGCATAGTTAATCAATTTTATATGGGACCAACTGTGATGTATACCCTCTCGAATAAAACAAAAAAAATCCAAATCGGTCTAACCATCTTCGAGTAATCGGGGAACATACATAAAAAAAAAAGAAAAAAAAAAGGTTCCGACGAATTGAGAACCTCCTCCTTTTTGAAGTCGGTTAAAAATAGACACGATATCTGCAGCCCGTCTCCATAGTAACATACCGAACGACATAATACCACAGTCTCATCATACAGTCGTCCGACGAAGCCCGAGCTGCATACGAAGTTCGGCGAACTGCGTAAGCAGCTCGGGCTCTCGTCGGACGACTGTATGATGTATAAACTGTGTAATACTATGAAATTACTAGTGAGGGACCTGAGAATAAGCGTCGCACAAACTACTGAACACAGAGTCATTAACGTACAACACATAACATAGGGCCACGTCACAGTTGACAGCATGCAGGAGAAAGGAGCGAGGGTAGTTTGCGAGTACCGCCGTGTTTACTGCCAACTAAAGTACTGGCGAACACTTGATGCGACACTTATCACAAGATTAGCAAGCTGAGCTCCGCGCGGTTGTTAGTTGGAAGTGCTCTGGTGGCTCCGGCTTGTGCCGGCATGTCACGTGATTAACTGTCACGTTAAGTTACTTTGAGTAGTTTTCAGTTACCAGTCACGAGGTGGCGGACCAGAAACGGTATATTATAATAGTATACACTAAATATGGACCGCCGAGATTTGTAGCTCAGCTGAGGGCAGTGCTAGGTCGGACGGGGTCTGGATCTGGTTTGATTAATTAGGGTGATATTTAACAGTCATGGCCCGGCCGCCTCCAGTCCGGGCTGGGCGGGATGTACTCAGTGTACTCACAGTACTCGGAGCGCCGGCGTGTTGACGAAGGCGCGCTCCTCGATGACCACGATGCGGTTCCGCTTCAGCACCCTGAACACACACACACACACACAAATTATACAATCTACATTATACACGTGTAACAGAAAGAGTACCTATTATAGAAAAGTACAAAAGGGGTGAGGGGAGTGCAATTCTACCGGAATCTACCAAATCCGCCCTCCCTTCACCCCCTCTAATATAATCACCGCAAATATTCGGGTGTTTTTAATTCTTATAATTATGTATGAGGTTTGATAACGCCCTACACTACGCGAGTCATGTGCCCACACTGCCCGCGCATAACTCATAATCACAACCGCTGTTAATAGCTTGCCACCCCTACTGTTCATTATTAAATATATTCAATTAAGCTCCCCTCAATTATTCGCACCAAAAAGTTGTAATGTTCACTCATAAATTATGTCGAAAGGAAGCGAAGCGCGGCCGCGTGGCAACTGGGGCGCTGGCTGTGCGGCCGCTGGCTGTGCCGCTCATTTTAAGTGCTTTATTATACATAATTTTAATCAGGAGCAGTTCAGCCTAATCGGCCTGAAACGCTACAGGAATAGGAATCACGAGCCGGAGCAGCGGTTGTTGAAACACTCCTCACCCTCGTAACTCAACATCCATCTAGAATCTAGATAAAAGCTTTGACGAACAATCAACTACAATAAATGCACGGGATGTGGCCTGTGGGCGCTACCTGTCGTGTATAGAAGACAATTCAGTGTGCACAGAAAGAGGACTGTCATTCGAAAATTTATGGATTATTTTTTACTCTTTTTTAAATTATGCTTTCCAAAAAAAATAATAACTATTAAAACTAGCAAATCAACTAAATGGATCTCTAATGGAATAAAAATATGCAGCAAAAAACAAAGACGTCTACTTTGGGAGTACAGACATAATCCTAACTCAAAAAACAAACTAGCTTTTAAAAAATACTCGGCAATATATAGAAAAATAATAAGCCTAACGCAGAAAGCCCAAAATAATAATTTTATAAAGACTTCCCAAAGCAAGTCGGCTTATTTTAATTTAATTTAAATATTTGAATTGTTTTTTTTTAAGGACGCTTTTAACGTTCTGCATCGTTCTCACATGTAAAACTTCAACATGATTCATGTAACCATATCTTGATTTAAAAGAGTGTCCGTGGATTTTCTTGCCCGTTCTTCTCCATAGGTACCTACTATGCTTTGGAATAGGCGCCTAGCTTCATCTTTCTGACTGACCGACCCCTTGACAATTCAAAAGTGCCTGTAATTGGTTTAATTGAAATAAATGCTTTGAGTTTGAGTTTCAAGTCTAAAGCTGCTTGGCAAATAATTAAAAAAACAAAATTCAATTTTCCTCAAGAATCGGTATTATTATTAAAAAGAGATAATTTGACTATTAAGCATCCGATTGACATAGCAAATGAATTTAATAATTACTTTATTGGCACAATTGAAGATAAT
Source organism: Cosmia pyralina (assembly GCA_946251885.1). Taxonomy (NCBI): domain Eukaryota; kingdom Metazoa; phylum Arthropoda; class Insecta; order Lepidoptera; family Noctuidae; genus Cosmia; species Cosmia pyralina. Next base: position 31,374,015 of record OX276342.1, read on the forward strand.
ATACGTACAGACATTACTAATAATAATAATTTTGAAAATCTGACATCTCATTCATTATTTATGCTACCAGTTGCATACATTGACATAATACAAATTATTAATGACTTAAAAAATACTAACACTGTCGGTTACGACGGCGTATCTACAAAAGTGATTAAGTATGTCAAGGAAATAATTGCACCGCCACTAGCGCACATTATTAATAACTGCATTACCGATGGAACATTTCCAAATGACCTAAAAAATCGTAATAAAACCTCTTTTCGAACGGAATGATAAAACAGAATTAAAAAATTACAGACCTATTGCCAAAATTCCAATATTTTCAAAAATAATAGAGAAGGTAATACATAATGCTGTGTATAATTTCTTTGAAAAATATAAACTATTCTGTACTGAACAAAAAGGGTTTCGAAAGAACACTACAGTCAATATGGCATTTTTTGATTTTATAAGTTCCGTAGATAAAAGAAATCCAATATGTGCTATTTACACTGACATGACAAGAGCATTCGATCCTACTTTGAAAATTGCACGGCTAGGAATAAGAGAAAATATCCTCAAACTCGTAGAATCTTACCTCAGTGACAGATTGCAGTGTACAGAAATCTCCAGAATATGCCCAATCAGTAAGATAGAATATGTATACACATCTGAATTTAGACATGTAAAATATGGTGTGCCTCAAGGCAGTGTAGTCGGATCGTTATTGTTTTTAATATACATTAACGATCTCCCAAAAGCGATAACACACAAAATGGTTCTCTTTGCTGATGATAGCACAGCAATTATTGAGTGTACTAATCCCAATGACTACCAAAATGAAATTAATAGCTCTGTAGGTGAAATTATAAAGTGGCTTGATAAGAATAATTTAAAAATAAACTTAAGTAAAACTAGAATAATGAATTTCCATCAACGTCGTCCAAGCCCAACAATTTCCGTTACTTGTAACATCTGTTTGATAGAAGAGGTCACCAGTAGTAAGTTTTTAGGTTTAACTATCGACAATAAACTCACTTGGAAACTCCACGTAGAAGATTATTATGTAAGCGCATGAGTAAATCCGCATACGCACTGTTCCAATTATCCAAAAAAGTAAATACTGAAACATTACTGACAGCGTATCATGGTTTAGTAGGTTCAATTCTCCGATACGGTGTTATTTTCTGAGGACAGTCAACTGACAGAGAAACCATATTCAGGATGCAGAAGCGTTGTATTCGGTCTATGTGCGGTCTACAAAACACAGGCAGTTGTATGCCTTACTTCAATTCATTAAAACTGTTAACATTTCCGGCACTATACATATTGGAAACTGCACTTTTTGTAAAAAGAAACCCGCATTTATTTACTAAACTATCAGCAGTAAACTGAATTGCGTGCTCAGTACAAAAATCAATTACGTAACATAAAATGTAAGACTGCTTTGATATACAAAAGCTTTTTCGGAATTGCTCCTAGAATATATAACAACATTCCTAATTCCATAAAAATTATGCCACTGTCAAAATTTAAAATTGCATTGCAGAAATTTCTTATTGACAAATGCTACTATACAATAGACGAGTTTTTAAACGATAAAGAGTTATAATAATTATTAATGCAACAATTTAATTAATAATAGCATGTTTCTTTTATTAATGGTATTTTTGAAAATGACAAATGTAATACAATACACGAGTTTTTAAATGATAAGATAATAATTTTAAATGATGATTTAATAGTTACCATTTAAATAAAAAAAAGTTGACATCTGTAATTTTTTGTGAATGGTAGAACGTTTCTTTTTATTAATGACTTTTTCCATTTTTATTTGAAGCATATTTACTTTGCATGTTATCATATTTGTATGTCTTAAGACAAAACATAGCGTCCTATTTTATATGTAAGACCTATTGTACCTATACTTACCTATGTTTCACAAATAAAGATTATGATTATGACATCATGACGACTGCAGGGCAGCGGTGCAGCTGGACTGCGGCGGTGCTGATGGGGTGTGTGCAATACATAGCTATAAGTACTGACCGATCGACCCCTGCAGTGCAGCGGTGCAGTTGGACTGAGGTGTTGCTGATGAGGTATGTTCGTACCTATAACTACCGACTGATCGACTCCTGCAGTGCAGCGGTGCAGTTGGACTGCGGTGTTGCTGATGAGGTATGTTCGTACCTATAACTACCGACTGATCGACTCCTGCAGTGCAGCGGTGCAGTTGGACTGCGGTGTTGCTGATGAGGTATGTTCGTACCTATAATTACCGACTGATCGACTCCTGCAGTGCAGCGGTGTAGCTAGACTGCGGTGGTGCTGATGGGGTGTGTGTACGTTTACGTGCCTATAACTACCGACCGAGCGACTCCTGCAGTGCAGCGGTGCACCTAGACTGCGGCGGTGCTGATGAGGTGTGTACGTTTATAAACCTATAACTACCGACCGATCAACTCCTCTGCTCAGTAGGCATCATAGAAATAAAAAAGAAATATAAATAAAAACTTTTTTACAAAAAAACTTCGACCGACTTCCAAAAACAACACTACAAAGTGAAAAATAACTTCAATTTCGGAAGTCGGTGTCTGGTTAAATGTACTTTATGTTTTTTGCTACCGAATTCCGCAATTGAAGTTATTTTTAACCGACTTTCCAAAAAAAAAGAGGAGGTTATCAATTCGTCGCGTATATGTTTTTTTTTTATGTATGTACACCGATTTCTCCGTCAATTGTTTACCGATTTTCAAAATTCTTTTTTTATTTGATAGTAGTAGAGGTGGTCCCATTGTTGCGTGCGCGCATCCATCCGGAGTGGTCGCGTAAATTCGAAAATGAATGTTCTAAAATGTAACCAGTGTAATATCGTCATTGACGAAATGCTAGCGTATATTCAAAATAGAATAGAATAGAATACTCTTTATTATGCACACCATTAAGAAAAAAAAAGCAAATCAATCAATCAATCAAGCAATCATCAAGCAATCATTAAACTGTAGTGTCGGTAATCAATAATAATAATAATATATAATATTAAATCATTTATTTGAATAAAACATAGTATACAATGGTGTTACATATAATTATAAAGGCACAAACATGTTCAGCTAGGATAAAAACATAGCATGCAAAATCAGTGGGTTTTTGAAGATGTGACCCTATAGAAGTTTAACTCAATAAACCACTTGTACAACTTTATCTTAAATGTATCTATGTATCTTATCGACATCCTGTGGGCTAAACTCGAGGGTAAAAACCTACCACGTGAATTTGTCAACGTCTTTAGATACTGGTACAGTCATCAGGTCAACAGCGTTAAGTGGGCGGGTGCGATGTCGGAGCCATATCAGCTGGAGTGCGGGGTGAGGCAGGGGGGGTTGACTTCCTCCTCCCTTTTTTACCTATATATGAACGCCTTGATTGTCGCGCTCAGTAGCCAGCATGTCGGCTGCCATGTTGGTGGAGTCTGTATTAACAATCTCAGTTACGCTGACGACATGGTGCTGCTGAGCGCGTCAGTCTGTGGCCTCAGAAAGCTGGTGCGGACCTGTGAGGAGTATGCCCTTAGTCATGGGTTAAAGTACAATGTGACCAAAAGTCAATGCATGTTCTTTGAGATCGGTACGAAACGTTTGCAAAATTATCCACCCGTTTTTCTAAACGGTGTTCCACTTGAAAGGGTGGGTCAATTTAAGTACCTAGGGCATTTAGTTACGACCAACCTCAAGGACAATGCTGACATGGAGCGGGAACGGAGGGCCTTGTCAGTGCGGGCGAACATGCTCGCACGCAGGTTTGCGCGCTGTTCGAGGGAGGTGAAAATAACGCTCTTCAGGGTGTATTGCACGTCTCTCTAGACTTGCGGTCTGTGGGCGAGGTACACATGTGCATCATACGGAGCCCTCCGCGTACAGTTCAACAACGCGTTCAGGGCTGTATTGGGGCTGCCTCGCTACTGCAGCGCCTCAGGTATGTTCGCTGAGGCACGTACCGATTGCTTTCACGCGACCATGCGCAAGCGGGGCGCGTCCCTGGTGCGTAGGGTGTGGGGCAGCACTAATGCAGTCCTGGCAATGATCGCGGACCGGATGGACTGCTTGTACATACGGCACTGCTGTGATAGGCATGTTGCCGTCAGCAGGGCCGGATAGATAATAAGTCTTATTAGTTTGTTTTTATTTTATTTTTTTATGTGTATTATCCTTTTTATTGTTTTCACATATGAGTTAAAATTGCTCGAATTAAATGTATTTTATTTTATTTATTGTCACCAAGTCAGAATCTGATGAGGGGATCCTATGGAAATCGAGGGAAACCCTCAAATTTTATACGCACACCTATACAGATTTGGGTATATTGAGTACGTGTCTTATTCACATTCGGTTTTGTTACAGGTGGCTTTAATTTTCGGAGTACATGGAGCTTCTCGTGGCAATGAACTTTTAAAATAACTGTTGATGATGTCGAAAATCACTCGAATGATTTATTGTTAGTAAACCTGACAGACACAAAATCAAAAATTGACCGATCCTTCGTAATCCGAGGAGAATACAAAACTATTGTACAGAAATACCTGGAGCTGCGTCCTGATATGAAGACCAACTGGTTTTTCATCCGTTATCAAAATGGCAAGCGCTTCAAACAAATTCAAATTCAAATAAGTTTATTGTTTGTTACATGTATAAAAAGATCTTATAGTTAATAATGATAGTAGCACTGTAACATACCTATAAGGCGTACAATATTATATTAGGTTATTATTATAATAAACATTCTTACTTGGTCTAATCATCCTTTACATTATTCAAATTATACCTTAAAAAAATTATAAAAATTAATATTTATGCTTAGTCAAATTATATATTAAAATATTTTTGCATTATTCAAATTATACACTAAAATAAACTCATAAATTCAATAGTCGTATATTATCTATTCAAGTTTTGTCATTAAAAAAATCATTTATTGTGTAGTATGCTTTATCTATCAAGAATTCCTTTAGCTTAATTTTAAAAATATGGATGGCAGAAATACTTTTAATACAGTTTGGTAGTTTGTTATAAATTTTCACTCCTATTCCAAATATACTAGATTTAAATTTAACTGTTCTACATCTAATTCCGGATAGCTCATTTTTATGTCGTGCACTTTTAAGTGTTTCATATTTACTTATATTGCTTTTTATCATTGTTGCCGCTTCATAAATATATAATGAAGGCAGAGTTAAAATTTTTAACCTCTTAAACGCTTCTTTGCATGAGTCAGTCTGTTTAAGTCCGGTTAAACTTCTCACACATTTTTTTTGGGCTTTAAGAACATTTTCTCTGTCAGGAGAATTTCCCCAAAACAGAATGCCATATTTTAGCGTGGATCCCACATAAGCATGGTAAGCATTTAATAATGCACTCTCGTTTACAACTTTCCTAAGCATGTAAAGGGCATAGGACTGTTGGTTTAATTTTTTACAAACCTGATCAACATGTTTCTTCCAATTCAGACTATGGTCAATATGTAAACCTAAGAATTTTGTGTTATCGACTTCTTTTATTATTTCACCTTTATAGCTTATTTGCAGCTTTTTTTGTTTTGTATTTTTATTTGTAAATGTCATGTAATTTGTTTTGTCAAGATTAATTTTAAGATTATTACTAGTTAACCAATTAATAATCGCTTCCAGTGATTTATTGATATTTGTCTCATATTCAACTTCATCACGATCAGTAAAAATGGCTGTGCTATCGTCCGCAAATAGTATCATTTGATGGTTTATGACTTTTGGGAGATCATTTATATAAATTATAAATAAAGGAGGTCCAAGGATGCTTCCTTGGGGCACTCCATACAGGACTGTTTTTGGATCTGACATATAAATTTGTTCAAACTTTGTATCATTTATTCGTGTTATTTGTGTTAATTGTAATCTATTAGTTAGGTATGATTTTATAAGGTTTAGTGCATTTCCTCTTACTCCATATTTTTCTAGCTTAGTCATTAATATCTGATGATCCACATGGTCAAAAGCTTTAGACATGTCCATAAAAACCGCGGTTAAATGTTGTTTATTATCCAGCCCTGTCATTATTGTCTTTAAGAAATTAAATAGTGCGTCACATGTAGATCTACCTTTTCTAAATCCAAATTGTTCCTTGGCAAATATGTTGTTTACCTCGAAGTAGTTATACAAATTATTATAGATAACTCTTTCGAAGATTTTGGCAATAACTGGTATTAAAGCAATTGGTCTGTAATATCTCATCTCCTCTTTATCATCTTTTTTAAATAAAGGCTTTATAATTGTGATTTTTAACTTTGAAGGAAACACTCCATGTTCAAGGCAAAGATTTATAATATGACTAAGTACGGGAGCAATGAGATGAGACACTCTTTTTATTATCTTAGAATTTATGCTGTCATAACCTGTAGTGTTAGTGTTCTTAAGCATTTTGATTATCTGGTTAACATCATGTGGATTTGTCGGTTTTAAAAAGATTGAATTGGATTTATTGTATGTCAGTGTGTTTAGAAAAGTGTTATTGTCCCTTTGTGTCAGTTTGATATCGTCAATAAAATAATAATTAAATGCTTGTGCTATTTCTTTTGGCGTTGTTACTACTTTATCATTTACTTTTATTTGGCTAATATTCTCTTTTGGTGTTACGGTCTTATATTTATTTAAAATTTCCCAAATTGCTTTGCTTTTGTTAGTAGCTGAGTTTATAAAGTAATTGTTTTGTGATTTTTGTGTTTTTTTGATAATTGTTCTTAGTCTCTTCGCATATTCCTTAAAGTATATTTTGTCTTTCAGATTTGAATTTAGTCGATACTTCCACAATAGTTGACGTTTTCGTTTAGAGCATGACCTAATACCTTTACTCAACCATTTAGGTCTCTTAGAAATAGGTATTTTAGTTTTGATGCTAGGAAAACACAAATCATAAAATAACTTAAATAGATCATGGAATTCATTATAAGCGGTTTCCGGGTCATTATCTAAGTAGCATTCAGTAAAACTAAGACTTTTAATACAGTTTATAAATTTTATAATATTCTCTTCACAATAGTCTCGTCTAGCTTTAAACCAGTGTGTAATAAGGTAGCTCTTTTTTACTGGGCATCGTAACAATTGTGCTGTATGGTCAGAGAGCGAAAGTTCAAGAACAGTAGATTTTGATCCTCTTATATTGTGAGCTATGTTGTCTATACAAGTCATGCTGCTTAATCTGGTAGGTTGGTTTATTGTTAAATTTAAGTTGTAACTTGCAAGTAGTTGTTCAAATTGTTGGGATACGTTATTACTTTCTAATCTATTAATATTAAAGTCACCACACATTATAATTTTTTTGTTTGAATAACAAATTTTGTTTAGTAGGTTTATTAGCGCCGTAAAGAATAGGTCAATTTGGTCCTTTTTATTCTTAGGTGATCGATACACACATAATACTATAATTTTGTGGTCCGTTAACTCAATGCCACTACATTCAAAAATACCATTGATACTAAAGCCTTTAGCTTCAGCTATAGTTTTAAATTTATGATGTGATTTTAACAATATGCAGGATCCCCCATGTCTGTTTTTCCGTGAGAAAATGTCTCCTAATATAAAGTTCGGTAGTTTGAGTAGTTTGCTATCATCAATTGTCATGTTATGTTCAGTTATACATAGAATGTCGATAGGGTTATAGTTCTTATTATTATCTAGCGAGTGTAAGTGTACTGTTAGTTCATCTAATTTACTTATTAAACCGTTAATATTTTGGTGAAGTATGCTTACATGTTTATAAACGAAAAAAATCATTATCTGATGGAAATTTTTCATTGTCTAGATAATTTAGTTCTGTCTGAGTATCTTTATCCTTCTTAGTAGTAGTTTCAATGTTAGGGTTAAGCTTTTCCTTTGCAAATTTGACATAGTTTTGCTTATAAACTTTTCTTAACACTTCTCTCAGAATCAATTGAGATATATGTAATGGTAAAAAGCGAAACTTTGGCACATAAATTGAGTAATTCATATCTACATACGTTGAATGAATATAGTGAGAACAGACAAATTTCAGTTTATAATTTAACTTTGTTTCATTTAAATGAGTATTAAATAGTACTTCAGATATAATAACATTGGTATTACTTGTACTATTTAAAAAGTTATAAAGGCATAGCTGAATTAGTTCTGGATTAGTGTCATTTACCCCTCCCAATACAATTACGAAATCATCTTTATTTAATAAACTTATTTCTGATTTTTCTGTCATTAAAATTTCTTGTAGGCATGCTCCTGGTTTCCAAAAACATCGTACTAAAAAGTCTTCACCTAAAAGTTTTTGAAGAATTCTCTGGATAAAGCGCCCCTGTTGATCGGCTATGATAATTATTTTATTTTTACTTGCTTCCGGTTTCTTCGTGTGTTCAGTTAATTTAGTTACTGTACTCTGTTTAAAGATATTAGCTTGAACATCGTTTTTGTTTATGCGTAGAGTATGGTTCAATTCTGTGCTTGTTTTTGGGTCACAATCAATTATATTTCTATTATTTTCAAAAATTGTTGAAGTATTTATGTCTGAAACCTCCGCTGATAAGTCAGTCCGAATGAAGTTACGGATAGGTGTTGAGATCAAACCAGTGCTTGATGTTGGGTTACATTCCAGTTTATTTGTAGGTTTGGTGAATTTTGTGGGTGTGATCCTAACGACGTCAGATTGTTCATCATATTTTTCATTTTGTATCGGTGTGATTGATTGATTTTTTTTTCTTATAGGCGTTATTTTGTTCGAGTATCGTTTACGTTCTGAGCACGGAGACAAATTATTTATGTCAATATCATTAATCCTCTTGTATACACTTATCATTTTAATATATTTTTGGACGTCAGTTTTCAGTCTACAGTTTTCAGAATTTATGTTATCAATTTCTAGATGGGCGCTCTGTAGGTCACTGGACAATTTTTTAACTTTTTCTTGTAAATCTAATATTGTTTGACTCATGTTTAATGAAGTATTCGGTAAACTCGCAATGGTTTGTTCAAAAAGATCTGAATTATCTGCAGTAAAATCCGGCAAAGAGCTTGTTCTGAATAGGTTATTTTTACGGTATGTTATGTTTTCATCCATGTTTATTTTACTGTATAGTCTCAAAAAATAATAATTTTCTACCAAATACAATTTTTATTTTTGCACTGGTATCACTATTAGCGCCCTCAGGTGGCGAGTAGCACTATTTTTTAGTTAGTCTATTCACCGCTCGTAGTCCTGCTAGCGCAAGTTGTCATAGAATATGCCTAGTCCAAAGGTCATATTTTAAATATTTTTCCAAACGGTAATTGTTTTTGTGATTTCCTCAAAATAATTCACTAACCTTGATGGGAACTTGGTAGTTAGGTTGTGATTTTGTGGCAGAAACGTTGCAGATGCTATTACGAGCACTGATTTCTTGTTTTGCTTGTTTTTAGCACAGATTCAGACATTTCTGAGAAAACTTGTCATAATTGTTATCACACATAACATAAGTAATCACAATCAATATCACTTGTAAATCAGAGTCACTATAACATGTCGCACCACTATTTATAATAATTATGTTGTTATATTATTTATTAACGTGATTTAATTACGCTGGTTATGTAAACAGCGCTAGTGTTGCCAGCCAAGTTTTTATGTAACAAACAAGTTATCAGAAAAAATAAAATTTGCCACAAGAAATCGCTACTTATTTGAAGTTACCAGATATCGAACTGTATACAGGACATTATTTTCGTCGTACTTCTGCTACCCTTTTGGCAGAACCTGGAGCGGACTTAACTGTTCTCAAGCGACATGGAGGATGGAAGTCGAGTGCTGTAGCAGAGAGGTATATAGAAGATTCCATTGAGAACAAGGCGAAAACATTAAATTGCAACCTTCAGTTAATCCATCCATGCCACTCTCACCGCGCCCACCTACATCCAACCGAGATTCACCGTCACATTTTCCTCAAAATGAGCCAGATTCGGACGAAACGTTTGGGTTACGTGCGAATCAATTGTATGAAAATAAATCTGTTAAAATAATGTATTTTGAATATTTTGGTGAACGGATCAGTGACTTGGATCGTCCCTCGATCACATAACATAATATCGGTCGGATGAGCGCGCCTCGTAAATATGATCAGCGAGCGCTATCGCCGGCCGCGCCGAGCGCCGAGCGGCTCGTAAAGCGGGAACAATGCCCATTACGGGAACCGACACCACATTATGTTAATACGGAGCCAATAAATGAAACACAAATAAAGTTTCTGCTAACGAGTAAACAACTGCTGCGGCCCGCAACGGCGCGCGGCGCGGCGGTCCGGCCCGGGCCGGAACGCGTAATGCCAGAATGTATATTACCATAGACACGGGTTGCTCTGTGCTCGCTAGCAAACTACCTACGAGCACAGTGTGACCCGTGTACGACAAACACATTTTCCTTTAGAATTCATTTTGCTTTAGAATAGAGCAAAATACATACGACTACAGACAGCCACAATGACTTTTTTTCTGCTGCGGTACGTAGCATGGCATCGATAGTTTATTTATTTATTTTATTTTATTACTTTTAGGAAAGCTTACAGTTATTATATTTCCATATTAAGTACAATGTGTAAAAGATGGCCAATAACAAGCTTCCACCAACGGTTAAAGTGAGCAACATTATCAAATACGCGAAAACAGCGACGTAAAAAATAACTAAAATTTCACGCTCAAAAAATACAATAAAAAGTTAAAAAGCAAAAATGATTATACATCGAAAAAACAATTATTGAAAGTTTTCTTTACTTCCTTAATGCTACTAGTAAATAAATCTAACTCAACATCCTGACACACCATATTAAAAGTACGGCAAGCTCTTATCACGTACGAGTTCTGTCTGTATACAGTTCTAACCTGAGGCACATGGAGAAGACGTGGTCCCCTAAGAAATGCACTCGATACACGAAGTCCGATCTTGCCCACCAACTCAGGGACGTCAGTAGATCCGTTCATAACACTAAACAAGAAAGCAAGATCCGCAATTTTTCTTCGCTCGTGTAGAGGCAGAATATGAAATCTTTTACACCGACTTATATGATTCGGGAAATAGATAATAGGTCTTTACCTACGAAATTGCCGTTTTGGATGAAAAAATTTAAACGAATTTTTGTCATGCCTTTTTTATTTGTATTAATCGAAGTAATCACCCATGCAATCAATGCATCTTTGCCAACGCAGTGGCAGTTTATTGATGCCCTTCTTAAAGAAATCAGCTGGACGGGAGGCAACAAATTCTTCAAAGGCATTTTGTACTGCCTCTCGGGTATTGAATTTTTTTCCCGCCAAGAACTTATCCAAATTCTGGAAAAAGTAGTAGTCTGTAGGCGCAAGGTCTGGTGAGTAGGGCGGATGACGGAGAGCTTCCAACCCCAGTTCTTGCAACTTGGAGACCGTCTGCTGTGCAGTATGAGGTCGCGCGTTGTCGTGCAGGAGCAGCGGAGACGAGCGATTGACCAATGCTGGTTGGAGATGTGCCAGCTTCTCCATCATTGTGTTCAGTTCTTCACAGTACACATCTGAAGTAATGCTCACCCCGTTTGGTAAGAAGCTGTGATGAATCACACCGGCGCTAGACCACCAAACAGTGACCATCACTTTTCTAGGGGTAAGTTTTCGTTTAGGGCATTGTTTAGGTGCTGAACCAGGATCCAACCAACTTGCTGAGCGCTTGCGGTTATCAAACAGAATCCATTTTTCATCGCAGGTAACAATGCGCTTCAAAATTCCTTCATTTGTGTGTCTGTTGAGCAGTGCAAGGCACGTCTCGACGCGTACTTCGCGCTGGCGATCATTGAGTTCGTGGGGCACCCATTTGTCATGCTTTTTTACCTTGCCAATTTGACGCAAATGGACCAATATTGTTTTGACGCTAACGTCGAAAGCTGCTGCTAATTCAGCCGTAGATTGTGTATCATCAGCTTCCACAATCGCCTTTAAGTCGTCATTGTCGACCAAAGTCTTCGGACGACCGCGAGGTTCATTTTTCAGGTCGAAATTTCCAGAACGGAAGCGAGCAAGCCAATAACATGTGGTGCGTTGGTTTGTAGTGTTAGCTCCGTAAACGTCGTTGATGTTGCGTGCCGCTTGTGCCGCGTTGCTGCCACGACGGTACTCATATTCCATAATTACTCGAATTTTTAACGTATCCATGATGACGAAAAAGACTGAAATGCGATGAAAATGTAACACTAATCAATAAACAAATGACTACTTTTGGAAAAAAAATCCATGTTTTTAAAATAAAATTAATTTGAAATTAGAATTCTTAGCCAAACAAAAATTATTTTGATTTGAAATGGCCAGTACTGCGGAACGGCAATTTCATAGGTAAAGACCTAATATTTGAGCGATATTGAGTGTACCTCAAAAATCGCCTTTGTATACCTTGAAGCCGATTAATGTATACATTATAATTTGGATTCCAAACCTGAGAAGCATATTCCAGGTGGCTACGGACAAACGCACAATAAAGAATTTTCATTGTTTTAACATTCTTAAAATCTGAAGAGACCCTAAATATAAAACCCAAGGCTTTAGAAGCCTGGTTAACTATGTTATTAATAGGTGCATCAAACAGAAGCTTAGAGTCAAAAGTAACTCCAAGATCCCTGATGACACTCACTCTGGCTACCAAGGTATTCGAAAGCCTATAATCGAACTGAGCATAATGCGACTACAGACAATAGGATGTCTCTTGTACTCCTTTGTGTTGCACTAACTGACCACCTCTCACACCCGCGCTGCGGTTCAGAAATATAAATTAAAAAATTTTACAAAAAAAAAAAAAAACAACCGGCTCCCAAAAAAACACTACAAAGTGAAAAATAACTTTAATTTCGGAAGTCGGTGTCTTTGGTTTTTAAACGACTTCAAAGAAAGGAGGTTTCTCAATTCGACCGTATATATTTTTTTACTTTTTTTATGTGGGTTCGCGGATAACTTCGTCGTTTAGGAACCGATTTTAATGATTTTTTTTTGTTGTAAAGGAGATATCTCAAGGGTGGTACCATGATAAGGAAACCAGGATTTGATGATGGCATCCCAGAGAAATCGAGGGGAACCTTCAAATATTATAGGCACACCTATAGCGATTTGGCTATTTTTTATAGTAACTCGTGCATTTGCTCCCGGAAAGCACCATTCGGTGAAGTGGAACTGATGAGGAAGACCACAGATGGGCATCGGAACTACTCAATAATTCGTATTTCACGGATTGCGATTCGTTTATTACTAAGCAATTTATGCTCGTCACAATACATATGTTGAAGTGGAGCTGATGGTGACTTCACCATCAGTTCCAGTTCTCCTGGTTCCTTACTGGGAGAACTACTGTTTTTAATAATTATGTTGTTTTTTTTTTTTTTTTTTTTTTAATGTATTTTTTATTATTGCTGCATGTTCACTTTTAGAATTTATATTAATATTAAATTAAGTTAATGAAGTATGTAATGTATCACACACAATATAAATTGTTCTTGATAAATAAATAAATAAACTCTTCAACAATTAACGTCCTTGTATCGGGAAAAGCAATGTATACTAATAATAATAATATTATAAAGAGGAAAGATTTTTTTGTTTGTTTGTACGGAGTAGGCTCCGAAATTTCTGGACCGATTTGAATAATTTTTTCACCAATAGAAAGCTAAATTATCAGGAAGTAACATAGGTTATAATTTATTTTCAAAACATTTTGAGATCCTTAAGAAAATTGCAATAATGTAACCCAATGTAGCAAAATTTTGCCTATAAAATTCATTATTTGGCGTGCGCTGAGAAAACCATTGATGAAACATAAAAAGTGTGTACTACATGATTAATGTCCTCATTATCACCTTCAAAAAAGAGCTTTTGTGTTCTAAAATTTAATTAGATCGCCGGTAGAAACAAAAGTTGGTTACATTCGTATCGTAGTATTAATTCTTATTCAAATAAGTAGTTTTATCATCAAGGGTATTTATGTAGCAATAAAATACTTTTTAATTCATTCGAATCGGACATTTAATTTCGAAGTTATCACGAGTATAAAAACCACAACCCAAGACCACAGACTTCTCATAGGTTTTCCTCCAACTCCTCTTCAACATATGTATTGTGACGAGCATAAATTGCTTGGCAATAATCAAATCGCAACCCGTGAAATACGTATTATTGAGTAGTTCCGATGGCCATCTGTGGTCTCCCTCATCAGTTCCACTTCATAAAATGGTGCTTTCCGGGAGCAAATGCACGAGTTGCTATTATAAATACCCAAATCGCTATAGATGTGCCTATAAAATTTTAAGGTTCTCGTCGATTTCTCTGGCATGCCATCATTAGATCCTGGTTTTCTTGTTATGGTACCACCCTTGGGATATCTCCTTTCCAACAAAAAAAGAATCATCAAAATCGGTTTATAAACGACGAAGTTATCCGCGAACACACAAAAAAAATATATATATACTAGCTGTGCCCCGCGGTTTCACCCGCGTAGACCGGGATAAAAAGTAGCGCTATGAAAAATAGACGTTTGCCGATTCTCAGACCTACTCAATATGCTCACAAAATTTCATGAGAATCGGTCAAGCCGTTTCGGAGGAGTACGGGAACGAACATTGTGACACGAGAATTTTATATATAAGATATATACGGTCGAATTGAAAAACCTCCTTTTTTTGAAGTCGGTTAAAAAAAGAATTTTCCAAATCAGTTTATAAATGACGGAGTTCTGAGGTAACAAACATTAAAAAAAAATACAACCGAATTGAGAATCTCCTCCTTTTTTTGAAGTCGGTTAAAAATGCGTGAGTGTCGTGGAACACTCGGTAGGGACGAAATTCGTCGAGGCGGCTATCTTGGATTTTCATTTTAACCTCATTATCATTTTCAGCGCCCTTGAAAACCACGGAACTCGTTTCCGTGGTTTACAAGGATGCTGAAAATGATAACCCATGACGTAAAATTTTAAAGTTTTCGTAGCCGCCATCTTGAATATTGATTTTGATGTCATTATCGTGTTCAGCGACCTCAAATACCATGAAAATGACACCCATGACGAAAAATTTGAAAATTTTCACAGCCGCCATCTTGGATTTTCGTTTTGACGTCGTTATCGTTTTCAGTGACCACAAAAATCATGAAAATGACACCCATGACTAAAAATTAAAAATTTTCGCAGCTGCCATTTTGAATTTTGATTTTGACCTCATTATCGTTTTCAGCGACCTCAAAAACCATGAAAATGACACCCATGACGAAAAATTAGAAAATTTTCACAGCCGCCATCTTGGATTTTCATTTGGACCTCATTATCGTTTTCAGCGACCTGAAAAACTATGAAAATGACACCCATGACGAATAATTTTAAAATTTTTGCATCCGCCTTTTATTAACCGACTTCAAAAAGGAGGAGGTTCTCAATCGTTAGAACCTTTTTTTTTTAATGTATGTTCCCCGATTACTCGAAAATGGCTAGACCGATTTGGATATCATCTCCCAACTTATAATAAGCCTGGTTACATTGTGTGCGTTTTATACAAGATTTAATTTTCGTTTCATTCAGCTGGAGTATGTGGGGCGGTATTTTATTATAACATTTTAAACAGTACCCCATGAAGGATGAGTTTACTTTAGCCAGTCTGAAACCTGGTTGAAATAATTGTCCCTATTTCTAGTCCTATAATTGTGTCTCACCTCTTTTACCGAAAAGATTTAGATTTTTCCTTACGTACATGATGTTTTCGTAGATATATTGACAAGGTACCGTCATGATGTTAATATCTTTAAACAGTTCCCTTAGAGAATCGCGCTTGCCAAGGCCATATATTGCTCTGATGGCTCTTTTCTGCAGAATAAAAATAGACTCTAGATCTGCAGCCTGTTCCCATAGTAACTAAAATACCGTAAGCCATAATACTATGAAATTTATTAATAGACCAGCCTCGCGGTATCTACATCAGTAAATTGACGGATTTTTCTCACCGCACATGTGTATTATTGACTAGCTTTTGCCCGCGGCTTCGCCCGCGTGGTTGTCGGAAAATATCCCACGGGAACGAAATTCCTTAGTTATTCGTTGTCTACATTATAAAGGGAACCTCTATGCAAAATTTCAGCTTTCTAGGTCCAAGGGTTTGCGCTGGGTGTTGATGAGTCGGTCAGTCAGTCAGAATATTTCTTTTTATTTATTGAGATAACTTCTGTCCGAGACTTCGTCCGCGTGAAATTTCTTGTTCCCCCGATCCAACCCGTCGCATCGCATTGCCTGCTCGCGCTAAGGGCGCTTTCAATTTAGACGTTTCGTGTCGCACCGCTGCGATGCCGAAGCGGTGCGGTTGTCGTACTGCGTACGGACGTTCGATTGTTGTCATACAAAGCGCGCGGTGCGGCAACAATGCGGCGTCGGTACCGCGAACGCTCGACAACAGGACGGTAACGTCACAAACTCCACGTGCTCACTTCGCTGTTGAATTATTTATTTATTTATTTATTTTAAATAGAACGGCCGAAACCAATTACACTATTTAAATATAATTACTTACATTACATAATATATAATTTATTTAACACAGTCATGCATTCTTCTCACAAAAATTCAAGCACTCTGACAGAATCATCTTCCATTCAGTCACAAACACATCAAAATCTGTGTTTGAGTTCAGGAGAGCGTTAACAGCGGCTAATGTCCGAGGAATAGGTGACTTGGAGCGTGCAACAGTACGACAAGTTGGAACAGCCAGTAAGCGGTGTTTTCTGCTACGACAATAATTGTTTGGGACAAATAGATTGCAGATTTCATTATGGAGATCAGGAACATCAATAATCCCCCTAAGAATTTTAAATATTACAGTCATCTGATCGCGTGACCGTCTTACTTCAAGAGAATTGAAACATTGAATAGTGCGGGGAAAAGACGTGAGACCTTTTCATCTATTGTTCATTTATTTATTTCCTTAAAATGGATGATATAAATGTGGAAGAAATTATAAATGAAATTGAAATACGTCCTGCTATATGGAACTAACTTTTTACAAAAAAAAAAAAAAAACAACCGACTCCCAAAAAAAAACACTACAAAGTGAAAAATAACTTTAATTTCGGGAGTCGATGTCTTTGGTTTTTGTTAGTTTCATTTTTTGCCACCAACTTCCGAAATCAAAGTTATTTTTCACTTTGTAGTATTTTTTTGGGAGTCGGTTGTTTTTTTTTTGAAAAAGTTTTTATTTTTCACTTTTTTGTGGTGCCTATACCCCACACATCGAATACCACTCTGCAAAATAAATTAGAGCATCATTCACATAGACTATGTGGGAAAAATACGTATTAAATTATTGAAGCTAACTCTAAATGTGTCCATCTCAAATAAAAACTTTGCAAAAAGGCATATATACGCGCTAAGCTGTGTCAGAAGTTTTATGTTGACGTCTCCGTCAACATAAAACTTCTGACACGGCTTAGCGATTTCGTAGCCTCGTTATCTCTAACGAGGCTACGAAATCTGACTTCTGACAATCAAGGCCACATATAACATACAACTCAAGTAGCGCAATTTGAAGCGGCATGTAATTACCATTAAAATCATTTATAGCCAGAGTGCACCTTACGACAATTCGAATACGCTTAAAAACACGGCTAGAATACATTGTTTTGTTACTGAGTTCCGGTGCCTACCTTCCGGCTTCTTCATCACATAGGTTCGATGGTACCATTTTCATCAGAACCATTTATTTAAAGCTTCGTCATAGTCGCTCAACTATCTTAATCGAGATATGTTATCGCCACCCGTGAAATACTTATTATGGTTGAGAAGTTCCCGTGGCCATCTGTGGTCTTCTTCAGCAGTTCCACTTCACCAGATGCTACTTTCTGAATGCATTTGCTTGATTTGTTGATGAAAATACCAAAATCGCTATATGTATGCCTATAATTTTTGAGGAGTTCCCTCAATTCCTCATGGATCCCATCATCAGAACTGGATTTTGATACAAATGGGACCAATCTGGAAATATATCCTTTGTAGCAACCCAAATGCAATCTCGGCCAATCAGAGCGTCCCGTGGCCGCATGCCGTCACGATATATTGAATAAAATCCTGTCTCTTTCCCTCGCGCCGGGAGCGAGCGAGCAAGGCACTTGCTTGGCGACGCGCGCGCCACTGTCCGTCAGCGTCAGTCCGCTGCCCTCACGCTAACTGCGTAGACGCGTATTTTATAAAGGTACCGCGCAAGCCGCCATGTGCCTGGCTCGTGCCGCCATTCGTTACGCGAATTATTTTATTTAGGGTTTTCGTACCTACTTTCAATTTACAACCTGTTTACAAATATACTCTTTTACTGAAAAGGTGGTTTCAATGAGACAACCTAACCTCATATGTGGCGCTCCAACGTTTTTTTTTCGTGTGACAAGTGACAATACCTATAGTGCATAGTGTGACAGTTTTGCAGTGACGAAGTACTTAATAACTTTAAAATGCCAGTGACACGGAGTAGAGCGGCTAGTTTGACTCGGAGGGAAGATGCAAATGTTGCATTACCCGTCCCCTCGCGACCAAACATGCCGACCGCGGCGCCCGCCTACCAAGATGGCGACGCCGACGCCGCGTTCTCTTCCTCGCCGCGCATCGATGCTAACGCTACGTTTTCTAACGAAAACGTGGCGACGATTATCGCCTCTCTCCAACGCTCTCAAACAGAAGCATTTAGGGAGTTGCTCAACTCGATGTCGCGGGCGAGTGCATCGACCCCGGAATCACTCGCGCTACTAGGGAACAACACCCTAGCCCGCTGCAAAGCTACATTCTCCGGCCGACCAAAGGAGTCGGTTGAAGCATTTATCGACGCTATAGAAGCCTATAGTGACTGCGCGCAGGTGGCGGATTCAAACATTCTGCGTGGTTTAGCCTACCTATTCAAAGATGAAGCGGCCACGTGGTGGCAAGGAATCAAATACTCTGTGTCGTCATGGCGCGAAGCCAAAGAAAACTTAATAAGTGCCTATGGTGACCGCCGGCCGCCTCATCGGATCTACTTGGAAATATTTGCGACACCACAGGGCAATGAAAACACAGATATTTTCGTAGCGCGCATTCGCGCCCTTTTGGCACGCTTACCTAAAGACGATGTAACGGAGTCAGCTCAAATAGACATGACCTATGGCCCCCTCCACAGCAGAATAAGAAAAAGGCTACGAAGAGAGGAGTGCCGTAGTTTCTATGAATTACTCCGCCTCGCACGGAATATAGAAGATTCATTCGACGAGGGGAATAACGTGATACCGACGACGGCGAGTGAGCGACGAACACAAACGCCGGCTACATTACCGGCGTCCACACAATCCGCCGCTCGCGACAGCGCCCGCGCCCCCGCGCTCGATCTCGTCCCCGCACGGGCGCAGGCCCACGGCGCGCCCGCCGCCGCGGCGCGGAGTCCGCCCTCCGTGCCCGTTCCAGCCGCGCCGCCCGCGTCTGTTCCACCGAAGCAGGACACGGCAAAGAGGCCACGGCCGTCCTGCACATACTGCAGACGGTTTGGCCACACCAAAGAACAGTGCCGTAAGTTGCAGAACCAAGGTGAGAGTGAACAAAGTAAAAGTCAAAGTGATCAAAGTTTTTATTCCGTGCAATCTCATTTAGCTACTAAAAACTTAGCGTCAGACTCTATTTATGTTGAAAACAATTTTATTCCGCAAGAAAATCTGTGTAGCTATTATAATAAACAAAGGGATGTTATCCCACAACGTTTTTCTAATAATATGTGTAATTCTAATAATGATAATGTGAATAACTCACAAATTTCAGGAAATCTGTGTAACGATTTTAACACTTCATTGATTGAGATTCAGTGCACTTTTGTCTCATATAAATTATAAGTAACAAGTAATTAAATTAGGTCAACGCGCTACGCCGATATTGCGAACTAAGGTTTTCGGTGAAAACACCGAACATATTCCGGGCCACGAAAGATAGGGATGCTGAGATGAAACAAAGTTATGTTAGTAAAATAATGGAATGATCATGGAAAAAATGTTTACAAGGTGTCGGGTGTTTTGGAGGAGAAAGATATGTTTATGTTGGTTACTGTTTATTATCTCACTCACAAACTGTTGTTAAGGCTAAAATGTTAATGAAAATGTTAATGAATACACCCGGCTAACGCGGTAGACAAAAGTGCACTGAATCTCATATAAATTATAAGTAACAAGTAATTAAATTAGGTCAACGCGCTACGCCGATATTGCGAACTAAGGTGTTCGGTGAAAACACCGAACAATTATAAAGGATAATTCCCATCCATGTTTTTCTGATATTTTGTGTAGCGATTTTAATAATAAAAAGGGTAATGTCCATCCACATCAAAACGATGTTTTGTGTAGTAATTTTAAAAATCAAAAGGACAATGTCCATTCTTGCCATAATAATGTTTTGTATAGTGATGTTAAAAATAAAAAGGACATTGCCCATCCATGTCATACAGATAATATTTTGTGTAGCGATTTTAATAATAAAAAGGGTAATGTCCATCCACATCAAAACGATGTTTTGTGTAGTAATTTTAAAAATCAAAAGGACAATGTCCATTCTTGCCATAATAATGTTTTGTATAGTGATGTTAAAAATAAAAAGGACATTGCCCATCCATGTCATACAGATAATATTTTATGTAGTGATTTTTATGATAAAAAGGATAATACCCATTTATGTTTAACCGAGTTATGTTTGTGTAACGACCGTACGGGACCCTCTATTGGTCGCGAGTTACGACCTATTTTTAATATTAAAATTTTGGGTTTTCCCGGCACCGCGTTGATTGACACGGCCGCCAAACATTGCATTGCGGGTCATACGCTATATACTCTCCTTCTACGTCAAGGTCATCCCCTCAGCTCTTCGACTCGCGAAGTTAAGCTTGCCGACGGTGTAATCCGTACTATGGATGTACTTACCATCACGTTAGAGGTGTGCTTAGAAACGGTAGTTATTACGATTCCATTTTTAATTTTCCCCGACTCGACAAATAACGAGACGTTATTAGGTATCGATTTTATAACCGCCGCGGGAGTAGTTATTGATTTTTGCAAAGAAGTTTGGTATTTTGGTCAGCATAATTCGGTAAAACATACCTTGTGCTTCGAACCTACCTCGCGTGACGTGTCCTGCGCCTCAACAGATATACTTAGGGATGATGAAGGTACTCACCTTAAACCAGCTGAGCGTCAAGCGCTCGCTGACGTCCTCACCAGACACGCACGGGTCTTTAGAGCAGGGGGAGGTCCAACACCGTATGCGGAACACCGCATTGATACAGGTGAGCATTCTCCAATTGCTGTTCCTCCTTACCGACTAAACCCTTCGAAGAAAGAGCTGATGAAAGCAGAAATAGGTAAGATGTTACAGGATGACATAATAGAAGAGTGTGAATCGGCTTGGTGTTCACCGGCACTGATGGTGCCGAAGTCCAACGGTGGTATCCGCTTCTGCGTCGACTACAGGCGTTTGAATGCAGTCACCAAAGCTGACACATATCCGATGCCACGCATCGACGAGCTACTTCAGAGCACAAAACGGGACTGCTACATGAGTACGCTAGACCTTCGATCTTCATATTGGCAGGTTAAGGTAAGAGAAGCTGATAGAGACAAAACGGCTTTTGTCTGTCCTCTAGGTACGTACCGTTTTAAAAGAATGCCGTTTGGTCTCCGCAACGCGCCAGCTACCTTTCAGCGTCTCATCGACCGTCTCCGATCCTGCTCTGCTTTACAATATGTAACTTTATTAGCATATTTAGACGATCTGTTGGTAATATCTCAGGGATACCAACAGCATCTGCAAGACCTCGAAGCAGTTTTTAAACGTCTGGCCGAGTTTAACCTCCACGTGAATAGGGAGAAGTGCGCATTTGCTCGGGAAAGCGTTAAATATCTCGGTCACGTTATTACACAAAAAGGTGTTTCCACCGACCCAGGGAAGGTGAGTGCTGTAATCGAGATGAAGGTACCAGGAAACCTAAAGCACCTGAGAACCTTTTTACAAACTTGTTCATGGTTCAGAAAATTCATACCCAACTTCTCAAAAGTTGCCGAACCATTGACACGCCTGACTAGGAAAAGTCAAGTATGGTCTAGGGGCTCAAAACAGACCCAAGCATTTAATGAGCTGAAGAATCTACTGACCACAGCTCCAATACTGGTGCAAGCCGATTTCAGCCGTCCTTTCATTCTGCGTACTGACGCAAGTAACTACGCCTTGGGCGCAGTTTTATTGCAGGGCGACGGTAATCAGGAAAGGCCAATTGAATATGCCAGCCGACTCCTCAACGCAGCGGAACGCAACTATTCCACCACGGAACGTGAAGCACTCGCTGTAGTGTGGGCGGTGGAGCGTTTTCGGCCTTACCTAGACGGTCAACCAGTAGTGATTGGCAGTGATCATCAGCCTCTACGCTGGTTGCTATCACTTAAATCACCAGCAGGCAGATTAGTCCGTTGGGCCCTGAAGCTCCAATCTTTCGATATCCAATTCGAATATACACCAGGGAAGGCGAATGTTGTGGCAGACACGCTGAGTAGACCGATTTGTTCCAGCGACACAAGCGACAGCTGTGGTATTTGTACAGTCATCTGCGATCTTCCTGCGAAGACACCTAGTCAGCTTCGCCTGGAACAGACTGCGGACCCTGAAGTGGAAAAGATTGTTAAAGAGCTAGAAGGACCTGATGATGTTGCATCTAAAAGATGGTTAGAAAGGGGTTACCTCATGGATCAAGGAGTCTTGTACCGATACAATCCAGACTCTGAGAGTGAATCCCCTCAGTTAGTAATACCTGCCGGTCAAATTGCAGCTATCTTGAAGGAGTTACATGACTCTCAAACAGCTGGCCACCCAGGTATCGATAGGACCTACCAGAAGGTAGCACAGCTGTATTATTTCACAGGGATGCGGAGAATAATCACAGATTATGTCTTAGCCTGCATCCACTGTCAGCGATATAAGGCCAACAACGCCAAACCTCCAGGCCTACTCCAGACACCTGTCATGAGCCAGCGGAATGAGGTGTTGGCCATGGACCTGTTCGGCCCACTTCCGGAGGGTGACCAGGGGGAGCGGTGGATCTTTCTCATTGAAGACACTGCTACCCGATGGACGGAGCTGTTTGCTCTAAAAGAAGCAACAGCGGAAGCCTGCGCCCATGTCCTCATCGAGGAATATTTCATGCGGTTCGGTCTGCCTCGCAGGATTATTTCGGACAACGGTGTCCAGTTCGTTTCCGCAGTGATGCGACAGTGTATGTCAGTCCTCGACATTAAACAAAATTTTGTCCCGCTGTATCATCCACAAGCTAATCCTGCAGAGCGAAAAAACCGTGACCTTAAAGCTATGATGGCCCATCTCGTGGCAGATGACCATACCTCATGGCCGAAGAAGTTGCCGGTGATCCGTTTTGCCCTAAATAGCGCGAAATGTTGCACAACTGGCAAGTCACCGGCTTATTTAAGCTTTGGCAAAGAGATGCGATCACACACAGAGGTCGTTCACGACCTTCGTGCCATCAGGGCCAAAGAAAACTTTGTCCCACAAGTGACCCCTTACCTCGAAAACTTCCTGCATTCTCTGTCAGCTGTTCGGGAACGCGTCGAGATCCAGCAGGATAACAGAAAACAGTACGCCGACGCTTCGCGCCGACCATCTGACGCCTTCGAGGTAGGTGATTTAGTCATGCTTAAATGTCACCTATTAAGCAAAGGGTCAAAAGATCTAACTTCTAAGTTCTACCCTCGCCGAGATGGCCCTTACCAGATCACTCAAAAGGTAAGTCCAACAACATACACCATCGCGAGCACAGAACAACCAAATGTAGATGTAGGGAAATATCATTCCGAAGACCTTACACGTTACAGAGGTGGCGACGACTCCTTACCAAAACCCGTTATCCCAAAACGGAATCGCGGACGTCCAGCTAATGCTGCTGCAAATATACCAGTCCAGGAACGGGGGCGTTCTCCAGGACTGGAGGGGGAGTGTGTAGCAACCCAAATGCAATCTCGGCCAATCAGAGCGTCCCGTGGCCGCATGCCGTCACGATATATTGAATAAAATCCTGTCTCTTTCCCTCGCGCCGGGAGCGAGCGAGCAAGGCACTTGCTTGGCGACGCGCGCGCCACTGTCCGTCAGCGTCAGTCCGCTGCCCTCACGCTAACTGCGTAGACGCGTATTTTATAAAGGTACCGCGCAAGCCGCCATGTGCCTGGCTCGTGCCGCCATTCGTTACGCGAATTATTTTATTTAGGGTTTTCGTACCTACTTTCAATTTACAACCTGTTTACAAATATAATCTTTTACTGAAAAGGTGGTTTCAATGAGACAACCTAACCTCATACCTTTCAAATAAAAAAATATTTTTTCCAAATCGGTTCATAAATGACGGAGTTCTGAGGAAACAAATATAAAAAAAAATACAACCGTTTTGAGAACCTCCTCTTTTTTTTGAAGTCGGTTGAAAAGCGACAAATACAGTAATCGCACGGAAACAAAAATTGCTTGGGAAGGTATGTGTGAAAAATTTATAGCGGATTTTAAAAATAAAACTACTGGTGAAAAAAACTCCGCAACTATGTTGAGATGTGAAGAAAAGATTTATTTTCGTAAAAACACGTATTTATTTAGCAAGTTTCCAGCCAGCTAGTTACCACAGCCATTGTTGACAAAGTGACAGTTTATGACGACGGAGTAAATCCTCATCCATAACAAACTACACTTCTGGACACATCTTTTGGCCCACCTTGTATTTTCAGTTTCGTTTGGTCCTAGCTAAAATTTTATATTAGGTCGAGCAAAAAGTTTTTATGCAGTTTTAAACCTGGCACATTCACAATTTCATTTAATAGTTTTTTTTTTTAATTTCGAACACAGAATTTAAAGAAACAAAAGACAATTTGGAGCCTGTTTGTTGATATCAAACAATCGAATACGAAGAAAACTTGGTTTTATTGGTTTACTTGGATTTAATTCTTGAAAAAGTGATTGATATCTTTGGTTTTGCAACAAACATTACTTATTCTTAACATTAAGGTGAGGTTCTATCAATAATCTATGGATACTTCACCTGAAGTCGCCGCCCAAGCTGTGGCACTTATTCAGGCCGGACACAGCCAAAAAAACGTGAGTGCTCAACTTAATTTAAGTCGATCTGCGGTCCGAAATGTTTATTGGAGGTACCTAGAGACTGGCGGCTTCGTTCGTCGCCAAGGAAGGCCACGATCTCGGGTCACAACTGAAAGGCAGGATCGATTCATCGTGACGACCAGCTTGAGAAATCGTCACCTTACCTCCATTGAGATACAAAACCAACTTCGCGACTTCCACGGAGTATCTGTGAGCGCTCGAACTGTTCGGAGAAGGTTAAAAGAACGCGATATGGTACCACACAAGCCAGCTAATGGCCCCAAACTAACGCGAGCCCACCGAACAGCGCGCCTTCATTTCGCACGCAGTCATTTAAATTGGACACAGCAAGATTGGAGCCGTGTACTCTTTTCTGATGAGTCTAAAATTGTGTTACATGGCAATGATGGAAGGAAGAAGGTCTACCGACGTAAGGGAGAGCGTTTCGCACAATGCTGCTTTGAAGAGAGGGTTGCTTATGGCGGTGGCTCATGGACTGTCTGGGGCGGTATATCCGCGAGCGGCAAAACTCAACTTGAGGTTGTTACAGGACCACGGCTGCCAACATTAAATGCTGAACCTAACCGGCTAAAAAAAAAATGCTGATGCTAACCGGGTTTCATGTTGGAACTTACTTACATATATGTAACAACTGAATGTACACATGAATGCAATAAAGAATTTGAATTTGAATTTGAATTTGAAAGGTACATTCGTGAGTGCTTAGAACCTCACGTGATACCATACGCGGACTATGTGGGCCCAAATTTCCTTTTTATGCATGATAATGCAAGAGCCCATGCGGCCGGCATCGTCAGGGAATATCTTCGGGATGTGAACATCACAGTTATGGACTGGCCAGCCAGAAGCCCAGACATGAACCCCATTGAGCACATGTGGGACAAGCTAAAAAGACGTGTTAGGGCTCGTCAGCCAGTTGCCCAGACGATGCAGGAGTTGAAAACTGCCATAGAAGAGGAATGGGAGATGATCCCTCAAAATTTCATAGAGCGGTTGATAAACTCTATGCCTAATCGTATGAGAGCTGTGGTAGATGCCCATGGAGGCAACACGCGTTATTAAATTAAACCTTTATTTGATAAAACATGTTTTTTATTCAAAAATCAATTGCCTTTAACAAGGCGCATATCCGACTTGTTAGGCGTAGCTCCATGTCGTATGGTATTCTGAATTCAAATTTAAAACAATACGATCGAAAAAGATGGTAAAATGTATCAGGTTTAAAACTGCATCAACAGTTTTTGTTCAATCTAGCAATCATATTTCGGTAGGGGCCATCGAAACCTAAACTCTAAGGTGGGCCAATAGATGTGTCCAGAAGTGTATTTATTTCAATCAAATTTTGTTATTTTTAACCGACTTCAAAAAGGAGGAGGTTCTCAATTCGTCGGAACCTTTTCTTACCATGACAATTGTCCTTCGTTAATAAATTATTCTGCAAATTTATCGCGAACTGATGTTGCTGACATATTCTGTTCATTTTGAACCATCTGAAATTTTCTTGAATAAATAGATTACTATTAGAAATTTCGTCACAGTCACGTTATAAGAAATTATGTAAAACACAGATAGCTTTTAAAATTACATGTTAACGACGCTGTTACAAATGGGGTAGTCAAATCATTACTTTTTTACGCAAAAGTATGTTTATTAAATAAAATGCTTTGCATTCTTAACATGTTTTTTGCCCGAATGTGCATGGTACGATTCTGAACTATAAATATAATTTTATATATGTACAGTTTTACAACATAATTTTTTTTTTTTTTGGGATCCATTGTTTAGTTTTTTTTTGGGATAAATTCTTCTCAACTACGGAACCCTTCATTGTGCATGGTCCGACACGCACCTGGCCAGTTTTTTTTTTTTTGTAAAAAAGTTTTTTATTTTCCACTTTTTAGTGGGGCAGTCTGTAATTTATCTAAGTTACAATAGCCTAATGTCAACTGCTTATCACCTTTTATTCTCCCAGTAAGGAACCAGGAGAACTGGAACTGATGGTGAACTCACCATCAGCTCCACTTCAACATATGTATTGTATGAGCATACATTGCTTAGCAATAATCGAATCGCAACCCGTGAAATACGTACTATTGAGTAGTTCCGATGGCCATCTGTGGTCTTCCTCATCAGTTCCACTTCACCAAATGATGCTTTCCGGGAGCAAATGCACGAGTTACTATAAAAAATACCCAAATCGTTATAGGTGCCTATAAAATTTAAGGTTCCCCTCGATTTCTCTGGGATGCCATCATCAGATACTGGTTTCCTTATTTATCTATCCTGGTTACCCTTGGGATATCTCCTTTCTAACAAAAAAAGAATCATCAAAATCGGTTCATAAACAACGAAGTTATCCGCGAACACACATAAAAAAAATATATAATATACGGTCGAATTGAGAAACCTCCTTTTTTGATGTCGGTTAAAAACAAAATACATTACCCAACAAAATTACACTTCAAAGAAAAAGTTACTTAATTTTTTTTTTCATTTCTGGACACTATTTGTGAATAAATCAAGCCGGGATGTTCCCGGAATCCCGGCACACCGTATTGAACATTCGACATGCTCTTAAAATATATGTATTTTGCCTATAGATAGTTTTCACAATAGGTACATGTAGGACATGAGGTCTACGACGAAACACAGACGGTACACGTAGTCCAATCTTAGCCACCAGCTCCGGGACATCAGTAGACCCGTACATTATACTAATGAGGAAAGCAAGATCCGCAATTTTCCTTCGCTCGTGTAAGGGAACAAAATGAAACTTCTTACACCGACTAGTATAGTTAGGAAGATAAGTATTTGAACGATATTGAGTGTACCTTAAAAAATCGCCTTTGTATATACTTTCAAGGCGATTAATATAAACATTGTAATTTGGAATCCAAATTTGAGAAGCATACGTATTCGAGATGGCTACGGACAAAAGCACAGTATAGAATTTGCATGGTTTTGACATTCTTAAACTCAGAGGAGACCCTAAAAATAATGTCACCGTGTTTCCATCACATAACGCGCCCCGACCGCGGAATAACAGCATTCTAACAGTGAGTGCGCAAGCAGCCGCCTGCGCCGCGCGCTCGTGCACACAGGCGGCGACACTGAGGACACCGCGCCATTGCGCACCGGTTTACTGCCTCGTTTAGCGGTTTACAATGCGAAACGAGATTGTTATTGACCACCGAACATTTTGTGCGGATAGCGGCCGATAAATAAACATGAAGACGAGACGGCAATCATCGCATCGCGGCGAAGTGGCGGACGTGCGACCGGCGACACGTGTCGCAAAGAGACGTGAGCACAACACACACACAACAACATGACCACTGTACAGAACACGGTACACTGTATACTATACACGGTACAGCTGTCGCCTGCAGTTGTGACGCTCAGCGGCTCAGCTAATAAACACAAGTGTTCGTTTGCTTTTGCTAAGTGATTCAATATCTTACTCGGTTTCAATTTCATTGTCTAGTCTGACCCATTGTGTAGGTACGATGAATCGCAAACGTGTCAGAGTGTCTAGTCGTGACGGCCTTCGATCGAAGGTGATATGAGTGATAGCACAAGACAGGGCTCGGGCCTCAAGGCACCGAGGCGAGTGGACACTGACACTAACAGATGGCAGCCGATGAGAAGGGTTCACCGCGAGTCGCCCCCTCCGTCCGCGCCCCACACCACGTCAATGTCGCTGGCCCTGGTCCTATGTTGACACTATATTGAACCTATGGTTGCTTTCAAAGGATTTCGAAGTTCCGTATTATTTCGACTAAAGAATTTTCAGCGGGGCCGGGCAACTAAGTAGAAAATAACAAACCCAGAACAACTGACTAATAAGTAGATGTATGCACCATAGACATAATCATATCTACGATGCGTACCGACAGCAGCCTGCTGAACTATTTACAGGATTAGTAACCAACATTTACACTAAACTCAGTTGCCGGTGAGGATTGATAACAGAATCAATAAACACCTATAGGATGGTGCTAACGTCTCGCCGTCAGGGATCGCCAATAAAATATCTTTCAAACGCTCTTCCAGTCACTTCTCAAATAGTTGTGGGGTGAGGTCGCCGGGGAGGGATGTAGGGGGAGCGGAGGGGCGCGGTCGATGACCCGCGCGAGAGCGGCGCGCTCGGCCGCCCGCGCCCGCCGCCCGCCGTCGCCCGCCACCCGCCGCCGCCCGCCGCCTGACACCAGCGACATTGCTGACACTGATGATGACGCGCTAACGTCACCCGCAGGGACCTGAGATACACTACGTAATGTACGTGTGCGAGCCAGGCACTCCACGCAGTAAAGCTAACCGCGTCCCTGAACGTCAGATTACAGACACGGTGCTTCTTTGTATTTTATCGCACGATGATTAATGCGAAGCGACCAAAAATTACATTTTGAAGGGAAGACGCACCTCTAAGAACGCCTAAGCATTGTAAACCCCCGTTCGCACGGGCGTTATAAAATCGCGGCGGGATTTTATAGCGCACTGGATTTTCAACTCTCGTTGTTGAGCCAAGCGTTGAGAATCCAACATAACAATAACAGAGTACATTCTAGCGCGTCGACAAAACACACTGTTGGATTTTGCACTCTCGGCGCTAAGCAGAGCGTTGAACATCCAGTGCGCTATACAATCCCGCCGCGATTTTATTACGCCCGTGCGAACGGGGGTTAAAGGCTTCTTCAAACAGGCGCGACACGCGACGCCAATCGCGCGCGATTCAAAGGCATCGCTCGTCGTGCGACACGCGGTGCCTTTGAGTCGCGTGCGATTCCCGTCGCGTGTCTCGCCTGTTTGCAGGAGCCTAATTTGTAACAAACGGATGTTTTGCTATCCCTACTGCGGAACCACATTCGGTTCATTTGAATGTGGAAAACGCTGCGTTTTATATTTGTTTAAGTACTTATGAAATTATGTACGAATAAAAATGCCTATGGAAATCGTATTAATAGTACATTTTGATACAAGTGGAGAATATTTGTTATTGCATTCGAGGCGGAATAACACCCGAGCCATAGAAATATAAAAAATTATAACTATGACCCGAGCCGTAGGCGAGGTTGTTTTTGAGCCGAGAACTGCAATAACAAATGTCCACGTGTATCAAACGACGTTTTTCAATATACCTTTGAAGAAATCAAATAAAATAACGAAAAATATTTTTGTCATGAAGGAAGCTATGATTTAAATTTCCTTTTTTTTCCGCGCTTTGCTTTCGCTAGGTTGAAGGAGAAGCAAAGTTATACAGCCGATAACAGCCTAATATGAAAAATAGAAAATTCAAATATTTTTGAGTTTAGAATACAAACAAATGTTAATTTGTTCATAAACGTTTTTTTTTTGTTGTAATAATCATGGTTTTTGATGATATTCTATTTATAAACATTATTTAAATATTCAAAAAATATTAACGTCGTAAAGACGCATATCTCTTTGCCGAGATTAAAAAAAAAACATTCACCTCCGAATAGAGACGGTGTGAATAGAGGCATTGAACCAATTTGGACTAAGTATAGGTCTATGTTATCTGTGGCAATTTTTATTCCCGCATACGTGTTGGAAAATGAAAAATCGCACGCGTGTGAAATATATTGCATTGTGAACGTATTCGTAGTGCGATATGCACCAGTTTTCGAGGAAGTGTATTGAAAAAATATTTTTGAGTTTAGTATACAAATAAATGCTAATATGTTCGTAAACGTTTTTTTTTTTGTTGTAATAATCATGGTTTTTGATGATTTTCTATATAAACATTATTTAAAATATTCAAAAAATATTAACGCCGTAAAGACGCATATCTCTTTGCCGAGATTAAAAAAAAACATTCACCTCCAAATAGAGAGGACCGTCTGTGGCAATTTTTATTCTCGCACACGTGTTGGAAAATGAAAAATCGCACGCGTGTGAAATACATTGCTTTGTGAACCTAATCGTAGTCCGATATGAACCAGTTTTCGAGGAAGTGTATTGAAATAATATTTATTACACACACAAAATTCATGATAGGTACACAAGAGCACATGTACAAAACAACAAAATACGGATATCTACATAAATCTACACACACGTAACCCTGTAACCCTGTAACCCTGTCTCATAAACTAGGTAGTCCTATAGCTTAGGAGACAGTGTTAGGACATACAGGGTAGTTTATCATGTAGGTTAAGTCGTACATTTATGTGCCGGTGTGTAATGTGTGTGAGTGTGTGTGAGAGAGAGAACAAGTATGTGTAAGTGTATGATTGGTGAGTATGGGGGTGTGTGTGTACCTCTAAGGGTGCGAGTGAGAGTGAATGTGTATGCAGGCATAAGGCTTGGTAGATGAATGAGTGATCGATTATAGAGTGTGAGTCGGGTAGTGTAATGATAATTGGGATTATTCTATGAATGTAAGTAAAGACTACGTGAATGTGTAGTTTTTTTGTTTTAGCCATTCAGTCAGGTTGTTTTTCAGGTAGTGAGAGTTTAGATCCATTATTTTTAGTTGTTTATTGATTTTGTTGTATTTATAGCCAGAGTGCACCTCATGACAATTCCAATAAGCCCAAACACGGCTAGGATACATTATTTTATTACTGAGTTCCGGTGCCTACCTTCCGGCTTCTTCATCAGATCGGTTCGATGGTAACATTTTCATCAGAACCATTTATATAATGCTTCGTCATAGTCGCTTAATTATCATAATATAATAATTATAATATGTATAATATGTTGCAATCACTTATTGAGTGCGTAGGCCTACTAGGTATGTTGCTTTCATGCAAAGCTTGCATAGCTCTTTGTGCAGTGTATCGTGGCATGCCAGGACGCCAGCATGACCACTGGCCGCCGACTCGCCACTGACTCCTCGTGTCGTGAGTCAGAGTTCAGCCAGCGCTTGTATCTTACGAATACGTTTTATTTCACTTTGGAATGTCTTTGGCAGTGCTGCATCCGGGCTACTGCACATCGCGCTGCTGCATTGGCTGCTACCTACACAGTACACAAGTACACCGGTGTAAGGCGTCGTCCTGATTGGCTTCGATCGTACGAGCAAACGATGCGATTTCGTCGCACGACGAGATTAAACACATACATTTCTTTAGAGTGTCATAATTGAAGCTTGCAAGTCATCGCGCGAGCACAGGTACACTTTTTCATCGTGCGACGAAATCGCATCGTTTGCTCGTACGATCGTTAACCAATTAGTACGACGCCTAAAGCCTGCGCTTCGGATGCGAATGCGACCAAACCCGGAGCTGACACCTCTCTACGAAGCGTAGCAAAACGACTTTCCCTTACAAAAATAAATAAATCGCTCGTTATGTTCTCCTCTCCTGTCCACACCATTCATGCATCGTGACTAATGTATTTTTTATGTGTAGTGGGTCGGGGGTTGGGGGAGGGGAGGGGCGCCTCGATACCGAACACGCAGATTTTACTGTGAATACACTTTATAGGGATCCAGAATCCAGATCACCGGTACATGCCGAACTCGACGCGACTCACAGCGGAATACAACTGAAGTCTGAACGCTTTCCAGTAAGTAACAGAATGTAAACCACAATAAATACTAACAGATCGGTACCATGTCATGACAATGTTTATATCGCGGATTAGTGGTATCGCGCCGAGTTAGTGCTCCACGCAGACATCTCACTGTATTTATGAGCACATAAATCTAAGTGGGCAGCCATCGTGCCAAGCTCCCCGCACCCCAC
Organism: Cosmia pyralina; assembly: GCA_946251885.1. Taxonomy (NCBI): domain Eukaryota; kingdom Metazoa; phylum Arthropoda; class Insecta; order Lepidoptera; family Noctuidae; genus Cosmia; species Cosmia pyralina. The sequence continues at coordinate 31,406,914 of OX276342.1, forward strand.
GCTCCGCACCCCCGCCTCGCCCCGGACTCCTTGGGACCGAACTCACCAACACTATGTGAGGATAGCTATCATTTGATCAACCCTCATTATTGCAAACAGAGCTAGTGTCATACTGTACGAACTGGCTGACGTCACACGTGCTGACGTCATTCTAGGCAGCACCATCACCTGTGCGCTCTGACACCAGGGAGAGGGGACGAAGACGGACAGGGGCTAATGAAATTAATTCAGTTGAGCTAACACGCAGAGGGAAATGCTCAGGATTCCATTAGTATATCTGGCGTTAGTAGATCTAGCTTGTTAGTAATTAAGTGAGTTGAGCTAACACGCAGAGCGAAATGCTCAGGATTCCATTAGTATACCTGGCGTTAGTAGATCTAGCTTGTTAGTAATTAAGTCAGTTGAACTAACACGCAGAGGGAAATGCTCAGGATTCCATTAGTATATCTGGCGTTAGTAGATCTAGCTTGTTAGTAATTAAGTCAGTTGAGCTAACACGCAGAGCGAAATGCTCAGGATTCCGTTAGTATATACCTGGCGTTAGTAGATCTAGCGTGTTAGTAATTAAGTTAGCTGACCTAACACGCAGAGCGAAATGCTCAGGATTCCGTTAGTATACCTGGCGTTAGTAGATCTAGCTTGTTAGTAATTAAGTCAGTTGAGCTAACACGCAGAGCGAAATGCTCAGGATTCCGTTAGTATATACCTGGCGTTAGTAGATCTAGCGTGTTAGTAATTAAGTTAGCTGACCTAACACGCAGAGCGAAATGCTCAGGATTCCGTTAGTATACCTGGCGTTAGTAGATCTAGCTTGTTAGTAATTAAGTCAGTTGAGCTAACACGCAGAGCGAAATGCTCAGGATTCCGTTAGTATATACCTGGCGTTAGTAGATCTAGCGTGTTAGTAATTAAGTTAGCTGACCTAACACGCAGAGCGAAATGCTCAGGATTCCGTTAGTATATACCTGGCGTTAGTAGATCTAGCGTGTTAGTAATTAAGTTAGCTGACCTAACACGCAGAGCGGAATGCTCAGGATTCCGTTAGTATACCTGGTGTTAGTAGATCTAGCGTGTTAGTAATTAAGTTAGCTGACCTAACACGCAGAGCGAAATGCTCAGGATTCCGTTAGTATACCTGGTGTCAGTAGATCTAGCGTGTTAGTAATTAAGTTAGCTGACCTAACACGCAGAGCGAAATGCTCAGGATTCCGTTAGTATATACCTGGCGTTAGTAGATCTAGCGTGTTAGTAATTAAGTTAGCTGACCTAACACGCAGAGCGGAATGCTCAGGATTCCGTTAGTATACCTGGTGTTAGTAGATCTAGCGTGTTAGTAATTAAGTTAGCTGACCTAACACGCAGAGCGAAATGCTCAGGATTCCGTTAGTATACCTGGTGTTAGTAGATCTAGCGTGTTAGTAATTAAGTTAGCTGACCTAACACGCAGAGCGAAATGCTCAGGATTCCGTTAGTATATACCTGGCGTTAGTAGATCTAGCGTGTTAGTAATTAAGTTAGCTGACCTAACACGCAGAGCGGAATGCTCAGGATTCCGTTAGTATGCCTGGTGTTAGTAGATCTAGCGTGTTAGTAATTAAGTTAGCTGACCTAACACGCAGAGCGAAATGCTCAGGATTCCGTTAGTATACCTGGCGTTAGTAGATCTAGCTTGTTAGTAATTAAGTCAGTTGAGCTAACACGCAGAGCGGAATGCTCAGGATTCCGTTAGTATACCTGGTGTTAGTAGATCTAGCGTGTTAGTAATTAAGTTAGCTGACCTAACACGCAGAGCGGAATGCTCAGGATTCCGTTAGTATACCTGGCGTTAGTAAATCTAGCTTGTTAGTATTTCGGTCTTCGACTACTTCCAAAAACTGGCCAAGTGCGTGTCGGACCACGCACAATAAAGGGTTCCCTAGTTGGGATGAATTTATCCCAAGAACAAACTTAACATTGTAGTTGAAATACATGTTCTCCCATACATTCTAACTGTAAGTGTAAGTTTGTACTGACAATACTGAGAGATTTACCATATTATTTTAAGACCACAGACTTCTTATAGGTTTTCTTGTAATCTACAAGTAAAGATCTATTTTTTCAACTTTTTTCAAAATTTTAGGCTCAGTAGTTTCGGAGATAAGGGGAGAATGGTCAATTTTCGCCTATTTTCTTAAATAACTTTAAAACAATGTATTTTAAAATTATAAAAAAATATATTTGAGACCCTCATAGTAAGCCCTTTCATTTGATATATCACACGATATATATATATATTTTTTTTTTAAATTTTCTTATTTTTCCCCCAAAAGTGACCCCCATATTCAAAATTCATTTATTTACTTTACCCGTCCGTGTTTGGGTCACAGAAATTCATGTGTACCTACCAAATTTCAACTTAATCGGTCTATTAGGTTCGGAGCAAATTGGCTGTAACAGACGGACAGACAGACAGACAGATAGTTCCGTTTTATCCTTTTGAGGTGCGGAACCCTAAAAATGTAGTAACTTCTGTCCGAGCTTCGCGCGCAACTGTGCATGTGCGCAACCTACTTCCGCGATCATCGACAACTTGTCAGTGCGGTCGCCGACTAACAAATAACTAACTCTAGTGGAGCGCAATTTTTATGTTCAGAATATGAACAAGCTTCGACAGGACTGCGGATCGCTCAGCGCAGGTAGTTTGTATGGGCACGGTTCAATGACCCGCATCACTTATATAAATTGGCGCAGCGCCGCGATTGCGGAGATCCCTTTAATCGGTTGAATTAATGTCTCAGCACCTTCCGTACTTTAAACCAGAGCAAACAAATTGAGCCTACGGGCTACGGCTGCTAAACTGCCATAAGCCGTGTGTGCGGGTGTGCGGCCAACCAACTTCATTACTTATTTTGTTATCATTTAAATGTGCTTTTGTGTGTTGTGCTATTACTTTTTAACCGACTTCAAAAAAAGGAGGAGATTTCTCAATTCGACCGTATACCTATATACAGGGTGTCCAAGAACCTGGCGTCCAACTGGATTCCCACGATGCCCCAAGTTCTAACAGTACTCAGAAAAATATTTTAAAAAATCCACCCCATGTACTTACAGAATTATACTGATTTCAAAAAAAAAGGGGAAATGAGCACCCTGTGACATACTTTTGAATGCTGTGACTGCTAATGCTGATAATTTCGATATTTCTTGGAGGTTTTGTAATCTAGGGTATTGCTGTGTCTAAATAGAATGTAAAAATAATGTACTTATTGTACCATTTTAAAATAAAATATTATTTTAACTAAAGGTGATATGGAAAACTATTGAATTTCGCAACTTTGACCGACTGTAGTGTAAAAAAAATGTACCAAAATAGTATGGCAAGTGACGTCAAATTTTGACGCGTTTATTCCTCTTTTTAAAAAGGTACTTACACATTAATTTGAAAAAAAAAATTTTTGATAATATTTTTACTCAACAACCCAATTTTTACGATGTCTAACAGAATTCTTAGAAAGAAAAATTTACGACGAATTGAATCTAATCTCTAAAGAATTACTATTGTATGCTCATAAAAATAACAACAGGCCTCTCAAAAAACAGGTTAGACCGTAAGGGACGGTATGTGCATGCATCTCACCATAGTGATTCGTTATTACAACAGGAGGGAGCAAGACAGAAACTATCTTTGCGATTTGCTGGTTCTTCTTTATGGTACCCCATTATTCAGGTAAGAGTGAGGGAGAAAAAGGTTAGAGGTGCAAGTGAGATAGATAGTGACGCTATCTGGGATCGTGCTATTTAGGATAACAGTACGGTCAGTACGCGTCACTGCCTCCTGCCGTTACTACGCACCTCTCTCTTATTGTTACCATTGATCACGTACTACGATTTAAAGCTTTGTTTATTGGACTCGATTACTCTTTGTGCTCTGGACTTTGAAACGAACTCTTTACGACGACCTTTGCCTGTGTTTGGACAGTTTGTGTTTTGTGTGTGCTACCATGGCGACCTACACTCCGCAAGAATACGCAAATATGCACTACATTTATGGAGAATGTAGAGGTAATGGACGAGCTGCAGCGAGACTTTACAGAGAAAGGTATCCGAGGGCTACGCGATATCCCGACCATCGAGTTTTCATTAATGTGCACAGATCACTATGTGACGGGCGGTTCCCCAATCAAGTAGCTGGTGAAGGACGACCCGTAAATGACTTCATACGCGATGAAGTTTTAGAGGCGGTGTCGGCAAATCCAAGCATCTCTGTGCGAGGAATAGAAGCTGATACGGGGATACCGAAGAGCACAGCACACAGTATTCTCCAAAAAGAAGAATATCATCCGTACCACGTACAGCGAGTGCAAAGTCTTTTACCTCGAGACTATCCGAGCCGAGTCGCGTTTTGTGAAACAATCCTGCAAAAACATCGAGAAGACGAAAACTTTATCGACAAAATTTTGTGGTCAGATGAATCAACATTTAAGAAGGATGGCTACATGAACCTACACAACTTGCACGAGTGGCATGTGGAAAATCCGCACTTGATGCGAGAAGATAGATCCCAGTACCGGTTCAAAGTGAACATGTGGACCGGTATTCTCTGTGGGAATATTATTGGTCCATTTGAGATGCCCGAGAATTTGACTGGCGAATCATATTTAAATTTTCTTCAAAATGATTTGCCAAACTTACTAGAAGAGACCCCACCAGATATGTGGTTCCAACACGACGGCTGTCCAGCACATTTTCGCGTATCCGTTAGAGAGTTTTTGGACGAGCAATACCCGAACAGGTGGATTGGGCGATCAGGAACAATCCCGTGGCCAGCCCGCTCACCTGACTTAAATCCGCTGGATTTTTTTTTCTGGGGAACTATGAAGGAGCTCGTTTATGCGAAGCCCATTAATGACATCGCTGACCTTCGTGAGAAGATAACACAAGCAGTGCAGGTGATACGTCAAAAAAGTTACTCGCGAAACATAAAGCGGTCCTTTTTAAGGAGAGTGAGAGCTTGTATTGCCGCGGGTGGTCAACATTTTGAACATTTATTGTAATAAAATATCTTTAAACTAACATTCTTTGCTTTTATTCTACTGGGAACCCATCTACCTGTGTGTATTTCCTTCTTGCTCACTCTTGGAACCGAAGTAAATAATAGTAGTAACATAACAGTTTCTAAGATAAGAAAGGGTCCGACAGTTACCGTTAGTAGGTAGGCACTTCGTAAAAATTGGGTTGTTGAGTAAAAATATTATCAAATTTTTTTTTTTCAAATTAATGTGTAAGTATTATACCTTTTTAAAAAGAGGAATAAACGCGTCAAAATTTGACGTCACTTGCCATACTATTTTGGTACATTTTTTTTACACTACAGTCGGTCAAAGTTGCGAAATTCAATAGTTTTCCATATCACCTTTAGTTAAAATAATATTTTATTTTAAAATGGTACAATAAGTACTTTATTTTTACATTCTATTTAGACACAGCAATACCCTAGATTACAAAACCTCCAAGAAATATCGAAATTATCAGCATTAGCAGTCACAGCATTCAAAAGTATGTCACAGGGTGCTCATTTCCCCTTTTTTTTTGAAATCAGTATAATTCTGTAAGTACATGGGGTGGATTTTTTAAAATATTTTTCTGAGTACTGTTAGAACTTGGGGCATCGTGGGAATCCAGTTGGACGCCAGGTTCTTGGACACCCTGTATAACATACTAGCTGTGCCCGCGACCTCGTTCGCGTGCATGTCGGAAAACAATAATATGTCGCTTCTATTAGATACTGTGTAGGTATCCTTTAAAACTCCTCCAATGAAAATGAAGAATCTTCCAATCTTGCCACATGGCAAGATCGGAAGATTCTTCATTCCTGAAGTTCTCTACCACAGCCCTTTCGAATGTAATCACTGTGGTTTGTAATGTCAAAGCGACGAAGTGTCACTTAAATTTTTGAAAATAAATAAATATCAAGGCACATGACATCAACATATCATGGCTCATTAACTGTGCACCTGCCGAACTCAATAAATCGAGTGCCCGTCTGGCGGAGTGTGCTGAAGTGTTATCATGGTGAAGAAGGATCACGCTTTAAGAGCGCTGTTGAAAATTTCCCAAGAAAACACGCAAAACAACTATGAAAAAATTATCAATTATTGTGATTTATATTCTATGTGTAACCTTTGTTGGAGATTATCCAAATAAATGAATAAACTTAAAAACTTGTTTTAATTAAGAAAATGTTTCTCTGTTAACAATGTTAGAGCTACAGTTGCCCGTGTGAAAACTGAAAAGCAACCCATTTACTGAGATCCACTTCTGGTTATGGTCGCCATTTTGGATTTTAATTTCCTGATTTTCGGCCCAGCGCCCTCGAAAACTATAAAGATGATATCCCCTTATCGAACATTTTGCAAACCATTTTGATTTAGACCTCCTTTTACTCCCGAAAAAACCATAAAAATTACACCCAAATTAATAGAGTATCTTATTTATGTGCCCATCGTTAAAAAAGCTTATTAGATAAACAATAAAACCGACTTCCATAAAAAACACTACAAAGTGCCAAATAACTTTAGTTTGGGAAGTAGTTAGCAAGAAATTACCGAAACTAACGGTAAATACTAATAATTAAACGACTTTTGCATACGTGCCACTAAAGATGAGACTTGACACACCATGTGATTTGACTTGCGCAGTAGACGATATAAAGGTCTCTTTAGCGGTAGCGGTATGAGCAGCAATTTTACTAGACTTTACTTTACTTTACTTAGATACAAACAACATAATTTTTAGGGTTCCGTACCTCAAAAGGAAAAAACGAAACCGAAACCCTTATAGGATCACTCGTGTGTCTGTCCGTCCGTCTGTCACAGCCAATTTGCTCCGAATCTAATGAAGCGATATAGTTGAAATTTGGTACAAATATGAATTTCGGTGATCCAAACACGAACGGGTTAAGTAAATAAATGAATATGGAGGTCACTTTTGGAGGGCAAATCAGAAAATTTAAAAAAATAGTTTTGCAAACTGTACCGTATATATCATTTGTACTGTACATATCAAATGAAAGGGACTATGAAGGTGTCAAATATTTTTTTTTTTATAATTTTAAAATAAATTGTTTTTATAGTTATTTAAGAAAACAGACGAAAATTTACCATTCTCCCCCCCCCTTATCTCCGAAACTACCGAGCCTAAAATTTTGAAAAAATACTCAAAAAATTTTTACAAAAAAAAAAACAACCGACTTCAAAAAAAAATATTACAAAGTGAAAAAAACTTTAATTTCGGAAGTCGGTGTCTTAGGATCTGTATTTTAGCTTTTTGCCACCGACTTCCGAAATTAAAGTTATTTTTAACTTTGTAGTATTTTTTTGGAAGTTGGTTGTTTTTTTTTTTTTTTTGTAAAATAGACCTAATATACTAAAACCTTCCTAATACTCTCGTATGTAGATCACGATAGTAAAAGAATCATCAAAATTGGTTCGTTAGTTTTTGAGAAAATCGCGGACAAATCAAACATGACTTTAAAAATTCTTTTTGCAGGCTATAGGCATAACATATATTAGGTCTTTACCTATGAAATTGCCGTTCTGCAGTACTGGCCATTTCAAATCAAAATAATTTTTGTTTGGCTAAGAATTTCTAATTTCAAATTAATTTTATTTTAAAAACATGGATTTTTTTTCCAAAAGTAGTCATTTGTTTATTGATTAGTGTTACATTTTCATCGCATTTCAATCTTTTTCGTCATCATGGATACGTTAAAAATTTGAGTAATTATGGAATATGAGTACCGTCGTGGCAGCAACGCGGCACAAGCGGCACGCAACATCAACGACGTTTACGGAGCTAACACTACAAACCAACGCACCACTTGTTATTGGTTTGCTCGCTTCCATTCTGGAAATTTCGACCTGAAAAATGAACCTCGCGGTCGTCCGAAGACTCGACTCGGTCGACAATGACGAATTAAAAGCGATTGTGGAAGCTGATGATACACAATCTACGGCTGAATTAGCAGCAGCTTTCGACGTTAGCGTCAAAACAATATTGGTCCATTTGCGTCAAATTGGCAAGGTGAAAAAGCTTGACAAATGGGTGCCCCACGAACTCAATGATCGCCAGCGCGAAGTACGCGTCGAGACGTGCCTTGCACTGCTTAACAGACACACAAATGAAGGAATTTTGAACCGCATTGTTACCTGCGATGAAAAATGGATTCTGTTTGAGAACCGCAAGCGCTCAGCAAGTTGGTTGGATCCTGGTTCAGCACCTAAACAATGCCCTAAACGAAAACTTACCCCTAGAAAAGTGATGGTCACTGTTTTGTGGTCTAGCGCCGGTGTGATTCATCACAGCTTCTTACCAAACGGGGTGAGCATTACTTCAGATGTGTACTGTGAAGAACTGAACACAATGATGGAGAAGCTGGCACATCTCCAACCAGCATTGGTCAATCGCTCGTCTCCGCTGCTCCTGCGCGACAACGCGCGACTTCATACTGCACAGCAGACGGTCTCCAAGTTGCAAGAACTGGGGTTGGAAGCTCTCCGTCATCCGCCCTACTCACCAGACCTTGCGCCTACAGACTACTACTTTTTCCAGAATTTGGATAACTTCTTGCCGGGAAAAAAATTCAATACCCGAGAGGCAGTACAAAATGCCTTTGAAGAATTTGTTGCCTCCCGTCCAGCTGATTTTTTTAAGAAGGGCATCAATAAACTACCACTGCGTTGGCAAAGATGCATTGATTGCATGGGTGATTACTTCGATTAATACAAATAAAAAATGCATGAAAAAATTCGTTTAAATTTTTTCATACAAAACGGCAATTTCATAGGTAAAGACCTATTATTTAACATCACTTTAGGACCTTTACGTGCCGAGCTAAAAGAAAAAAAAATCAGAAATAACGCTGAGCGAAAACGAAGTAATAGCGCGGGCAGGCAATGCGATGCGACGGGGTGGGTCGGGGGAACATGAAGTTTCACGCGGACGAAGTCGCGGGCAGCAGCTAGTTGCGTATAATGACAAGCATTATTAGGCTCACAGAACAGATAAAGAGATTAGAAAGGAAATAGTTCCTGATTTCTTTTACCTCTTTATCTTTTCTGTGATTAGGCTAAACATTTACGAAAAGTTATGCAATGTCGAAATAGACCGGAGGTATCAGGACCGCTTGCAGTCCATCAGGTTGAAGGTTCAAATCCTAGGCACAAAGTGTGCTTTTTATCATGCATTTTAATTTTTTTTTAAATATGTTTTTTTCTATTTTCAACCGACTTCAAGAATAGGAGGAGGTTCTCAATTCGGCTGTATTTTTTTTTATGTTTGTTACCTCAGAACTCCGTCATTTATAAACCGATTTGGAAAATTCTTTTTTTATTTGAAAGGATATTTTTTCTGATTGGTCCCATTTCTATCAAAATCCAGTTCTGATGATGGGATCTATGAGGAATTGAGGGAACTCTTCAAAAATTACAGGCATATATTTAGCGATTTTGGTATTTTCATCAACAAATCAGGCATTTGCATTCAGAAAGTAGCATCTGGTGAAGTAGAACTGATGAAGAAGACCACAGATGGCCACGGGAACTTCTCAACGATACTAAGTATTTCCCGGGTGGCGATAAGATATCTCGATTAAGATAGTTAAGCTACTATGACGAAGCTTTAAATAAATGGTTCTGATGAAAATGTTACCATCGAACCAATCTGATGAAGAAGCCGGAAGGTAGGCACCGGAACTCAGTAACAAAACGATGTATTCTAGCCGTGTTTGGGCTTATTGTAATTGTCATGAGGTGCACTCTGGCTATAAATGATTTTAATGGTAATTATATGCCGCTTCAAATTGCGCTACTTGTGTTGCATGTTATGTGTGGCCTCGATTGTCAGAAGTCAGATTTCATAGCCTCGTTATCTCCGTCAACATAAAACTACGCTTTCCAAACTTCTGACACGGCTTAGCGCGACGTATATTTGCCTTTTTGCTAAGTTTTTATTTGAGATGGTCGCATATAAATATCTTCAAGTTCTGTTGAGTGGCTTTTGAGTTAGCTTCAATCATTTAATAAGTATTTTTCCCACATAGTATGTGAATGATGATCTAATTTATTTTGCAGAGTGGTATTCGATGTGTGGGGTAGGCACCACTAAAAAGGGAAAAATAAAACTTTTTACAAAAAAAACACAACCGACTCCCAAAAAAACACTACAAAGTGAAAAATAACTTTAATATCGGAAGTCGGTGGCAAAAAATGAAACTAAAAAGAAACCAGACGCCGACTTCCGAAATTAAAGTTATTTTTCACTTTGTAGTGCTTTTTTGGGAGTCGGTTGTATTTTTTTTGTAAAAAGTTTTTTTGTGAGCAGGGTCATAAATATGTCACGCTGCGGGAATTCTGCCCGAGATTTAAGTTCTGGCGACATTTCATAACTGCGCGATTTTAGCGGTTAAACATAATATAATTGTGCTCATGATAACAAACAACTTTTATTATGGGACCAAACCTGAAATCGCGAAAAAAAATCAGCTGCTCCCTACATTTTGAAGAGTTATGCGAACATGAATGTATGGGACAGCAGATTTTTTTTTTCGCAATTACTTGTTTGGTTTCCATAGTTAAAGTTGTTTGTTATCATGAGTATAATCTTGTGTTTAAATATCGGTCACTAATTAGTAATAAGTCACTCTATACTGGATGACTTTTTTTACAGTCTCGAAATAAAAACTTTTTTACAAAAAAATACAACCGACTTCCAAAAACAACACTAAAATTTAAACTTCTTAGGGGGATTATTGATGTTCCTGATCTCCATAATGAAATCTGCAATCTATTTGTCCCAAACAATTATTGTCGTAGCAGAAAACACCGCTTACTGGCTGTTCCAACTTGTCGTACTGTTGCACGCTCCAAGTCACCTATTCCTCGGACATTAGCCGCTGTTAACGCTCTCCTGAACTCAAACACAGATTTTGATGTGTTTGTGACTGAATGGAAGATGATTTTGTCAGAGTGCTTGAATTTTTGTGAGAAGAATGCACGACTGTGTTAAATAAATTATATATTATGTAGTGTAAGTAATTATATTTAAAAAAAAAAATAGTGTAATTGGTTTCGGCCGTTCTATTTAAAATAAATAAATAACACTACAAAGTGAAAAATAACTTTAATTTCGGAAGTCGGTGTCTGATTATATGTATTTTCGTTTTTGCCACCGAGTTCCGAAATTAAAGTTATTTTTCACTTTGTAGTGTTGTTTTTGGAAGTAGGTTGTATTTTTTTGTAAAAAAGTTTTTATTTTTCACTTTTTAGTGGTTCACATGTGCTTACCCCTTCACAGCGTACTGGCGTGATGTTATGTTATGAACTGGTGTGAACAACAAACAGACATGAGATTTCAGCAATCCCAGTCCATTTGCTATCATTTATTGAGGAGTTCCGTTGCCTATCTCAGAAGTTCTTCATCAGGTCTTCACCAAATTGAAATGGGACCACTCCAAGAAAGTACTCTTCCAAAAACTATCCAAATCGCTTCAAGTGTGCCTATAAAATTGGAAGAGTTTTCTCTATTTCTCCAGGATCCCATCATCAGATCCTGACTTGATGATCATGGGACCACCTGGGAAGTATACCCTTTCAAACAAAAAAAAAAATAATCCAAATCGGTCCAGCCATCTTCGAGTATTCGGGGAACATACCTACATATAGAAAAAAAAAAAAAAAAAAAAAAAAAGGTTCCGACGAATTGAATAACCTCCTCCTTTTTGAAGTCGGTTAAAAAATAGGGTATATTCGATGAACGGAGTAGAAGCCTATGGCATATCTAGTTTTTTTTTTTTTTTTAATTTTGTTTTTTTTTTAATAAATCAAAATTCAAATCATAATGCAGGTTGCATATGATTTGAATTTCGATATTTTTAAAGGATTTTTTTTTTCATAATTTATGTTTTTATTGTTCTAAAATGAAAAGTTTACATCGAATTTGTAGTATTTATTGATACTTAGATATTTTTTTCTGACTAAGCTATTAAAAAAAAAAAACTAGGTATGCCATACGCTTCTACTCCGTTCACCTAATATACCCTATTTTTGTCAAGACGGTAAAAAAAGTCATCCGGTATATAACTAAGTTAAAAGGAAAACTATCACAGCTAAGTAGGCTTTTCAAGTTTACGAGTAGTCAACTTGTAAAATGTACAATCACCTGCAAAATTGCATGGATACCTTACTGTCTACATTCCTGTGAACGTTTGAGTTCAAGTTTTCGAAAATCAAACTAGATGGCGTTGGTTTCTTCACAACTATGTCTATTATTATATGTCTATTATTATGTCTATTATTGAGTTCAGTGCGATGCGCGCTCGAATACGGACGTGTTGTCACAGTTGTACGCATAGTGCGCGGCGTTAGCTGCTGCCTGATATTTCGCAATGAGTTCGCAGCAACTTATCGCAAACGAGCTGTTGGCATTCATACAGAATGCCATCGATACTATGGACGAGGTGAGCATCGTGCAGATCTGCAAATCGAGCTTCAAAGAGGACGAGATAAGCAAAGGCAAGATGTTACTCTTCCAGACGACTGGGAAGCTCGATCAAATGCCATCTTGGAGGAGAGATGGTACAGAGAAGAGCGTGCAAGACATCATCACCTTTCTAAAGGTGACCGACCCTGACGACGTGCCGACTTTCGTAGCGAAGGAGCTACATAAATTACCGCCCGTCACTTTCGATCACGTAGATGTCACCAGGCTGCTAAAGGATATTACATCTCTAAAATCAAGCCTGGCCGACGTGCAGTGCAAGTTGGAAAAGTCAGAAAATACCATCCATGAATTACGTGCCGAGATAGTGTTGCTACGTAGTGCTGTTTTGGAAAGTAGGACAAACGACGAAGCCAACGTAAACACGCGTCGTGGGGCGCAAAATGCATCAGTCAGCAGTTTTGCATCGGCACTATTGCATTCGTCGTCGATTGCAAACATCGAGGGCGATGCACCGTACCCCGCCGTCCCCTGCCCCTCTGCTCCGGCAGAGAATACGACACGCGTAGCTACGTCGACCCCCGAACAAGCTTACGCCGCAATTGCTGCCGCAAACAAACCAGCTGCGTCACGAACTAAGCAGCAGAAAGGGGGAAAGCAGAACCGTCGCTGTGAAACCCTTCCGAGGGAACCGATACAGCACTGTCCTGCAAAGCAAGAGTGTGATGAGGATGGCTTCACCAAAGTTCAGAAGAAGAAGAAGAAGCCTACTTGTCGCAATCAATGCGGAACTGGACTGATAGGACCAAATATGCTGCTACGTCCAGCGATACCTACGACGTTGCTGTATGTGTCTCGACTGCATCACTCCACGAAGGTTGAGGAGATCGTGGAGTACATGAAGGTGAAGACCAACTGGACCTTGAGGGTCGAGAAGTTGGAGCCCCGTCACAACACCAACTTCAAGTCGTTTGTGGTGCGGGTTCCGACACAGCATCTCGACACGTTCCTAAAGGAAGAGTTTTGGCCGAAGGGTGTAGTCTACCGACGTTTTCGCGGCAGGCTATGCACACCGCGCAGCGTAACACGACGCCGTCACCTCGTGTGTCTTAGTTTATTTTATAAGTTGTATTTTATATGTATTAGTATATCATTTTTGTTATGTTGTAATATTTTTTGTTTGTATTTGTGTATTGTATTTTGTATGGGCCACAGCTGCCTGAAATAAAGGAAATTAAATTAAATTAAATTAAATTATTATGAAACTTATTGGTGCCGATTCTCTTGTGAACGCACTATACTAAAATTAGAGAATCGCTATCTTTTACTAACAGGCAGCGCGAGAAAAGGACGGCTATAGCTATGAACTAAGTTGGAGATGTCAAACTAGTTCACGCCTTGCGCTTCACCGTGTTTTTAACCGACTTCAAAAAGGAGGAGGTTATCAATTCGTCGGAATCTTTTTTTTTTTTTTTTTTATTTTTTTTTTTTATGTATGTTCCCCGATTACTCGAAGATGGCTGGACCGATTTGGATTATTTTTTTTTGTTTGAAAGGATATACTTCCCAGGTGGTCCCATGATCATCAAGTCAGGATCTGATGATGGGATCCTGGAGAAATAGAGAGAACTCTTCCAATTTTATAGGCACACTTGAAGCGATTTGGATAGTTTTTGGAAGAGTACTTTCTTGGAGTGGTCCCATTTCAATTTGGTGAAGATCTGATGAAGAACTTCTGAGATAGGTAACGGAACTCCTCAATAAATGATAGCAAATGGACTGGGATTGCTGAAATCTCATGTCTGTTTGTTGTTCACACCAGTTCATAACATAACATCACGCCAGTACGCTGTGAAGGGGTAAGCACATGTGAACCACTAAAAAGTGAAAAATAAAAACTTTTTTACAAAAAAATACAACCGACTTCCAAAAACAACACTACAAAGTGAAAAATAACTTTAATTTCGGAAGTCGGTGGCAAAAACGAAAATACATTTAATCAGACACCGACTTCCGAAATTAAAGTTATTTTTCACTTTGTAGTGTTGTTTTTGGAAGTCGGTTGTATTTTTTTGTAAAAAAGTTTTTATTGGTCGACATGATTTTACTTGTCGTCTAAATGTCTATGGAAGAATTAGTTCTAACTAATTTGACAGCTCTAATTTACTTCCGTCCCTTTCTTGTCATAATAGAGAGAAAAAGTTAGCAACAGCCTAAATTATGTTTAGTTTGTGCACAACAGAATCGGCACCATTATCTCTTTAATTTCCAGTTTCACTTGTAGGTGAGAGAAGTTTAATGCTTTTTTTTTACCACAAGGCAATTTTACTTTTAATTTCTACCTAAAGAATAAGAATCCACTTCACCAGATGCTATTCATGTTTCTATTGGCTCTAGGCACTTATTGTAAATTGTTTTGGGTTCTTCAATAAACGACCATTTTAAAATGTAACTACGACTCGTACTACGAGAGTTGTATTTTATAAACAAATTATGTTATCAGAGAATTGGTTAAAAGTGTGTTTGTTCCCGTGATAGGTCGATTTCTGATAAAACTACTATATCAATTTACACGAAATGTTGCAGCTTACATTATGAATAAGCAAGTAATATAAAAACTGCGTTTTTTAGAGAGTCCTACGTAAAATTTTCATAATAATGAAACTGAAACTTCATATTGCGCCGAGCCGTTTCAAAAAAGTACAGTAACGGTTTTTTACGTAGCATTTCTTTGCTCAAAAAAAGTATAATTGTGATGTTATGTCGTGCGAATATTATATTATGTAAAACCATGTAATAAGTACTTATAAATGAATATTCATCCACATAACGTCGATTACACATAAAAATAGTCAAATTTCATCATACATATTGTCGAAACGAGCAACAATAACAAAAGACGTATCAATTTCTTTAACCAAAAAAAGTATTATGATGATGTTATGTCGTGCAAATATTATGCAACGCAACATGACGTCACTACCGGTCACCGGTCAGTACTGCTACCGTGAATTTTTTCACCCATCCAACCGTTTACCTGGCAGGGACACACACACGCACACACACTTGACTCTAACAAAAATAAAAAAGCTTAAAAGCTTAATATTTCAGAAACGAATTCCTAAATCGAAATTTTTTTTTGTCAAACCAGCAATATATCTGAAAGACCAATCCAACAACACCCCAAACCATGGAGTAGACGAAAAAAAAAAACATCCCGCTTCACGTGTACAGAAGGTACCCTAAAAAAATGTTTTTTTTCATGATATTATTTTACCACTTTATCGAAATTATAAAATGAAAAAAAAAGGAAAATATGTGTAGGTATGTGTGTGTGTTTATGTGTGTGTATGTGTGTGTGTATGTTTGTGTGTAAATGTATATCCATGCCAAATTATAGTACTAAGAGTCTCTGATCTAAGCTGCGGACGGACAGACAGACAGACGGACATAGCGAAACTATAAAGGTTCCTTGTTGACTACGGAACCCTAAAAAACGTTTTTGCGTTTTTCTCGATAATTTTGAGGTTATGGGTAATACCTAATGTATGAAAAGAAAGTTTTCAATTTTTTTTATTATCTACCACTTTGTAACCGACGAAAAAAAGAGGAGGTTCTCAATTCGACACGTGTGTATTTTTATTTATTTTATGTCTGACCTAAGAAACAAAATGTTTTTCAAATCGGACGTCTTTGTAAAAAGTTATGCGTACTTTTTACAAAGACGTCCGATTTGAAAAACATTTTGTTTTATTCGAGAGCGTATACCTCAAAGTTGGTCCCATATAAGATTGATTAACTTTGCTTGGGTAGTTTTTGAGTTAGCTTCAATAATACACTTCTGGACACATCTATTGGCCCACCTTAGAGTTTAGGTTTCGATGGCCCCTACCGAAATATGATTGCTAGATTGAACAAAAACTGTTGATGCAGTTTTAAACCTGATACATTTTACCATCTTTTTCGATCGTATTGTTTTAAATTTGAATTCAGAATACCATACGACATGGAGCTACGCCTAACAAGTCGGATATGCGCCTTGTTAAAGGCAATTGATTTTTGAATAAAAAACATGTTTTATCAAATAAAGGTTTAATTTAATAACGCGTGTTGCCTCCATGGGCATCTACCACAGCTCTCATACGATTAGGCATAGAGTTTATCAACCGCTCTATGAAATTTTGAGGGATCATCTCCCATTCCTCTTCTATGGCAGTTTTCAACTCCTGCATCGTCTGGGCAACTGGCTGACGAGCCCTAACACGTCTTTTTAGCTCGTCCCACATGTGCTCAATGGGGTTCATGTCTGGGCTTCTGGCTGGCCAGTCCATAACTGTGATGTTCACATCCCGAAGATATTCCCTGAGGATGCCAGCCGCATGGGCTCTTGCATTATCATGCATAAAAAGGAAATTTGGGCCCACATAGTCCGCGTATGGTATCACGTGAGGTTCTAAGCACTCACGAATGTACCTTTCAGCATTTAATGTTGGCAGCCGTGGTCCTGTAACAACCTCAAGTTGAGTTTTGCCGCTCGCGGATATACCGCCCCAGACAGTCCATGAGCCACCGCCATAAGCAACCCTCTCTTCAAAGCAGCATTGTGCGAAACGCTCTCCCTTACGTCGGTAGACCTTCTTCCTTCCATCATTGCCATGTAACACAATTTTAGACTCATCAGAAAAGAGTACACGGCTCCAATCTTGCTGTGTCCAATTTAAATGACTGCGTGCGAAATGAAGGCGCGCTGTTCGGTGGGCTCGCGTTAGTTTGGGGCCATTAGCTGGCTTGTGTGGTACCATATCGCGTTCTTTTAACCTTCTCCGAACAGTTCGAGCGCTCACAGATACTCCGTGGAAGTCGCGAAGTTGGTTTTGTATCTCAATGGAGGTAAGGTGACGATTTCTCAAGCTGGTCGTCACGATGAATCGATCCTGCCTTTCAGTTGTGACCCGAGATCGTGGCCTTCCTTGGCGACGAACAAAGCCGCCAGTCTCTAGGTACCTCCGATAAACATTTCGGACCGCAGATCGACTTAAATTAAGTTGAGCACTCACGTTTCTTTGGCTGTGTCCGGCCTGAATAAGTGCCACAGCTTGGGCGGCGACTTCAGGTGAAGTATCCATAGATTATTGATAGAACCTCACCTTAATGTTAAGAACAAGTAATGTTTGTTGCAAAACCAAAGATATCA
Organism: Cosmia pyralina; assembly: GCA_946251885.1. Classification (NCBI taxonomy): domain Eukaryota; kingdom Metazoa; phylum Arthropoda; class Insecta; order Lepidoptera; family Noctuidae; genus Cosmia; species Cosmia pyralina. Next base: position 31,424,582 of record OX276342.1, read on the forward strand.
ATCACTTTTTCAAGAATTAAATCCAAGTAAACCAATAAAACCAAGTTTTCTTAGTATTCGATTGTTTGATATCAACAAACAGGCTCCAAATTGTCTTTTGTTTCTTTAAATTCTGTGTTCGAAATTCAAAAAAAGACTATTGAATGAAATTGTGAATGTGCCAGGTTCAAAACTGCATAAAAACTTTTTGCTCGACCTAATATAAAATTTTAGCTAGGACCAAACGAAACTGAAAATACAAGGTGGGCCAAAAGATGTGTCCAGAAGTGTACGTATTTTTTCCCCACTTTTATATGGATGATGTTCTAGTTTCTTTTGCAGATAGTAGTAGAATTTGTGTGGGGTAGGTACCACAGCAAAAAAGTGAAAAAAAAAACTAAAAAAAAAAATACAACCGACTTTCAAAAACTACAAAGTGAAAAATAACTTTAATTTCGGAAGTCGGTGGCAAAAAACGAAAATACAATTAACCAGACACCGACTTCCAAATTTAAGTTATTTTTCACTTTGTAGTGTTGTTTTTGGAAGTCGGTTGTATTTTTATGTAAAAAAGTGTTTTTTACATTTAATTTTTTTCGATAGGATGCATTGTGTAGCCGCAAATCGCAAAAAACGGGTACAAACCCATAAAAAACCGGCCAAGTGCGTGTCGCAACACGCACAATGAAGGGTTCCGTAGTTGAAAAGAATTTATCCCAAAAACAAATTAAACAATGGATCCCAAAAAAAAAAAATATGTTATAAAAACTTTTTTACAAAAAAATACAACCGACTTCCAAAAACAACACTACAAAGTGAAAAATAACTTTAATTTCGGAAGTCGGTGTCTAGTTAAATGTATTTTCGTTTTTTGCCACCGACTTCCGAAATTAAAATTATTTTTCACTTTGTAGTGTTGTTTTTGGAAGTCGGTTGTATTTTTTTGTAAAAAAGTTTTTATTTTTCACTTTTTGGTTGTGTACCTAACCCACACAAATTCTAATACCACTATCTGCAAAACAAACTAGAACATCATCCATATAAAAGTGGGGAAAAAATACGTATTATTGAAGCTAACTCAAAAACTACCGAAGCAAAGTTAATCAATTTTATATGGGACCAACTGTGATGTATACCCTTTCGAATAAAACAAAAAAAATCCAAATCGGTCCAGCCATCTTCGAGTAATCGGGGAACATACATAAAAAAAAAAGGTTCCGACGAATTGAGAACTTCCTCCTTTTTGAAGTCGGTTAAAAATTACAAATTAACAATTTTCGGACTTTTCTTTTATTTGTGCTGGAAGACCTTGCTTCTTGCCAAATTTCATTATTCTAGGTCAACGGGAAGTACCCTATAGGTTTTGATTTACTTGCGACAGTTGCGAGTACCAAAATGTGTCGCAAAATGGCCGTATTTTTTTACTGCGTTGACTTAGAAGCTTGTTTTTTTTAGAACTCTAAGGGACTATCGACTTACGTATTCGATATTAATTTCAACTTGATATTAGGTCTTTACCTATGAAATTGCCGTTCTGCAGTACTGGCCATTTCAAATCAAAATAATTTTTGTTTGGCTAAGAATTGTAATTTCAAATTAATTTTATTTTAAAAACATGGATTTTTTTTTCCAAAAGTAGTCATTTGTTTATTGATTAGTGTTACATTTTCATCGCATTTCAATCTTTTTCGTCATCATGGATACGTTAAAAATTCGAGTAATTATGGAATATGAGTACCGTCGTGGCAGCAACGCGGCACAAGCGGCACGCAACATCAACGACGTTTGCGGAGCTAACACTACAAACCAACGCACCACATGTTATTGGTTTGCTCGCTTCCGTTCTGGAAATTTCGACCTGAAAAATGAACCTCGCGGTCGTCCGAAGACTTTGGTCGACAACGACGAATTAAAGGCGATTATGGAAGCTGATGATACACAATCTACGGCTGAATTAGCAGCAGCTTTCGACGTTAGCGTCAAAACAATATTGGTCAATTTGCGTCAAATTGGCAAGGTAAAAAAGCTTGACAAATGGGTGCCCCACGAACTCAATGATCGCCAGCGCGAAGTACGCGTCGAGACGTGCCTTGCACTGCTCAACAGACACACAAATGAAGGAATTTTGAACCGCATTGTTACCTGCGATGAAAAATGGATTCTGTTTGATAACCGCAAGCGCTCAACAAGTTGGTTGGATCCTGGTTCAGCACCTAAACAATGCCCTAAACGAAAACTTACCCCTAGAAAAGTGATGGTCACTGTTTGGTGGTCTAGCGCCGGTGTGATTCATCACAGCTTCTTACCAAACGGGGTGAGCATTACTTCAGATGTGTACTGTGAAGAACTGAACACAATGATGGAGAAGCTGGCACATCTCCAACCAGCATTGGTCAATCGCTCGTCTCCGCTGCTCCTGCACGACAACGCGCGACCTCATACTGCACAGCAGACGGTCTCCAAGTTGCAAGAACTGGGGTTGGAAGCTTTCCGTCATCCGCCCTACTCACCAGACCTTGCGCCTACAGACTACTACTTTTTCCAGAATTTGGATAACTTCTTGGCGGGAAAAAAATTCAATACCCGAGAGGCAGTACAAAATGCCTTTGAAGAATTTGTTGCCTCCCGTCCAGCTGATTTCTTTAAGAATGGCATCAATAAACTGCCACTGCGTTGGCAAAGATGCATTGATTGCATGGGTGATTACTTCGATCAATACAAATAAAAAATGCATGAAAAAAATTCGTTTAAATTTTTTCATACAAAACGGCAATTTCATAGGTAAAGATCTATTATCTCTACGCGTCCTTGAGAAAAAGAATCTTGACAGACTGCCAGACTTGAATTTTTTTTTATGCGATAGAATTATAATTAACATTTTTCAGACTTTTTCCTTTACTTGTGCTGTGAGACCTTGCTTCTTGCCAAATTTCATTATTCTAGGTCAACGGGAAGTACCCTGTAGGTTTTGATTTACTTGCGACAGTTGCGAGTATCAAAATGTGTCGCAAAATGGCCGTATTTTTTTATTGCGTTGACTTAGTAGGTTGATTTTTTTAGAACTCTAAGGGGCCATAGACTTACGTATTCGATATTAATTTCAACTTGATATCTCCACGCCTCCTTGAGAAAAAGGGTCATGACAGATTGACAGAGTTGATTTTTTTTTTATATGATAGAATTACAAAAATTATAATTTTCGGACTTTTTCCTTTATTTGTGCTGTGAGAGCTTGCTTCTTGCCAAATTTCGTGATTCTAGCACAACGGGAAGTACCCTATAGGTTTTGATTTACTTGCGAGTATCAAAATATGTCGCATAAATGGCCGTATGTTTTTATTGCGTTGACTTAGAAGCGTGAGTTTTTTAGGACTCCGAGAGACCATCATATTTGATAGTAATTTCAACTTGATACCTCCACGCGTTCCTGAGAAAAAGGGTCTTGACAGACGGACAGACAGACAGACAGACGGACAACGAAGTGATCCTATAAGGGTTCCGTTTTTTCCTATTGAGGTACGGAACCCTAAAAACGTATATATATTACCACCCCCACCTAGGGAGGTCTCAGAAAAAGTTCTCGAAGGGTCCAGAAATTTTTCTGAGTCTGGACTATTTTACAAGCTTTTATATTTATTTAGTTTCACCTGTCCCGATGTTTGTTTGTTTGTAATGTAGTCTTGCAAGTTAAATTTGATCCACTTCCCGGTTACCGATTGAGCTGAAATTTTGCATGCATGTGTAAATCGGATGACAACGCAAAATTATTATGACATGGAGCTGATCTGCTGATGGAACCGGAAGGTGGCCATAGGAACTCGGTAGTTAAACGACACAACCCCATCGAGTTTGGGCTCGTATGATTGGTCTTGACGAGTACTTTGGTGCTAGATGGTAACCAGGGTCTGATGATGGAGCTGGGAGATGATGAGTAGTTGACATTAGGCTATTGTAACTTAGATAAATTATAGACTGACCCACTAAAAAGTGAAAAATAACTTTCATTTCGGAAGTCGGTGGCAAAAACTAAAATACAGACCGAAAGACACCGACTTCCGAAATTAAAGTTATTTTTCACTTTGTAGTATTTTTAGGGTTCCGTAGCTCAAAAGGAAAAACGGAACCCTTATAGGATCATTCGTGTGTCTGTCTGTCTGTCTGTCCGTCTGTCACAGCCAATTTGCTCCGAATCTAATGGACCGATTAAGTTGAAATTTGGTACCCATATAAATTTCTGTGACCCAAACACGGACGGGTAAAGTAAATAAATGAATTTTGAATATACAGGTCAACTTTTGGGGGGCAAATAAGAAAATTAAAAAAAAAGTTTTTCTAACTACACCATGTGGCATGTCAAATGAAAGGGCTTACTATGAGGGTCGCAAATATATTTTTTTATAATTTTAAAATAAGTTGTTTTAAAGTTATTTAAGAAAATAGACGAAATTGACCTTGACCATCCCCCCCCCCCCCTTATCTCCGAAACTACTGAACCTCAAATTTTTAAAAAAATACAGAAAATAGATTACAGGACCTGTAGATTACAGGAAAACCTATAAGAAGTCTGTGGTCTTAAAATAACATGTTAAATCTATCAATATTGTGAGTACAAACTTACATTTACAGTTGGAATGTATGGGAGAACATGTTTTTCAACTACAATGTTAAGTTTGTTCTTAACATAAATTCATCCCAACTACGGAACCCTTCATTGTGCGTGGTCCGACACGCACTTGGCCGGTTTTTTTTGGAAGTCGGTTGTTTTCTCGTAAAAAAGATTATTGTGTGCACTAAATAAATGGATTATCTATCTAGTATCTATCAAATTAATATTCATAAGGATTGCCAAGGTAGCGCACACTTGACCACAAGTTAGCACAAGCTCGGTAGCACTAGCGTGTTGCGTGTGGTGCACATGTACTAACAGCGTGTGCAGCGCCGGCAGCGCCGTGTCGCTCTGCTGGTGCGGTGACGGTAGCACTAGCGTGCGCGTGTGGTGCACATGTACTAACAGCGTGTGCAGCGCCGGCAGCGGCGGCAGCGCCGTGTCGCTCTGCTGGTGCGGTGACGGTAGCACTAGCGTGCGCGTGTGGTGCACTTGTACTTACAGCGTGTGCAGCGCCGGCAGCGCCGTGTCGCTCTGCTGGTGCGGTGACGGTAGCACTAGCGTGCGCGTGTGGTGCACATGTACTTACAGCGTGTGCAGCGCCGGCAGCGGCGGCAGCGCCGTGTCGCTCTGCTGGTGCGGTGACGGTAGCACTAGCGTGCGCGTGTGGTGCACTTGTACTTACAGCGTGTGCAGCGCCGGCAGCGCCGTGTCGCTCTGCTGGTGCGGTGACGGTAGCACTAGCGTGCGCGTGTGGTGCACATGTACTTACAGCGTGTGCAGCGCCGGCAGCGGCGGCAGCGCCGTGTCGCTCTGCTGGTGCGGTGACGGTAGCACTAGCGTGCGCGTGTGGTGCACTTGTACTTACAGCGTGTGCAGCGCCGGCAGCGGCGGCAGCGCCGTGTCGCTCTGCTGGTGCGGTGACGGTAGCACTAGCGTGCGCGTGTGGTGCACTTGTACTTACAGCGTGTGCAGCGGCGGCAGCGCCGTGTCGCTCTGCTGGTGCGGTGACGGTAGCACTAGCGTGCGCGTGTGGTGCACTTGTACTTACAGCGTGTGCAGCGGCGGCAGCGGCGGCAGCGCCGTGTCGCTCTGCTGGTGCGGTGACGGTAGCACTAGCGTGCGCGTGTGGTGCACTTGTACTTACAGCGTGTGCAGCGCCGGCAGCGGCGGCAGCGCCGTGTCGCTCTGCTGGTGCGGTGACGGTAGCACTAGCGTGCGCGTGTGGTGCACTTGTACTTACAGCGTGTGCAGCGGCGGCAGCGGCGGCAGCGCCGTGTCGCTCTGCTGGTGCGGTGACGGTAGCACTAGCGTGCGCGTGTGGTGCACTTGTACTTACAGCGTGTGCAGCGCCGGCAGCGCCGTGTCGCTCTGCTGGTGCGGTGACGGTAGCACTAGCGTGCGCGTGTGGTGCACATGTACTAACAGCGTGTGCAGCGCCGGCAGCGCCGTGTCGCTCTGCTGGTGCGGTGACGGTAGCACTAGCGTGCGCGTGTGGTGCACATGTACTAACAGCGTGTGCAGCGCCGGCAGCGGCGGCAGCGCCGTGTCGCTCTGCTGGTGCGGTGACGGTAGCACTAGCGTGCGCGTGTGGTGCACTTGTACTTACAGCGTGCAGCGGCGGCAGCGCCGTGTCGCTCTGCTGGTGCGGTGACGGTAGCACTAGCGTGCGCGTGTGGTGCACTTGTACTTACAGCGTGTGCAGCGCCGGCAGCGGCGGCAGCGCCGTGTCGCTCTGCTGGTGCGGTGACGGTAGCACTAGCGTGCGCGTGTGGTGCACTTGTACTTACAGCGTGTGCAGCGGCGGCAGCGGCGGCAGCGCCGTGTCGCTCTGCTGGTGCGGTGACGGTAGCACTAGCGTGCGCGTGTGGTGCACTTGTACTTACAGCGTGTGCAGCGGCGGCAGCGCCGTGTCGCTCTGCTGGTGCGGTGACGGTAGCACTAGCGTGCGCGTGTGGTGCACTTGTACTTACAGCGTGTGCAGCGCCGGCAGCGCCGTGTCGCTCTGCTGGTGCGGTGACGGTAGCACTAGCGTGCGCGTGTGGTGCACTTGTACTTACAGCGTGTGCAGCGGCGGCAGCGGCGGCAGCGCCGTGTCGCTCTGCTGGTGCGGTGACGGTAGCACTAGCGTGCGCGTGTGGTGCACTTGTACTTACAGCGTGTGCAGCGCCGGCAGCGCCGTGTCGCTCTGCTGGTGCGGTGACGGTAGCACTAGCGTGCGCGTGTGGTGCACTTGTACTTACAGCGTGTGCAGCGGCGGCAGCGCCGTGTCGCTCTGCTGGTGCGGTGACGGTAGCACTAGCGTGCGCGTGTGGTGCACTTGTACTTACAGCGTGTGCAGCGCCGGCAGCGGCGGCAGCGCCGTGTCGCTCTGCTGGTGCGGTGACGGTAGCACTAGCGTGCGCGTGTGGTGCACTTGTACTTACAGCGTGTGCAGCGCCGGCAGCGCCGTGTCGCTCTGCTGGTGCGGTGACGGTAGCACTAGCGTGCGCGTGTGGTGCACTTGTACTTACAGCGTGTGCAGCGGCGGCAGCGCCGTGTCGCTCTGCTGGTGCGGTGACGGTAGCACTAGCGTGCGCGTGTGGTGCACTTGTACTTACAGCGTGTGCAGCGGCGGCAGCGCCGTGTCGCTCTGCTGGTGCGGTGACGGTAGCACTAGCGTGCGCGTGTGGTGCACTTGTACTAACAGCGTGTGCAGCGCCGGCAGCGGCGGCAGCGCCGTGTCGCTCTGCTGGTGCGGTGACGGTAGCACTAGCGTGCGCGTGTGGTGCACTTGTACTTACAGCGTGTGCAGCGCCGGCAGCGGCGGCAGCGCCGTGTCGCTCAGCTCGCTGATCAGGTTGCCCGCCAGGTTCCTGCAACCAGTCGTACGTTAGAGTACATCACGGTATCATTTTGTGTGTCTAGTCGGAGCGCTGGAGACGCGTCTCCGCGAGAGCAGTCAGTCAGGTAGTGGCGCCAGTGGCACCCCTCGCTCGACTGGGACGCTGGCTGGCTGCCACCAGTTCCGTGTGAAGCACAGAACAGATAAAGAGGTCTCTCCCTGTTCTGTGGTGTACAGGTGTGGCACACCTAACTAGGTGAACAAACAAGAATGGTTCGCTCTACGCTTTTAAACCTAATCGCGTGCAAGATACGCACCACCAGTACTTTCTTATTTTAAACCAAAATAGAATTGAACTAGATTACTTATGTTATAATTATAAATTATAATACTTTGGTTTCAACTAAAAATATGTTTTATGTTTTTCCAGATTTAGATTCTCCGTGTAGTGTCAGCGTCCTGCGGCCTGCGGTATGTAGGTCGCCATCGCTGGGTATTGTAGGTGGCGAGTTCCACGCACTACACGGCTTCTCGACACAGTATTTACCAAAAATATTATTTTATTTTATTTCATAAGGGAAAACAAACAGTAGTAAATCACACTAATATTATAAAGGCGAAATTTTGTGAGTGTGTGCGTTTGTATGTTTGTTACTTCTTCACGCTCAAACGGCTGTACCAATTTTGATAAAATTTGGTACGGAGGTAACTGACACGCTAGATTTACACATAGAATACTTTTTATTTCGATATTCTTACGAGTTCGAAACATATGCGAGTGAAACCGCGGGGCGCTGCTAGTTATAAACTTTTTACAAAAAATAACAACCGACTCCCAAAAAAAAACACTACAAAGTGAAAAATAACTTTGATTTCGGAAGTCGGTGTCTTTAGTTTTATAGTTTCGGTTTTTGCCACCGACTTCCGAAATCAAAGTTATTTTTCACTTTGTAGTGTTTTTTTTGGGAGTCGGTTGTTATTTTTTGTAAAAAGTTTTTATTTTTCACTTTTTTGTGGTGCCTACCTCACAAACACAAATTTGAATACCGCTCTGCAAAATAAATTAGAGCATCATTCACAAATTCACATAGACTATGTGGGAAAAATACGTATTCAATTATTGAAACTAACTCAAAAGCCACTCATCAGAACTTGAAGATGCAACCATCTCAGACCATCTCAGGAGTACCTATAACATTTCAAATAAAAACTTAGCAAAAAGGCAAATATATGTCGCGCTAAGCCGTCTCAGAAGTTTGGAAGGCGTAGTTTTATGTTGACGGAGATAATGAGGCTACGAAATCTGACTTCTGATCAATCAAGGCCACACATAACATACAACTCAAGCAGCGCAATTTGAAGCAGCATATAAACAATCAATCTGCCTAGCCTTTTCCCAACTATGTTGGGGTCGGCTTCCAGTCTAACCGGATGCAGCTGAATAGCAGTATTTTACATGGAGCGACTACCGATCTGACCTCCACAACCCATTAACTGGGTAATACGATACCCCTTGGTAAGACTGGACTTTCGGGCTTCTGACGACCCGTAACAACTGTCAAAGATCCACGAATGACAGCTGGGACCAACGGCTTAACGTGTTCTCCGAGGCACGGAGGAATCTCGGTATGAAAAGATGGTCACCCATCCACGGACCGACCCCGGTAAGCGTAGCTTAACCTGATGGATCGACCCACCTTCCGGCTTCTCCATCAGATGGGTTCGATGGTACCATTTATTTAAAGCTTCGTCATAGTCGCTTAACTATCTTAATCGAGATATCGCCACACGTGAAATACTTAATGTCGTTGAGAAGTTCCCGTGGCCATCTGTGGTCTTCTTCATCAGTTCCACTTCACCAGATGATACTTTCTGAATGCAAATGCCTGATTTGTTGATGAAAATACCAAAATGCTATATGTATGCCTATAATTTTGGAGGAGTTCCCTCAATTCCTCATGGATCCCATCATCAGCACTGGATTTTGATTAAAATGGGACCAATCTGGAAGTATGTCCTTTCAAATAAAAAAAGATTTTCCAAATCGGTTTATAAGTGACGGAGTTCTGAGGTACGTACAAACATAAAAAAAAAAACAACTGAATTGAGAACCTCCTCCTTTTTTTGACGTCGGTTAAAAAATATAATGATTTTACCTTTACCTTATAAATTCATACTAATTTATAAATTCGAAAGTAACTCTGTCTGTAGGTGTGTGTGTGCGCTGCTGGGCTGCTGGGGGTCGCACACCTTGGATGTTAGCTTGAATTAATAAGTCACGGATAGCCAAAGATGATGGTTTATTGTGTATATTGAACTAACACGTAACTAATGCTAATTGGGTCGTTTTCTAAATAAATGTACATTTTGATGTCCACACTCCACAGTCACAGTCACAGTATTTAAAAAACTTTTTTACAAAAAAATACAACCGACTTCCAAAAACAACACTACAAAGTGAAAAATAACTTTAATTTCGGAAGTCGGTGTCTGATTAAATGTATTTTCGTTTTTGCCACCGACTTCCGATATTAAAGTTATTTTTCACTTTGTAGTATTGTTTTTGGAAGTCGGTTGTATTTTTTTGTAAAAAAGTTTTTATTTTTCACTTTTTAGTGGTTCACATGTGCTTGCCCCTTCACAGCGTACCGGCGTGATGTTATGTTATGAACTGGTGTGAACAACAAACACACATGAGATTTCAGCAATCCCAGTCCATTTGCTATCATTTATTGAGGAGTTCCGTTGCCTATCTCAGAAGTTCTTCATCAGATCTTCACCAAATTGAAATGGGACCACTCCAAGAAAGTACTCTTCCAAAAACTATCCAAATCGCTTCAAGTGTGCCTATAAAATTGGAAGAGTTCTCTCTATTTCTCCAGGATCCCATCATCAGATCCTGACTTGATGATCATGGGACCACCTGGGAAGTATACCCTTTCAAACAAAAAAAAAAATAATCCAAATCGGTCCAGCCATCTTCGAGTAATCGGGGAACATACATAAAAAAAAAAAAAAAAAAAAAAAAAAAAAAGTTCCGACGAATTGATAACCTCCTCCTTTTTGAAGTTGGTTAAAAAAAGGTTCCGACGAATTGATAACCTCCTCCTTTTTGAAGTCGGTTAAAAAGCCGGCCAAGTGCGTGTCGGGACACGCGCTGTAATAGGGTTCCGTAGTGCACGAAGCCGCCCGTCTTTATTCGAGCGAAAATATTATTATTTTTAACCGACTTCAAAAAGGAGGAGGTTCTCAATTCGTCGGAACCTTTTTTTTTTTTTTTATTTTTTTTTATGTATGTTCCCCGATTACTCAAAGATGGCTGGACCGATTTGGATTATTTTTTTTTTTTGTTTGAAAGGGTATACTTCCCAGGTGGTCCCATGATCATCAAGTCAGGATCTGATGATGGGATCCTGGAGAAATAGAGAAAACTCTTCCAATTTTATAGGCACACTTGAAGCGATTTGGATAGTTTTTGGAAGAGTACTTTCTTGGAGTGGTCCCATTTCAATTTGGTGAAGATCTGATGAAGAACTTCTGAGATAGGCAACGGAACTCCTCAATAAATGATAGCAAATGGACTGGGATTGCTGAAATCTTATGTCTGTTTGTTGTTTATACCAGTTCATAACATAACATCACGCCAGTACGCTGTGAAGGGGTAAGCACATGTGAACCACTAAAAAGTGAAAAATAAAAACTTTTTTTTACAAAAAAATACAACCGACTTCCAAAAACAACACTACAAAGTGAAAAATAACTTTAATTTCGGAAGTCGGTGTCTGATTAAATGTATTTTCGTTTTTGCCACCGACTTCCGAAATTAAAGTTATTTTTCACTTTGTAGTGTTGTTTTTGGAAGTCGGTTGTATTTTTTTGTAAAAAAGTTTTTTAATAAAACAGAAATAATAATTGTTGAGTTTACAGACTGTGACTTAATAGTAAATAGGTGGGAGTAGACGTGGAGGGGGAGGGGAAGGGAGGGGGGCACTTCTCGAAAGATAACAGAGCTCCGAGCTAACTGCGGTACTTATCTGCAAAGTTTAGCGTTGACTGCAAGTGGGTCAGCTCCGTATGTTGGCAAACTTTGTTTGTTTGTTAATAACAACGCGCTAATAAATGTGGTTGCACATTGCTGTGTCCCACAGGCGCCACGGGACACGGCTCCTGATATTACACAACCGTGATAATGATAATACACTGTGTACGTACAGTGTCTGCAGATGGTGCAGCGGCGCGAGCGCGTGCGTGGGCACGTCGCGCAGCAAGTTGCGCGCCAGGCGCAGCGTGCGCAGCGCGCGGCAACCCCTCAGCGCACCGCCCTCCATCTCTGAGATGAAGTTGTCTTCCGCCGACCTGCACAAACACACACATGTCATTTCGTGTCAACGCACGCTCGTTGTGGAGCTTGCGTTTCCACATACTTGAGGCCTCTGAGCGTGGCGACAGCCACGCAGCCGCACAGCCGGCCTCACCCGGCTATGAGCCCTTGCGCCTATTAGAAGCATTTGATCTATTTGTGGCAACAGAGTGCTGGCAAGTGTGACAATACGTAACAAACCACTGCATTGATAACATTATAGGTTACTGCGTTAACTTCATTCGTTACTAACAGTTCCATAGTACAATGCGTGCCACGAAAGATGAGCTTGCTCAGACTTGACGAGCGCAGTACCGCGCCTCCCGCGCTCTTCCGCCGCCCCGATGAAGCGGGTGGTGTGGGTGTCTTCCCGTCTCAGACCTCATACCGCTAGAGACCTATAATGGTGGTGTGTCAAGTGTCATCATTCGTGGCACGCATTGTACGTCGTCGCAAACTAGCATTACTTGCGATAATATTTAGATGTTTAGTTTACTCATTGCACGCAGATATTTTTACGTATCTCGGGATCAAGGAGGCCCGGCCCTTTGGAAGGCATACGAGGGGCCGAAGCCAACTCGCAGAGCCTCTTAGAAAATTTTAAATAGAATGAGGCACAAACCGATGGTGACGGTTATCCCTGTATGCATTATACAAGAGCACCCAAGGACAACCCCCGGTTGGTACAGGACTATTGCAGAACTTGGAAACCAACTTAGTGGGCTAGGGCTTAACGGTTTGGGAGGCGGACACTTGACTCTAACTAAAATTTTCACTTTAAAGTTTAATATTTCAGAAACGGATCCCAAAATCGAAACGTTGTTTTCATAAACCCTCAATATTTTTCAAAGACCCTATTCAACAACACCCCACACCATAGGGTAGACGAGAAAAAAAAAACATCCCCACTTTATAAGGTACCCTAAAAAAAAATTTTTTTTCAAGATTTTATTTTACCACTGTCGGCGTGAGGAATATGTATATCCATGCCAAATTATAGCTTTCTAGTACTAAGAGTCTCCGAGCTAAGGTGCGGACGGACGGACGGACATAGCGAAACTATAAGGGTTCCTTGTTGACTACGGAACCCTAAAAAGGAGGGAGGTTTCCTAAACTTTTTCATCATGGGGGGGGGGGTCCTACACCTACACCTCCCCCACCTCCCAACTAGAAATTATTACGAAATAAAAAGTAAGTTCAAAAACTAAAACCCGACTACTGAAAAGTCACGCTCGCCGCGGTCGGTCTGTACCCAAATAAATTAATATTATTTACCTCCACTTTTACTTATTTTTAACCAATTAAACATATTTATTTACTTAAACAATAATATGTCATATATACGTATTTGTAATATGCTCATCAAGACTTTTCTTTTGATACCAAACATGTCATTATTATCTCAATTTAATTTTTTTCGTGGTCAGAAATTTACGTGTAAAGTCCACCATATTAAATTTAGAGAGAATTGTTATAGCCTATGTCACCCGGACCATTATTACGAATCTATTGATACCTCATTCATTAAAATCGGTTCAGTAATTTTGGCGCTACGGTGGAGCACACGTAAATACATACTTACATAATACATACATACATAGACTGCTAAAATCGTTACCCTTCCTTTTGGCTTTGCCGTAATCGGGTAAAAATAAGAATTTTACAAAATCATAAAAAGGGGGGGAGGGGTATTCCTAAACTTTTCCATCATGGGGGGGCTTACGCCTGGTCCTGTGTAAATAATACTTACAGCTAATAGTAGGAGCAGAGTAGGAGTAGAGTAGGCACCGCAAGGCTCGCAAGTGGGACTTTTGTCTTTTCTAATTGTTATTCATGCTTTCAATGTCAGTAGCACGTGAGTTCAGTGAAACACTTGTAAGTGTGTCTCGTCCAGCTGTCCACAGAGAGTGTGCGCTGGCGCCGACGCCGCGACGACGGTACTAACTTCTGTATCACTACAAATTCTTACTCAGTTCCCATTAGAACTAGATCGATACCACAAAGTGAGTTTTCTATCTCTACACGAGTTCGTTACTTGAGTAACAATTAATAAGGTCGTTAGAACATGCCACGGATGAGTGCTAGCGCGTGCCCGTGTTCCCGCCGTAAGCGGCAGGAGGACACGTAGTGGGTTAGAGTATCACATAACTGCACTATCTCCCCGTGGTAGTGCAGAATGCATGAGCCCACGACAAATAAATGATTTTGATTTAGAAAAAAAAAAAAAAAAGGCCTGCAACATCATCATTACGATGAGTGGGGAACGTGGTCGTCGCAGTATTCTTGGAATAATGTCCGGCGGGCAGGCGATGACGTAGTGAGGTGAAGCGTTAGGTAGCGGCAGGTAGGCACCGGCCGGACGTATTTATGTCAATGGCACAAGGTCGGCGGACGTGAGCTCTTCCTGGCGCGAGGGCGCGGCATGGCTACAGCTAGCCTCCTGCGTGCGCCCACCGCGCACCGGCACCGGCGACACTTCCACCACACCGCACTTCGCCGCCAACCCCACGCGGTATTCTGTTCCAACGACGATGTTGAACAATTTGTTGAACGTTATCTCATTTGTTGCGACACGTTTGAAATAGATCCTTCAATAATCGATCAATGCAAACCGTAAGGCGTCGTCCTAATATAAAGCGATTGTCGCGTGCCACTCAGGGCCATAGCAATATATTTCTTCGCGTCTGTGTGTGTGTGTTCGCGGATAACTTCGTTGTTTATGAACCGATTTTAATGATTCTTTTTTTGTTGTAAAGAAGATATCCCAAGGGTGGTAAGGAAACCAGGATCTGATGATGGCATCTCAGAGAAATCGAGGAGAACCTTCAAATATTATAGGCACACCTATAGCAATTTGGGTATTTTTTATAGTAGCTCGTGCATTTGCTCCCGGTAAGCACCATTTAGTGAAGTGGAACTGATGAGGAAGACCACAGACGGCCAACGGAACTACTCAGTAATTCATGTTTCACGGATTGCGATTCGATTATTAGTAAGCAATTTATGCTCGTCACAATACATATGTTGAAGTGGAGCTGATGGTGACTTCACCACCAGTTCCAGTTCTCCTAGTTCCTTACTGGGAGAATTCTTCACCAATGAACGTCCTTGTATCGGGAAAAGCAATATTTTATAAAAGGTGATGAGCAGTTGACATTAGGCTATTTTAACATAGATAAATTATAGACTGACCCACTAAAAAGACAAAAATTAAAAAACTTTTTTACAAAAAAAAAAACAACCGACTTCAAAAAAAATACTACAAAGTGAAAAATAATTTTAATTTCGGAAGTCGGTGGCAAAAAGCTAAAATACCGATCCAAAAACACCGACTTCCGAAATTAAAATTATTTTTCACTTTGTAGTATTTTTTTTTAAAAGTATTTAACAAAGTACCGGGTAATCCGGATAGGCTTCCTTTGTCTATGGTAAGTGCAATGCAAGGTACCGGGTAATCCGGATAGGCTTCCTATATCTATGGTAAGAGCAATGCAAGGTACCGGGTAGACCGTATAGGCTTGTTTATCTATGGTAAGTGCAATGCAAGGTACCGGGTAATCCGGATAGGCTTCCTATATCTATGGTAAGAGCAATGCAAGGTACCGGGTAGTCCGTATAGGCTTGTTTATCTATGGTAAGTGCAATGCAAGGTACCGGGTAATCCGGATAGGCTTCCTTTATCTATGGTAAGTTCAATGCAAGGTACCGGGTAATCCGGATAGGCTTCCTATATCTATGGTAAGAGCAATGTAAGGTACCGGGTAGTCCGTATAGGCTTGTTTATCTATGGTAAGTGCAATGCAAGGTACCGGGTAATCCGGATAGGCTTCCTTTATATATGGTAAGTTCAATGCAAGGTAGGTACCGGGTAGTCCGTATAGGCTTGTTTATCTATGGTAAGTACAATGCAAGGTACCGGGTAATCCGGATAGGCTTCCTTTATCTATGATAAGTTCAATGCAAAGTACCGGGTAGTCCGTATAGGCTTGTTTATCTATGGTAAGTGCAATGCAAGGTACCGGGTAATCCGGATAGGCTTCCTTTATCTATGGTAAGTTCAATGCAAAGTACCGGGTAGTCCGTATAGGCTTGTTTATCTATGGTAAGTGCAATGCAAGGTACCGGGTAATCCGGATAGGCTTCCTTTATCTATGGTAAGTGCAATGCAAGGTACCGGGTAATCCGGATAGGCTTCCTTGATCTATGGTAAGTGCAATGTAAGGTACCGGGTAGTCCGGATAGGCTTCTTTATCTATGGTAAGTGCAACGCAAGGTACCGGGTAGTCCGGATAGGCTTCTTTATCTATGGTAAGTGCAACGCAAGGTACCGGGTAGTCCGGATAGGCTTCTTTATCTATCGTAAGTGCAACGCAAGGTACCGGGTAGTCCGGATAGGCTTCTTTATCTATCGTAAGTGCAACGCAAGGTACCGGGTAGTCCGGATAGGCTTCTTTATCTATCGTAAGTGCAACGCAAGGTACCGGGTAGTCCGGATAGGCTCATTGAATAGCGCGGTCTAGGAGCAAGTTTGCAAAAGACTTTCTTTACGAAGGTAAGCACTAAGTATGTATAGGAATTCATTCCCTAAAGGGGCCAGATAGGGAATGAAAGCTTGTATGGAAGCTCGTCAGCTTCGCCCATGGAAATCCCATCAGGGTCACGGAGTCAGCTTGTTAACATGATAGCTATAGCACCTCCCGGTCGCCGTCGCGTCAGCATCGGAAAGGCACCTTTTTGAATAGTTTAACCAGCGCACACGCACGGCTCTCCGGTGTACATGTGATTAGCAAAGATAAATAACATTTAACTAAAATATGAATGAATACTGTTTTAGTGAGTGAAGTGGGCATCACTTTCTCCGCGCCGCCGGCCGGCGACTATCCCCAGCGGCATTCGATGAATCAGCGTAGCTTGTACTCGTTTGGAAACGCAACGCTCGAGCACGCAGCCTTTGTGGTGTAGTATGTCGCGCGCGTGTAGGTCAGTGCAAGCGGGCGGCATTGAGCCGGGCGCGTGCGGCGCGCCGCGAGCACCTCGGGCTCACATCAACGAGACTGTGGAGAGTAGTACCTCTTATATACGGAGGTAAACTTTCGAGTGCACCACAATCAGGCTGCACGCATTTGTGCAATATTTTTGATGTGTTCGGTGCGTGTGCCACTGTGTAGACCTTCTGCAGTTCTGGGCGCTGCGCTCGCGCTGGCGCCGGTCTCTCGATAGCATTGGTAGTACGCGCACGCTTGACTCGTACCGGGTTCACCAATAGATTCGCAATGTCCTCCACCAGCGCCTTGTATTGCTAAACGTGTCTGGTATGCGGTCGCGAAGGATTAGCGAGTGTGGCGGACTCGCTGTGACGCGTTGCGCTGCGTGTGAAAGCTCGGCGTGCGCGGGTCTCACGCCGCCCCCTCTCGCGCTCGCAGCTTCATCGAGCATGTGTCACGTAGAGTGTACACAGGTATGCAATGCCGAGCTCCGCACACCGCCACTCGCGGAGACGATCGCGCGTTGCGAGCAGCCCCCCCCCCCCCCCCACACGTCGGCCGACCTAAGCATGCGCCAATCATTGAATCATTTATCCAGTTTATATTATTTGCATAGATGCTTCATGTATGTACCTGGCCCCGTTATTCGCGTAGGTACGTAGCCTACCTTGCCTTAACTTTCTGCTGTCTCTTTCCTCTTAAGTTGTTTGCATATGCTTCATGTACTTACCTGCCCCGGTACCTTTCTACTGTCACTTTCATCTTATGTTGTTTGCATACATGCTTCGTGTAACTGCCCCGGTACCTTTCTGCTGTCTCTTTCATCTTATGTTGTTTGCATACATGCTTCGTGTAACTGCCCCGGTACCTTTCTGCTGTCTCGTTCATCTTATGTTGTTTGCATACATGCTTCGTGTAACTGCCCCGGTACCTTTCTGCTGTCTCGTTCATCTTATGTTGTTTGCATACATGCTTCGTGTAACTGCCCCGGTACCTTTCTGCTGTCTCGTTCATCTTATGTTGTTTGCATACATGCTTCGTGTAACTGCCCCGGTACCTTTCTGCTGTCTCTTTCATCTTATGTTGTTTGCATACATGCTTCGTGTAACTGCCCCGGTACCTTTCTGCTGTCTCTTTCATCTTATGTTGTTTGCATACATGCTTCGTGTAACTGCCCCGGTACCTTTCTGCTGTCTCGTTCATCTAATGTTGTTTGCATACATGCTTCGTGTAACTGCCCCGGTACCTTTCTGCTGTCTCGTTCATCTTATGTTGTTTGCATACATGCTTCGTGTAACTGCCCCGGTACCTTTCTGCTGTCTCGTTCATCTTATGTTGTTTGCATACATGCTTCGTGTAACTGCCCCGGTACCTTTCTGCTGTCTCGTTCATCTTATGTTGTTTGCATACATGCTTCGTGTAACTGCCCCGGTACCTTTCTGCTGTCTCGTTCATCTTATGTTGTTTGCATACATGCTTCGTGTAACTGCCCCGGTACCTTTCTGCTGTCTCGTTCATCTTACGAGTATGTTGTTTGCATACATGCTTCGTGTAACTGCCCCGGTACCTTTCTGCTGTCTCGTTCATCTTATGTTGTTTGCATACATGCTTCGTGTAACTGCCCCGGTACCTTTCTGCTGTCTCGTTCATCTAATGTTGTTTGCATACATGCTTCGTGTAACTGCCCCGGTACCTTTCTGCTGTCTCGTTCATCTAATGTTGTTTGCATACATGCTTCGTGTAACTGCCCCGGTACCTTTCTGCTGTCTCTTTCATCTTATGTTGTTTGCATACATGCTTCGTGTAACTGCCCCGGTACCTTTCTGCTGTCTCGTTCATCTAATGTTGTTTGCATACATGCTTCGTGTAACTGCCCCGGTACCTTTCTGCTGTCTCGTTCATCTTTAGTCATAAATCTTACTAATTAAGATTAAACTTTTAAGATTTTGTGATGGATATCTAAATCTGATTCTGGAGCAGTTCTGTGTTTCTCTTTCTTTAAACAATATTTTGGTAAGGCAATTGTAATAATGTATTTTTAAGGTGTGAAAAAGTGGAACTGGAATCGCGAGCGATGATCCGCGGCGGCGAGCGGTCAGCGTGCAGCCGCGACCGACACGCACCGCCAACAGCGCCCGACGAGACGACCCACACACTGCCCCACCTCGCTTCACACCGCACAGTGATAAGCAACTGGCGAATACGATATCGTTGCAGATCATATACCGTGGAATGTGCGCTCGTGAGCTCAGGCGCCGGAAAATTTGACGTACGTTGATAGCTTGCCATTAGGCAGTGGCGACCGTGGCGTGCGTCACACCGCGCACAACTTACTGCGACGCAATGTCTGAGTTGTCGCAAACAAGCACCCGGCTGTTGTTTGCCATCACTTACCCGCCCCGCCCGGCCCCGCCCCGCCCCGGCCGATGAGGGCGCATGTTAAATATTGCCGTTATATATTTACTGTTTACTATTTCTTTTGCAAAAGTTCGGAGGTTGTTTATTGTCATGCCAGGAGGGGCTGGCGGATTAATTTGAACCGAGTGATGAATCGCCGAGCGAGTGTCCCTCGCCTCCAACAGGACACATCACACACATGAACACAACAAACACGTGGACACAACACACACGTGGACACAACACACACGTGGACACAAGCACGCATAGCCACGAACCGAACATCCATTCGACGCATACTAACCAGCTGCACTAAGTAATGTAGGTAGGTGTTCTAATAATACTGATGATCTCCAGACTTCATGGCTGCTATCTCAGCAGAGGCTAGAGATATTATGTGTGCGCCGACACAAGGGCACTCCCTCTTCCTTCACTCTCATATAGATATTATGTGTGCGCCGACACAAGGGCACTCCCTCTTCCTTCACTCTCATATAGATATTATGTGTGCGCCGACACAGGGGCACTCCCTCTTCCTTCACTCTCATATAGATATTATGTGTGCGCCGACACAAGGGCACTCCCTCTTCCTTCACTCTCATATAGATATTATGTGTGCGCCGACACAAGGGCACTCCCTCTTCCTTCACTCTCATATAGATATTATGTGTGCGCCGACACAAGGGCACTCCCTCTTCCTTCACTCTCATATAGATATTATGTGTGCGCCGACACAGGGGCACTCCCTCTTCCTTCACTCTCATATAGATATTATGTGTGCGCCGACACAAGGGCACTCCCTCTTCCTTCACTCTCATATAGATATTATGTGTGCGCCGACACAAGGGCACTCCCTCTTCCTTCACTCTCATATAGATATTATGTGTGCGCCGACACAAGGGCACTCCCTCTTCCTTCACTCTCATATAGATATTATGTGTGCGCCGACACAGGGGCACTCCCTCTTCCTTCACTCTCATATAGATATTATGTGTGCGCCGACACAGGGGCACTCCCTCTTCCTTCACTCTCATATAGATATTATGTGTGCGCCGACACAAGGGCACTCCCTCTTCCTTCACTCTCATATAGATATTATGTGTGCGCCGACACAGGGGCACTCCCTCTTCCTTCACTCTCATATAGATATTATGTGTGCGCCGACACAAGGGCACTCCCTCTTCCTTCACTCTCATATAGATATTATGTGTGCGCCGACACAGGGGCACTCCCTCTTCCTTCACTCTCATATAGATATTATGTGTGCGCCGACACAAGGGCACTCCCTCTTCCTTCACTCTCATATAGATATTATGTGTGCGCCGACACAAGGGCACTCCCTCTTCCTTCACTCTCATATAGATATTATGTGTGCGCCGACACAGGGGCACTCCCTCTTCCTTCACTCTCATATAGATATTATGTGTGCGCCGACACAGGGGCACTCCCTCTTCCTTCACTCTCATATAGATATTATGTGTGCGCCGACACAAGGGCACTCCCTCTTCCTTCACTCTCATATAGATATTATGTGTGCGCCGACACAAGGGCACTCCCTCTTCCTTCACTCTCATATAGATATTATGTGTGCGCCGACACAAGGGCACTCCCTCTTCCTTCACTCTCATATAGATATTATGTGTGCGCCGACACAGGGGCACTCCCTCTTCCTTCACTCTCATATAGATATTATGTGTGCGCCGACACAGGGGCACTCCCTCTTCCTTCACTCTCATATAGATATTATGTGTGCGCCGACACAGGGGCACTCCCTCTTCCTTCACTCTCATATAGATATTATGTGTGCGCCGACACAAGGGCACTCCCTCTTCCTTCACTCTCATATAGATATTATGTGTGCGCCGACACAGGGGCACTCCCTCTTCCTTCACTCTCATATAGATATTATGTGTGCGCCGACACAGGGGCACTCCCTCTTCCTTCACTCTCATATAGATATTATGTGTGCGCCGACACAGGGGCACTCCCTCTTCCTTCACTCTCATATAGATATTATGTGTGCGCCGACACAAGGGCACTCCCTCTTCCTTCACTCTCATATAGATATTATGTGTGCGCCGACACAGGGGCACTCCCTCTTCCTTCACTCTCATATAGATATTATGTGTGCGCCGACACAGGGGCACTCCCTCTTCCTTCACTCTCATATAGATATTATGTGTGCGCCGACACAAGGGCACTCCCTCTTCCTTCACTCTCATATAGATATTATGTGTGCGCCGACACAGGGGCACTCCCTCTTCTTTAACTCGCTGCCCGCGACTTCGTCCGCGTGAAATTTCTTGTTCGCCGACCCACCCCGTCGCATCGCATTGCCTGCCCGCGCTATTACTTCGTTTTCGCTTAGCGTTCTTTCTGCCTTTTCTTCTTTTAGCTCGCCACGTAAAGTTCCTAGAGTGATGATAAATATGCCTATAGCCTTCCTTTAGATTTGGGCTATAAAATGAAGAAAGATTTTTTAAAGTCCGACTGGTAGTTCCAGAGATTAGCACGTACGTTCACCGCATCTTCTTCCCGCTAACCTCTCCCTCCCCCTCTCACCCACTCTCACACCCCCTTCACCACATCCCCTTCCCCCTCTCTCACTACCCCGTCCCCATCCCCCCACCCCTCCTCACCTCCCCCCTTTCCGTCCTCACCACCCCCTCCCTTTCCCTCGGGGGGAAAAACTATAATGACAAACTTTATTACTTGCTTAGGCAAGTATTTGTGCCTAGTTTGAAGTTAATTAACCAAATGAATAAGATTTTTCATATAAACTGTATTCCCTGTTTTCATGCCAACAGGAGTGGAATTTTAAAAAATCGTTTCGGATGATTCCATAACTTGACTGAAAGATTATTTTTACCAATTTTCGAGTTAATCAAGCCCCGCAGTAAAATCCTCCCCTGAAAAATTTACTACCCCTTTTCACCCCCTTATGGGTAGATTTTCGAAAAACCCTATACCGTACCCACCTACCCCGTACCCGTACCTATTTATGTGCTTGTATAAAGTCTATTTATAATTAATTAAGATATATTTTTAGTGTTCTTATTTTAAGTATTCCTCTCATACTGAGCACCTGCCACCTAATCTCTTCACCACCCTTGGTTGACTGGTAGAGAATGCCTAAGGCATTAAGTCCGCCTTTGTACATTTTAAGTGCGTAAAGTTTAAATAAATAAATAAATAAATAAACCCTGATACACGTTATTCTTCATTTTTGGTCTCAATTCAATTGAATTCGGTCTCAAGAATAAAAATACTGAGTTTCGAGGGGCGGCAGGGCGACGTCGAACGGAACGCGTATGGCTTTTTTATAATCGTGATAACTTCGAAATTAAATGTCCGGTTCGAATGAATTAAAAAGTATTTTACTGCTACATAAATACCCTTGATGATAAAACTATTTCTTTGAATAAGAATTAACTATGATACGAATGTAACTAACTTTTGTTTCTACCGGCGATCTAATTAAATTTTAGAACACAAAAGCTGCTATTGTGACATAACTATGATAGATATATTGCCGCGCGGACTTTTTTGAAGGTAATAATGAGTACTTTAATTATGTAGTACATACTTTTTATGTGTCATCTATAGTTTTCTCAGCGCACGCCAAATAATGAATTAGGCAAAATTTTGCTACTTTGGGTTACATTATTGAAATTTTCATAAGGATCTCTAAATGTATTGAAAATACATTGTAGCTTATGTTACTTCCTGATATATTAGCTTTCTACTGGTGCAAAAATGGTTACAATCGGTCCAGTAGTTTCGGAGCCTATTCGGTACAAACAGACAAGGAAAAAATCTTTCCTCTTCATAATATTAGTATAGATAAATAAAAAGTTTCTTACAAAAAAATACAACCGACTTCCAAAAACAACACTACAAAGGGAAAAATAACTTTAAAATCGGTGTCTGGTTAAATGCATTTTACGTTTTGTGCGACCAGCTTCTGAAATTAAAGTTATTTTTCACATTGTAGTGTTGTTTTTGGAAGTCGGTTGTATTTTTTTGTAAAAAAGATTTTATTTTTCACTTTTTACTTGTGGTACTTACCCCACACAAATTCTAATACCACTACAAAAGAAACTAGAACATTATCCATATAAAATGTGGGCAAAAAATACGTATTATTGAAGCTAACTCAAAAACTACTAAAGCAAAGTTAATAAACTTTATATGGGACCAACATTGAGGTATTCTCGAACAAATCAAAAATTTTTCAATTCGGACGACACTGTAAAAAGTTATGGGTGGTCAGACATAAAAAAAGACCAAGTGCGTGTTGGGTCAACACGCTATGTCAGTCTATGGTCTCGTAGAGTCCTAAAAACTCAAGCTTCTAAGTCAACGCAATAAAAACATACGGCCAGTTATGCGACATATTTTGATACTCGCAAGTAAATCAAAACCTATAGGGTACTTCCCGTTGTCCTAGAATCATGAAATTTGGCAAGAACCAAGCTCTCAGCACAAATACAGGAAAAATTCCGAAACTTGTAAATTTGTAAATCTATCATATAAAAAAAAAAAATCAACTCTGTCAGTCTGTCATGATCCTTTTTCTCAAGGATGCGTGGAGATATCAAGTTGCAATTAATATCGAATACGTATGTCTATAGTCCCTTAGAGTTCTAAAAAATTCAAATTTCTAAGTCAACGCATTAAAAATATACGGCCATTTTGCGACACATTTTGATACTCGCAACTGTCGCAAGTAAATCAAAACCTATAGGGTACTTCCCGTTGATCTAGAATAATGAAATTTGGCAAAAAGCAAGGTCTCCCAGCACAAGTTAAGGAGAAAGTCTGGAAATTGGTAATTTGTAGTTTTATAAATTATGACATAAAAAAAATTTTTTTTTGGTGGATCCCAAACAAAATTTTTTATGTTTGTTTTTGGGATAAATTCTTTTCAACTACGGAACCCTTCATTGTGCGTGTTCCGACACGCACTGGGCCGGATTTTTTACATTTTTTTCAATTTAATTTTAAATCCATAAAAATATTTCAAGTTTCATTGTGAAAACTGTTATTTTAGCGAGAATTAGAAATGGGAAAAAGGAAAAACGAAAATAATGAAGAATATTTTAAACGCAAGATCAAACGTTACGAAAATAAATTAAGGGAAAAACGCAAAGAACGTAAGTAAGACGCCATACATATGGCGTCCTTATTTCAGAAGTTATGACTATTATGTTTTTAAATATTCAAATTCAAATTCTTATCTTAATGAGATAACACCTGATGTTATCCTGTTTACATAAAAACTTTATACAAAAAACAAAAAAACCGGACTCCCAAAAAAACACTACAAAGCGAAAAATAACTTTAATTTCGGAAGTCGGTGGCAAAAAACGAAACTATAAACCAGACACCGACTTCCGAAATCAAAGTAATTTTTCGCTTTGTAGTGTTTTTTTTTTGGCAGTCAGTTGTTTTTTTTTTTAAAAAAGTTTTTATTTCGCACTTTTTAGTGGTGCCTAATCCACACAAATTCGAATACCTCTCTGCAAAATAAATTAGAACATCATTCACATAGACTATGTGGGAAAAATACGTATTAAATTATTGAAGCTAACTCAAAAGCATCAGAACTTGAAGATATTTATTGCGACCATCACAGGAGTATACCATTTCAAATAAAAACTTTACAAAAAGGCAAATATACGTCGCGCTAAGCCGTGTCAGAAGTTTGGAAGGCGTAGTTTTATATTGACGGAGGTAACAAGACCACACATAACATACAAATCAATTTGCGCAATTTGAAGCGGCATATAATTACCATTAAAATCATTTATAGCCGGTGTACTCTGGCTATAAATGATTTCATGACAATTCCAATAAGCCCAAACACGGCTAGAATGCATTGTTTTTTACTGAGTTCCGGTGCCTACCTGGTTCGATGGCACCATTTTCATCAGAACCGTATATTTAAATCATCGTCATAGTCGCTTAACTATCTTAATCGAGATATCATAGCGCCACCCGTGAAATACTTATTATCGTTGAGAAGTTCCCGTGGTCATCTGTGGTCTTCTTCGTCAGTTCCACTTCACCAGATGATACTTTCTGAATGCAAATGCCTGATTTGTTGATGAAAATACCAAAATCGCTATATGTATGCCTATAACTTTTGAAAAGTTTCCGCAATTCCTCATGGATTCCATCATCAGAACTGGATTTTGATAAAAATGGGACCAATCTGGAATCCTTTCAAATATAAAAAGAATTTTCCAAATCGGTTTATAAATGACGGAGTTCTGAGATAACTACCGAATTGTGAACCTCCTCCTTTTTTTGAAGTCGTTCAAAAATGGTATTTCTTAGCGAGGTAACACGCGATGTTATCCAGAAATACAGTAAGTACTTTCTTGATGAGGTAGTACGTGATACTATCCTGAAAGTAACATTTCGTTTCGACTTCAAAAACAACCGGCCAAGTGCGTGTCGGACCACGCACAATGAAGGGTTCCGTAATTGGGATGAATTTATTGTAGTTGAAAAACACGTTCTCCCATACATTCCAACTGTAAATGTAAGTTTGTACTCACAATATTGATAGATTAACCATGTTATTTTAAGACCACAGACTTCTTATAGGTTTTCCAGTAATCTACAGGTAAAGATCTATTTTCTGTATTTTTTTCAAAATTTTGGGTCAGTAGTTTCGGAGATAAGGGGGGGAATGGTCAATTTTCGTCTATTTTCTTAAATAACTTTAAAACAATTTATTTTAAAATTATAAAAAAAATATATTTGAGACCCTCATAGTAAGCCTTTTCATTTGCCCCCCAAAAGTGACCTCTATATTCAAAATTCATTTATTTACTTTACCCGTCCGTGTTTGGGTCACAAAAATTCATATGTGGATGATGGGCGTTTTGGTACCCATGTCCAATCAAAATAAATTTACCATCGTTGGATAGCCCTTTTCAAGACCACAAAAAACTACTATGGCACCAATCCCGTTTAAATTGTCCGTTTTGAAATATAGTCTTCAGAACATACTGGATATTTAGTTCAAAATAGAATTTTAAAAATCATATCGCCGGTTTAGCTTGACAGATTTTGATGACATTTGCACAGATTGTGAGCTAAATAAAATTCAGTTATCGGATGAAAATCACAACAAAATCGGTTTGGTATTTTTTCAGTTAGGGGTGATCTATCTATTAAACAATAAACATACAAATACATTAATTGATATTGATGAACAATATTGGAGCAATATTTTTGTTACTATTAACCCTGAGTATACGTAAGTAGATGAGTAGAAAGTTGGAACTGGTATTGTTATCTTTCTTGCTCTCATAATCCCCGTTCGCACGGGCGTAATACAATCGCGGCGGGATTTTATAGCGCATTGGATTTTCAACTCTCGTTGTTGAGCCGAGCGTTGAGAATCCAACTTAACTAGAGTACATTCTAGCGCGTCGAAAAAACACACTGTTGGATTTTGCACTCTCAGCGCTAAGCAGAGCGTTAAAAATCCCGTACGCTATAAAATCCCGCCGCGATTTTATTACGCCCGTGCGGACGGGGGTTTACGCAGTCCGGTGGTTAGCGCGGTCAGCAAGGGGGTGGGGGCGAGGGCGGGCATGCTGCGGCGCTTGCGCATGTTCCCTTGGTAGTCGTTCGCTGATAATTGTTGAGTAAGTTACTACATTGTCTCGTTCCTCATTGTTCACGTCGACTTTAGACCCTGGCATTAACTTGGACTCTGTTACCCGTTATTTGACTGCGGCTTTCTACTGGACTTGAGTGCTTATCAATTGGATTATTTTGATTGCAATGGAACGTTTTCGTACCTGTGTAATGTGCCGAAGAGGTCTATACCGAGGCAGATATCAAGTGCGCACACTATATTAATAATACAATTAAAAATTAATAAAGATATTTAAAAAATACAATGCAAATATGTTTGTGGATGTTAAAATTGCAGCAGCAATAACAAATCACTTCCACACGCCAATCGCAGATAGCCAATACGCAGAAGCTTTTCTACAAAGAATATCTGAAAAAATGCGAACCCCAAACGTGTTGTATAATTATGTAGAAGAAAAACTATTAAATAACAGAAGAGCCGATTTCCAGAGATTGGAAGCCAATGATGTGTCCGATTTTCCACGATTGAGTGAACAGGGGGCCAACCACCACCTCTTAAAGCAGTATTATTTTAATGTTACTTCAGTGTGAGAAAGAGATGGAGCTATACAGGACGTCTAGCTGCATCTCTTTCCCCCACTCATGTAAGATTAAAATAATACTGCTTTAAGAGGTGGTGGTCTAGCTCCTGGACGTGGTATTGCTGTCGTTGGGGACATACCAATTAAAACTCGCAAAATCTTACTGCAGCGAACACCTAAACAACGGCTTGTATCTCATCAAAACATATAGAGAATCTGCTTTGGAAGACATTACTGAATACGGAATTGACGAAGATGTGTGGCTTTTGCGTGCACGTATTACAGTCCCGACATGTGAGAGTAAAAAATACTTTTGTTACATAATTGCTAAATAGAAATGAAAACATAATATTACATCATTATTGTACATGTTTGACGGGACGCCGCACGGTAGGGTCCTGTGCGCATATAGTATCCATTGTCTGGTATTTAGGATATGCTAGACACGAGGGCTTTAATGAGCCAGCATTGTTTTTAAATAGCATCGTTATAGAAAATGAATTATTATTGTTAGCTATTGCTCGCGGCTTTGCTTGGATACACCCGATAATTGGGAATAATTTCCAAAATCACGCCTCAGATATGAGTCAAACATATTTTCTCTCCAAACCTACCCAAAATACTTATAATTATAATAATTATTCTTCTTTAAAAACTTTAATCATGGTTTTATTTAAATAACAAATAAAAATCTAAAACTAAACCTTAAAAATCTAACAAAAGTGGATGTCCATGAGGCATGGTGCCAAGAACATTGGCTGCATTTCCGCGTTGAATAGCAAGAGCTGTTCTCTGTGCGAGAAATGAGCCAACCCTCCTGTCACCAGCGGCGTCGACTAATCGAGGAAACAATTGCTTGAAATTTTTTTTTGTACTGGGACCCCATGGACCAAAAGTTTCGAAGCCAAGCGGTACAAATATGTAGTCACTAGAAAGCGTCACATATTTGCGTCGCTTGGCCTCTTCTGCAGCTTCCGCCGTGGCTCCGGCCTTTAAACCCGAACCGCTGAGATGGGAAGGGGCTAACGTGTCGACACATGTAGCGTCCCAAACAAGAGCCCTTTCCCACTCCCAGGGGATCAACGTCAGGCCGTTTGGACGCCTGCCATCATCACGAACCATCCCTAAAGGTTCTAATAGAGAAGGAACATTGATGGTGGCAACCGTCCGTTTGATGATGTCGTTAATGGAGCCGTGGCGGGAGAATCTGCCAGCACTGCTTTAGAAAAAATTCTAAATTTAAACCTCGAGGACAATTCCTGGACTCAAGCCACTTTTTAACCGACTTCAAAAAGGACGAGGTCCTCAATTCGTCGGAACCTTTTTTTTATTTTTTTTTTTTTTATTTTTTTTTTATGTATGTTCCCCGATTACTCGAAGATGGCTGGACCGATTTGGATTTTTTTGTTTTATTTGAAAGGGTATACATCACAGTTGGTCCCATATAAAATTGATTAACTTTGCTTCGGTAGTTTTTGAGTTAGCTTCAATAATACGTATTTTTTCCCCACTTTTATATGGATGATGTTCTAGTTTGTTTTGCAGATAGTGGTATTAGAATTTGTGTGGGGTAGGTACACAACTAAAAAGTGAAAAATAAAAACTTTTTTACAAAAAAATACAACCGACTTCCAAAAACAACACTGCAAAGTGAAAAATAACTTTAATTTCGGAAGTCGGTGGCAAAAAACGAAAACACATTTAACTAGACACCGACTTCCGAAATTAAAGTTATTTTTCACTTTGTAGTGTTGTTTTTGGAAGTCGTTTGTATTTTTGTAAAAAAGTTTTTTTCAGTACCTAGTGGAGTTTAAGTTTTTGAACTTACTTTTTATCTATTGTAAGACATTTTACTAGTCATGTTTTGTTTATGTTAGAATAATTTCATTGTCATTTAAATATTTGTATGCCACAAAGGCCAAACATGAATGCTCAATATTTTATATTGTAATTGGACAACTTGCATGCTCTGTATGTACATACTCATGTTATGACAAATACGAGTAAATAATCTTAAATCTTGAATCAGTTTGTGCGTCAAAAAATCAAAAGATTTATTTGATAGTTTCAAATGCTCACTACGCGCTAGTGTTTTCATTTTTTGTCGAGTCCGCATTGTTTATTCGGCTCGTTTGAAGGTCGGTGGATCAGCAGCCGACGACAAGGGGAGCTCTGCGACGCTACTGGAATATGTGGAGCACAAGTGTGTGACAAACAAGTCGCGAGCCTTCCAGGGCGACGCTGAATAATGGCCCGCCTCGATTGTGAGCAAACGAGGGTGGCCCCTTCCCCGCCCCGACTGGCCCCGAGCTCCCCGGATTATTTATTCACAGACACTTTTTTGCCGTCTGCAGATCCAGCGACGACAACTGTAAGCCGCAGCGTTACATTGGCATCATGCGGAACAATTTGTGTATAGAGTAACCCTCAGTGGGCTCTGTACATGAATACGCCGGACACTCGTGTAGTAGGATGAAGTAGATGGGGAGCTACAAAACTAAGAGCGACGTGAACACGAACAAGTTCAAACAAACAATGTTTACCTTCCTCAGACACTGGGTCGCTGCGTTATTCACAATTTGACTTTCAAAAGTCCCTATTGATGGCCTAGTTCTAATAAATGATTTCATTTTGCCTGAACTAGAATGGTCGATATAGTTCAGCTGTGCAACTCGGCCTCACACACCGCTACGGCCGCGCAACGTTCTCGTTGCTACTTGCTACTAACACAATCGCTCCAAATGTGTTTTGGCATATTCACAGCGATCAGATAAACAAGCGCCGTCACGCGTCATACAAGTTTATTGATGCAGCCGTCACGAGCTGCGTGTGTAGCTATATAGGTATGTACCCCGGGCTGCACTGCGGCTGCGCTGTGGCTGCTGAGCGACTGATCTACTTGCGGACTGAAGGTCGCGGTGAGGTCACCACCGCCAGAGCAAGGGCGCGATACCGGTCACACTGAGCCTACCATTGAGGAAATAAACAGTTACCTTATTATTAATTGTTAATGTCTTCCTAAACTTAAAATATGTTATCATAATAAAAATCAGCCTTATAAAGTCCAAGGTTAATTAAATCGGATCTATTATGTTATCCGTAGATGGAGGAGCTATAGGTAGACAGGGATGTGCACACTCACAGGAAGTGCAGGTGCTGCAGGTCACGCAGCGCGTGCGCAGGCAGCCGGCGCAGCGCGCAGCGGTCCAGCCACAGCCGCGCCAGCGCCGCGCCGCCCAGCGCGCCGCCCGCCACCGACTCCAGCCGGTTCATCGACAGGTTCCTGCGCACACAACCGATACGTTCCTTCATACACCACGAGAGTACGTGGACAGCGGCCTGTTCCGACTGCTCCGACAGATTCCGTCCGAAGCGCGCGTTATATGTAATCGCGTGACTTTCTTTCGTTTTAGTAATTCAGGTTAGAGCGGCCTAGATAAGTGTTTATGCGTCAAGCGATGCATGGAGAGGGATCAATCTCTGGAAGGTAGTCACTTATAATCTGTCCGAGTTCAATTTTACTACAACTAAGAAGTTCGTCCAGGAAAAAATCCACCAGCATTTCAAATAACTAGTTATTTTTCGCCAAATAGTGGTACTGCGACTCTGCTTGTTAGGGCTCCGTACTCGAACAAGTAGTGGTACTGCGACTCTGCTTGTTAGGGCTCCGTACCCGAACAAGTAGTGGTACTGCGACTCTGCTTGTTAGGGCTCCGTACCCGAACAAGTAGTGGTACTGCGACTCTGCTTGTTAGGGCTCCGTACCCGAACAAGTAGTGGTACTGCGACTCTGCTTGTTAGGGCTCCGTACCCGAACAAGTAGTGGTACTGCGACTCTGCTTGTTAGGGCTCCGTACCCGAACAAGTAGTGGTACTGCGACTCTGCTTGTTAGGGCTCCGTACCCGAACAAGTAGTGGTACTGCGACTCTGCTTGTTAGGGCTCCGTACCCGAACAAGTAGTGGTACTGCGACTCTGCTTGTTAGGGCTCCGTACCCGAAGGGTACCAAACGGTACCCTATAACTAAGCCTCCGCTACCCGTCCCCCGTCCGTCGGTCTGTCACGGGGCGGTATCTCATGAACCGTAGACAGTTGAAATTTTCACAGATTGTGTATTTTTATTACGGCTATAACAACAAATAATCCCTATACTATTAAACGAGCGATATTTGTATATATGTATATCGCATCATGGGTGGCCGAATTGCGAAACATCGGGTCTTCTTCATGATCCGACATAGTTTTAGGTAAATGTGGGCACTGTCGTAGGTACTCGAACAAAAGATAATTTAAATCACAATAATTTTATTTTACACTATCGACTTTACAAGAAACCAACACGTGCGTTGGTACCGAGTGTCCGCCAAGACTATTGGAGTTCGACTGTTCGACCCCCGCTCGCAACACTCCGCTAGTCCGCACTGCATCCCCTCTACCGACGATCGTGTCCAAGCGATAGGATGCGCTGCGTTTCCGGTAACGATATGATTAGTTACAAAACTAATTGTTAGATGGCGCTGTCTGTTACACCGTCGCGCCATCAATCCACGACATGTATATATTTGTAACTAGCTTTTGCCCGCGGCTTCGCCCGCGTTTATGTCGGTAAATATCCCACGGGAACGTACTACCGAGAATTCCTTCGTTATTCCTTGTCTACATTATAAAGGGAACCTCTGTGCAAAATTTCAGCTTTCTACGTCCAAGGGTTTGGGCTGGGCACAGAACAGATAAACATCTGTTTCGTGGGGCTGGGCATTGATGAGTCAGTCAATCTGTCAGTCTGTCAGACCTTTTCTTTTTATTTATATACCTATATAGCTTCTGCCAAAATTCTGAAATTCCTTGCTGCTGAAATTTCTTGTTCCCCCGACCCACCCCGTCGCATCGCATTGCCTGCCCGCGCTATTACTTCGTTTTCGCTTAGCGTTCTTTCTGACTTTTTTCTTTTTGCGGTACCTTCTTAGGTAGTCCTAGAGTGATGTTAAATATTCAAATGCAAAAATAATTATTAAAGTCCGCCTGGCAGTTCCAGAGATTAGCGAGTCCAAACAAACCAAAAACGTGTGTGTGCCAGCCCCGCCGCACGACTGGAGTTTACTCCTGTTTTTCGGGCCGATTTTCTCATTT
Organism: Cosmia pyralina; assembly: GCA_946251885.1. Lineage (NCBI taxonomy): Eukaryota > Metazoa > Arthropoda > Insecta > Lepidoptera > Noctuidae > Cosmia > Cosmia pyralina. The sequence goes on from OX276342.1 coordinate 31,457,064, forward strand.
CGGTCATTTCTGTCGGGCAGGGTTTCTTCAATGCATCAAAAATACAAAAAGCAACTTTAAAGTATAAAGGCACTTGTCATCCTTCTCCCTCTCCCTCTATATCCCCTCTCACCCCTCCTCCTCTCCCTCTAACCCTGCTCTCACCCCCTCCTCTTCCCCATCCCCTCTACCTCTCACGCCCTCACCACATCCCCTTCCCGCTTACCTCCCCCTCCCCTTTTTACCCCCTCTCACACCCCCTTCAGTGCTTTACCCTCTCCCCTCTCACTATACCCTTCCCCTCACTACACCCTCCTAACCCTCTCCACCTCTTCCCGCTCTTCAATGAATCAGTGCTATACAAAAAGAAACTTTAAGGTGTAAAAGCACTCGTCGCCCCCCCCCACTCACCCCTCCCCCCCACTCACCCCTCCGCTTCTCTCTCTCTAAACCCCCCTCTTACCTATCCTCCTCTGCTTCTAACCCCCTCTCAACCCTCTCTCCTTCCCACTTCTCACCACCCCCTCAATCCCTTCACCGCCCCCTCTCACCCCCCCATCCTCATCCTCATCCCCCTCTCCTCCTTACCCCCTCACCACATCCCCTTCCCGCTAACCTCCCCCTTCACCGGTTTCCCCTCTCCCTCTCCCTCTACCCTCACCAACAACTCTTCTCCCCCTCTTCCCCCTCTTCACCTCCTTCCTTCTCACACCCTCCTATCTCTCGCCCTCGCACGATCATCCTCCCCTTCTCCCTCCTCACGACACCCTTTCCCTCCTCGCCCCCCTCCCCTGCTCCCCTCCCCCTCTACCTTTCCTTCTGGAGGAAAAACTATGAACGACAAACTTTATTACTTGCTTAGGCAAGTATTTAGATTATTTTTCATTATAAGATTTTTCATATGAACTATATTCCCTGTTTTCACCCCCACAAGGGTGAAATTTAAAAAAACCGTTTGAGATGTTTCCGTAACTTGACTGAAAGATTATTACCACCAATTTTCGAGTTAAACTTGTCAAAGTGCCTCACAGTAAAACTTGTCCTGTAAAATTGACTATCCTTCTTCCCTCCTTAGGGGTAGATTTTCTAAAAACCCTGACACACGTTATTCTTCATTTTTGATCTCAAGTATAAATACTGAATTTCGAGTTAATCGGACCGCGCGTTAAAATGACTCCATACAAACTTTGATACCCCCAATCCCTCTTTAGGGGGTAGTTTAGAGAAACTAAAAATTACAGACTTTATAATTTATTTAGATAAATATTCGTGCCAAGTTTCAAATTGATTAACTCAAGGAATAAGATTTTTCATACAAACTTTGGACCCCCGTTTCCACCTCCTTAGAGGGTGAATTTTGAAAAATCCTTTCTTAGTGCACCCTTAGACCTCATAAGGACGTGCCAAATTTGGAATCTCTAGACCCAGCGGTTTGGGCTGTGCGTTGATATGTCAGTCAGTCAGTCAGTCAGTCGATCAGTCAGTTTCTTCTTTTATATTAGGTCTTTACCTATGAAATTGCCGTTCTGCAGTACTGGCCATTTCAAATCAAAATAATTTTTGTTTGGCTAAGAATTCTAATTTCAAATTAATTTTATTTTAAAAACATGGTTTTTTTTTTCCAAAAGTAGTCATTTGTTTATTGATTAGTGTTACATTTTCATCGCATTTCAATCTTTTTCGTCATCATGGATACGTTAAAAATTCGAGTAATTATGGAATATGAGTACCGTCGTGGCAGCAACGCGGCACAAGCGGCACGCAACATCAACGACTTTTACGGAGCTAACACTACAAACCAACGCACCACTTGTTATTGGTTTGCTCGCTTCCGTTCTGGAAATTTCGACCTGAAAAATGAACCTCGCGGTCGTCCGAAGACTGGTCGACAATGACGAATTAAAGGCGATTGTGGAAGCTGATGATACACAATCTACGGCTGAATTAGCAGCAGCTTTCGACGTTAGCGTCAAAACAATATTGGTCCATTTGCGTCAAATTGGCAAGGTAAAAAAGCTTGACAAATGGGTGCCCCACGAACTCAATGATCGCCAGCGCGAAGTACGCGTCGAGACGTGCCTTGCACTGCTCAACAGACACACAAATGAAGGAATTTTGAACCGCATTGTTACCTGCGATGAAAAATGGATTCTGTTTGATAACCGCAAGCGCTCAGCAAGTTGGTTGGATCCTGGTTCAGCACCTAAACAATGCCCTAAACGAAAACTTACCCCTAGAAAAGTGATGGTCACTGTTTGGTGGTCTAGCGCCGGTGTGATTCATCACAGCTTCTTACCAAACGGGGTGAGCATTACTTCAGATGTGTACCTATTGCATTGGACGAGCAGAAACTGTGGCCAAATTTTGTATTTTCCAGAAAATCAGAGTATAACTGACGAAATCGAGGTTGAGCAAAGTAGTAGTTGCAACAATGAGGAGAATATTTAAGTTTGCATGATGATTGGACTATACCAGAGGTTGTCGTGTAGCCGTAGCTCAATAGAAATCGGCGTCTACTACTGAAGTAGTCCGTGAGTACACGGCAAGCAGTCAACTCTGGCGGAGGTCGGGTTTCAGTGAAAACCATAGAGTCCAGGAGAGACTCGGCGCTCCCGTAGGGGTTCGCATAAAGGAAAGATGAGTAACTGGAGGTTACTGGGCTATGCGTAGCCAGAGATCACATGCAGAACTTAAGTGTGTTGATTTATTTGGTTTGATTGTGTCTCTTTTGTGAGATAGCGCGATAAATGTGTAGTCAGTTGTATTTTGAATTTCCTGATTATCGATAAGATGTAAATTTTCTTCTAATATGTCATAAAGGGATAGTTTAGTTTAAATTAACCCGTCGCGCGCTAATTAGCAGACACAATTGAAATTCTATTGTTATCTGTACACATGGTGTGCAATCGACATTTTAAGAGTTAAGAGTTCTGGCAAACTTCGACTTTACGAGTATTAAATTGTGATAAATCAGACGTCCACAAACTGATTTGTATGGTTTAGGTCAGGAGTGACCGAGCTATGTGATATTTTGCGATGAATATTGTTTCCGAGTAACACACGAGGACGTGTGTATCGCAGGATGGCCGTGTCGGATCCGGTCAATAGTACGGACGCGTAACGAATCGCAGGCGGGCCACAGGCGACATCACGTGAGGTGCCCACGCCTACAGCGCGCTTCTACAGAGTCGTGATGTTTTAACCTGATGGCAAGAAGAACAGTCTAGTGTCGGATCGCATCGGAGCAACATCGGGGTTACTACGCCACGGAACTGTATTCGAATCGTTGTGCTTAGTGATTGTGTTAGATTGTGATTTTAAACACCGTGTATCGCACCCAGTGTGTTTTCATTGTACGAAACCCGTCTTCTGTCCACGTGTCTGTCTAAATCTAACTGAGTAAATTCTGACTTCCCGACATACATAAGTACCAAAATACACCTAAGTACAACTAGATATGAACAAAGCTATGTTATGGTTGTCTAACTACTAAAATAGAAAAGATATACTAAAATAGAAATATTGTATAATTAGGCAAATTAAAAAAAAAAAAGGAAGAAGATGTCGTATATTATGTAGGTAGGTTATAATTATAAGTGCCTTGTCATGTAATAATAGTAAGGTTGTGGGTAAGTAATAAATGTCAGTCTTGGTCAACCCGTCTTTCATTTACTACAGTCATTATAGTCTATCTCATTCTCACTACTTTTTGATCCCCCCTCGTATGTATGTATATATAGGTATATATTATAATATATACAAATATTGCTCGTTTAATAGTATAGAGATTTGTACGCATTATTTATAAACTCCACGTATTTAGAATATTTATTTTCCTTTTTAACTCTATGCAATAGACATTCTGGACTGACTATGAAACAATGAGTACCTATTGTAGAAATGACTTATTAGACGCCATTATTGAAAACATTAAGGAATAAAGTGAAGCAATAGCTTTAAATGTTGTTTCTCTTGTTCACAGGTACTCGCACGTGATTCATCTGTAATTAGTAACTTAGTTAACAAGAAGTTATTTTGTGTTTATGTTGTGGTCTCACATTGTATTTAACAAAATAAATTATCTTGTTTACAGAGCAACGATTCGGCTTATTGTTTCATTACTTACTTAAAAAGTAAATACCTAACCACACAACACATTACATATACGAGTATACTCACAGCTCGCGCAGGCCGGCGGCGGGCCGCAGCGCGTCGCGCGCCAGCGTGCTGATGTTGTTGTTAGACACGTCCCTGTAACAACAAGACACGTCAGACACGTCACACAGATACCACATCACCAGGAGAGGATAACACAATAGCTACAGGTTGCATGGGAAGTCGAGCAACTGAGAATTTTATCATGAGTGTCATTAATACAGCAAAAGAGTATCTACAAAATCATGGGATAAGAGTAGAGGAGGATATGGTCTTTGAAACTGTTACACCTATCGAAGTTTTCAAACTGGTTAAGATTATGGATATTAAAAAGTCTTTTGGCCATGATGAAATTAAAATAATAATATAATATAATAATTAATATAATATATAATTGAAATAAATAATATAAAAGAAGAAAAATATAATATAAAAGAAGAAACTGACTGACTGACATATCAACGCACAGCCCAAACCGCTGGGTCTAGAGATTTCAAATTTGGCACGTAGGTTCCTTATGAGGTCTAGAGATGCACTAAGATAGGACTTTTCAAAATTTACCCTCTAAGGGGGTGAAACGGGGGTTCAAAGTTTGTATAAAAAATTTTATCCCTTGAGTTAATAGACTTAAAACTTGGCACGAATATTTATCTAAGTAAATTATAAAGCTTGTCATTTTTAGTTTTCCTAAACTATCCCCTAAAAGGGGATATAGGGGGTGTCAAAGTTTGTATGGAGTCATTTTAACGCGCGGTCCGATTAACTTGAAATTCAGTATTTATACTTGAGATCAAAAAAACTTTTTTACAAAAAAATACAACCGATTTCCTAAAGCAACACTACAAAGTGAAAAATAACTTTAATTTCGGAAGTCGGTGTCTAGTTAAATGTATTTTCGTTTTTTGCCACCGACTTCTGAAATTATAGTAGACTAGCTGCGCCCCGCGGTTTCTCCCGCGTAGACCGGGATGCCTATGCCTATGTGTTTTTCCTGGATATCAGCTATCTACATACCAAATTTCATCCAATTCGGTCCAGCCGTTTGAGCGTGAAGAAGTAACAACACACACACACACACACACGCACACACTCACAAACTTTCGCCTTTATAATATTAGTGTGATGTGATTAGTGTGATAGTGTGATTATTTATTTTTGTTTTTTTGTTTTCAAACTTTTATTATTGTGATTTTAGTTTAGTTGGTGATCTTCTTGTGCTAGTCACTATAAATACTTTTTCTTTCTTTCTCTATTTTTTCGGGATAAAAAGTAGCCTATAAGTTTATCCAGAGTGTCAGCTACTTTCACACCAAATTTCATCAAAATCGGTGGAGCCGTTTGAGTTTGAAAGAGTAGCAAATATATTTGAATTCCTTGCTCATCCCACGGGAGCACTACATTTTTTCGGGATAAAATGTAGCATGTGTTATTCCAGGGTATAAGCTGTCTACATACCGAATTTCATCCAAATCGGTCCAGCCGTTTGAGCGTTTGAGCGTGAAGAAGTAACAAACACACACACACACACACACACACACTCACAAACTTTCGCCTTTATAATATTAGTGTGATTATTAACCAAGGGGATAAAGCAGTGTCTTCTGTCGCGGGTGACGATTTAAATCGCGAGCGTAACGAAGGACTCGAGGTTTACTCCCGAGCGTAGCGAGAGTGTTAAAAACTTAAATCACGAGCGAAGCGAGGGATTTAAGACGAGTCCTGAGTGTAGCGAGGGATTTAAGTTTACCCAAGACTAAGACAGCTTTATCACCTAGGAAAATACTCTACTTTTCGTACCATTTGCGAAAAAATTAACACAATAATAATATGAGATAAGCATTTATTAAATATAATGACAATTAAAAGTAAAAGTTAACATTCGAAACATTGGTTCAATTATTCATAGAGAGTTACATTTTTGTTTATTACATTTATTGTTGATGAGTTGATTTGAGTATTTCTCTTTTCTTGCATCTGAGGAACTTGCGTTTCATTGTAGATATTATAGTATACGTCGGAGATAGTGGTGGTGGTGCATCGTGAGTTACGGACGAAGATAAGATGCCGGAAGTTGATGGTTGTGGCTCTGATGGATTAAGTTTTATATTTTTGTTAATTTGACTGCTTAATATGGTTTTATTCGCCATTGAGCTTTCGATATAACCCTCAGCTACTCTATCAGAGCTCCAACCACCGTGTCTTTTTATTGACGTAATATCTGCCCCGGAATCCGCCAAGAAAGTCGCAGAAGTTCTTCTAAAGCAGTGACCGGTGTAGAGTTCAACATCTTTAAGTTTTAAATATTTAGCAATTTCCTTTGGCATATTGCTAATTTTATTTTTGCCGATGGCTTGTCGAGTACATTTCCCATTCCGATAGTTTATTAAAAATCTATTGTTTTCCATGTTGGTGGGACGTAATGCTTGGTATTTATGAATGATTTTATATTGTAATTAGTATATTGTCCTTGTACAATGAATGACCGATTTTTCTTTGTCTTAGTTTCCTTTACATTAATCAGCAGTAACTCATTGGAATGATTTTCAACGTCCTCCACCTTTAAGTTTACAAGTTCACATCCGCGGAAAGCATCATCGAGTCCAAAAATTAAGGCCACCTATAACAAAGATAAAAAACAGGTAAATATATAGAATAATTACCATTACTAAGATACGAAATATTCATAGTTAAATCACTAATAATACTTACTAAATAATAATAATAACTAATAATAATACTTAATAGTTACTTACTTTTGTGGCCAGAAAAATTTCGTCAGGAGCTTCATTAAGAAATTTTTCCACATTTTGAGTCGTAAAAATTTTAGACTTCTTTGCGCAATGCCCTTCTGATTTTCTTTTTAAAAAAGCCAGTAATTTCGTGAATCTATTTATTTCAAGGATGTGTTTGATGCTTATTGTAGCTTTCAGTTTTGAGTATATGCACCAAAGTGTATTCGGATTCTTTGTCTTGGATAAATAATCAAAATAGACAAGAAGTACTGATTCTGAAATTGAAAGGCCTTTCAAACTTCTCCACGTTGAAAATTCCTTAAAAATAATTTTCCTTGGATTTTGTTGGAAGCAAATTATTTATAATTGCGGCAGCATTTGCACTGATGGAATCCGACAATTCACTGTCACTGTCGCTTTGATTTAACATCGTAACGTATTTTTAGAACATTAACTTATTTTGAAGAAAACAAAAACGCGGCAAATTCCTAGACTAATATTTTTTTGTCGGAAAAGCAAAGGCATCAAGCTCATACGGCCTCGTCGGATTTCGTAATTTTATTTAATAATCATTACTGCATAATAAATGCGTATTCCTTTTTCAAAAAGATGTATAATGCTTTATATACAAACTCAATGGTGTAAACACAGATGTAGTTCAGTATAAATTTCGGTAAGTATTCCAAATTTAAATCACATTCTCCCCCTAGAGGATGAATGAAATTCAGTACAATTTTCTTTCCCTGTTTTTAACAGATTAAAAATGACTATTGCTATGTTCGCTTTTTGTGGCATAGAATGTCACTTTTTTGAGCAAGTGGTACGAAAAAGTTATTTTTCACTTTGTAGTGTTGCTTTTGGAAGTCGGTTGAATTTTTTTGTAAAAAAGTTTTTATTTTTCACTTTTTAGTTGTGGTGAAAACCCCACAAAAATTCTAATACCACTACCTGCAAAACAAACTAGAACATCATCCATATAAAAGTGGGGAAAAAATACGTATTATTGAAGCTAACTCAAAAACTACCCAAGCAAAATTAATCAATTTTATATGGGACCAACTGTGATGATACCCTCTCGAATAAAACAAAAAAAATCCATATCGGTCTAGCCATTTTCGAGTAATCGGGGAACAAAAGGTTCCGACGAATTGAGAACCTCCTCCTTTTTGAAGTCGGTTAAAAATGAAGAATAACGTGTATCAGGGTTTTTTGAAAATCTACCCCTAAGGGGGTGAAGAGGGGTAGTCAATTTTACAGGGCAAGTTTTATTGTGGGACTTGATTAACTCGAAAATTGGTGGTAATAATCTTTCAGTCAAGTTACGGAAATATCCCAAGTGGGTTTTTTTAAATTCCACCGTTGTGAGGCTGAAAACAGGGAATATAGTTTATATGGAATATATAATTCATTTAGGGCTGATTGTTCAATAGGCAGATAACTTTTACCTGACGAATAAATGTGACAGTTTGACATATTTTCAATACAAAAGCTGTCAAACCGTCATATTTGTTACGGACGCCGAGCGTAGTGTAAACCAAAAAGACTATAAAAGTGAATTGTGCATATTAATTAATTAGATATTATTTAGCTATTAATATACGTGATAGAATAAGACTGAATTTTTTTGCACTAGGCGGCGCTACTAGTATGTTGTAGATTACATTAGCTTAAGTACTAGCAGAACTTAACCTTATTGAGAACCGTTGCAGAAAATTGTAAATTTTAGCGTCATAATTAAGATATTTTGTTGCAGTTTTTTGTATTTAAGTAGATTAAGTAAATACCTAGGCTATAAAAATAAGATAAGTCGTTGTAACCAACGTTTACATAGGAAAAACTTAGTGGTTTTTAGTTCCCATACATTTAGCATTTCAGCGCCGTGTGCAACAATGAAGCGCTATGATTGGTCGGCGCATTTTTGCCAATTCTTGGAAATTCCCGAACTACTTCCAGGAATCGACAAAAATCAGGTATAAAAGTAGGACGATTTCGCTGGTTGGGCACAGAGTCGACTAATAATTTACTCTAGTTTTAAGCCTGGCCGGGGGCTTTAAGTTCGCTTAAAGAACCCACAGGAAACGCCCGGTTGAGCAGTCTCGACCCTCAGTGGTCAACTGCGAGATGCCATTTATAACTAACTAACTAACTAACTGGTTGGGCACAGTCGGCCTCCAGCTCTACTAGAAGAAAGAATAAACCAGAAGACAGCAAGAACTCTTTTACTACCACCTACTACAGTCCACCACAATATTTATTCCTCAAATTAAAATTATCTGACTATTGAACAATCAGCCCTTAGTTAATTAACTTGAAACTTGGCACAAAACTTGCCTAAGCAAGTAATAAAATTTGTCATTCATAATTCTTCCTCCAGAGGGAAGGGTAGAGGGTGAGTGGAGCAGGGGAGGGGGTGGTGTGGAGGGAAAGGGGTAAGGGGAGGAGGTACTGAGGAGGGACAGGAGGAAGGGGAGGGTGTGGTGAGGAAGGTGAAGGGGAGGATGATCAAGGAAGGGGGAGAGGGATAGGAGGGTGCGAGGGGGAAGGAGGTGGAAAGGAGGTGGAAAGGGGAAAGAGGGATAGGAGGGGGAAGGAGGATAGGAGGGGAAGGAGGATAGGAGGGGGAAGGAGGATAGGAGGGGGAAGGAGGATAGGAGGGGGAAGGAGGTGAAGAGGGGGAGAAGAGGAGTTTTTGAGGGTAGAAGGAGAGGGGAAACCGGTGAAGGGGGAGGTTAGCGGGAAGGGTATGTGGTAAGGGGGGTAAGACGGAGAGGGAGATGGGGATGGGGAGGGTGAGGGGGTGAGAGTGGGTGGTGAGGGGGTTGAAAGGGGTGAGAGGGGGTGTTGAGAGGTGAGAAATAATGATGGGTGAGATGGGGGAGGGGTGAGAGGTGAGATTAGAGTGGGAGGGCGACGAGTGCCTTTACACCTTAAAGTTGCTTTTTGTATAGCACTGATTCATTAAAGAGAGATTGAGTTGAGACTTTGACTGATTGATTAGAGAGCGGGAAGAGTTGGAGAGGGATAGGAGGTTGTAGTGAGGGGGAGGGTATGGAGAGAGGGGAGGGGGGAAGGAGTTGGCGAGGGTAGAGGGGGATGGGAAAGCGGTGAAGGGGGTGTGAGAGGGTGTAAGAGGGGGAAATGGAAGTTAGCGATAATGGGGTAGTGAGGGGGTGAGAGGGAGATGGAATGTGGTGGTTGAGGGGGTGAGAGGGATGATAGAGGGTGAGAGGGGAGGGAAGGAGAGGGGGTGAGAGGAGGATTAGATGAAGAGGTGGGGTGAGAGGGGGTTAAAAGGGGAGGAGGTGGTTAGCGTGAAGGGGATGTGGTGAGGGGGTGAGAGGGATGATAGAGGGTGAGAGGGGAGGGAAGGAGGGGGTGAGAGGAGGATTAGATGGAGAGGTGGGGTGAGAGGGGGTTAAAAGGGGAGGGGGAGGTTAGCGTGAAGGGGATGTGGTGAGGGGGTGAGAGGGAGAGGGGATGAGGTGGGTGAGGGTGAGGGGGGCGGTGAGGGGGATGATAGAGGAGGGTGAGACGGGAGGGAAGGGGAGGGGGTGAGAGGAGGATTAGAGGGAGAGGAAGAGGGGTGAAAGGGGGCTTAGAGGAAGACGGGGAGGGATGACGAGTACATTCACAGAACAGATAAAGAGAGTGCATTTATACCTTAAAGTTGCTTTTTGTATAGCATTGATGCATTGAAGAAACCCTGCCCGACAGAAATGACCGAAAAATAGAAAGTCGGCACAAAACACAGGAGTAAACTCCAGTCTGTGTCGGAGCTGACACACACTTTTTTTGTTTGTTTGAACGCGCTAATCTCTGGAACTACCAGGCGGACTTTAATAATTAGTTTTGCATTTGATAGCCTAATTCTTAAGGAAGGCTATCCTATATTTAACATCACTCTAGGTCTCTTAGGTGCCGATTGCTCGGAATAAAAAAGAAGAAGAAGGGATTGGAAAGAATAAAAGCCAGAAAGAACCCTAACCAAAAACGAAATAACAGCGTGCGCAGGCGATGCAGCAGCAGCAAGGAATTTCAGAATTTTGGCGGAAACTATCTATCTATATAAATAAAAAGAGAAGTCCTGACTGACTGACTGATTGACTGACTCATCAACGCCCAGCCCTAACCCGTGGACCTAGAAAGCTGAAATTTTAACAAGTAGACAAGGAATAAGGTAGGAATTCCCGGTAGTACGTTCCCGTGGGATATTTCCCGACATCCACGCGGGCGAAGCCGCGGGCAAAAGCTAGTGACTATCATAAAAGAAAACATTGATGTATTAGTATTGGGCCCCTCAATCATTTCCGTGAGGTCACTATTGACCATATGTGAAAGGTACGCAATGGCCCATGGGCTCAGGAACAATGTTCAGAAGAGCGAGCTGCTAGTTTTTAAGGCTGGGACTAAAACCTACCCTGTTCCTCCGATCCCGCTAAATGGAACCGTCCTGCAGCAAGTGTCAAAATATAAGTACTTGGGTCACTGGGTCAATGAGAAACTAAATGATGATATAGATATGGATAGGGAACGCAAGGCATTGTTGGTAAGGGGTAATATGCTTTCTCGCAGGTTTGCGCGATGCTCAAGTGACGTTAAAGTCTATTTAAAAGCTATTGCCAAACGTTACACACGTGCAACCTCCACAGGTTGCTGCAGATTGCTCCACAGCAATTATACTAAAAAAGCCTGCAATGGTCTGCGTGTCCAGTATAACAACGCGTTCAGGGGTTTGTTGGGGCTCCCATGGCGGTGCGGTGCCTCGGGCGTGTTCGCCGGCCACAGCACGGATGGCTTCCAGGCGGTGCTTCGTAAAAGAACGGCCCCCCTGTGATCTCGGGTAAAAGGTAGCACCAACACGCTTCTGAGCGTGGTGTCGGACAGAGTGGACTGCCAAATTTTGTGGCAGTGGTCGCTCATGCATGGCCAAAATAATAATTATTTTTAATTTTACTAATATAGCTATAGGTACCTAGTAACATAATATGGACTTTGGATGAACTACTGTGTGCTTGGTCTGAATTAAATATTTTCAATTTCAATTAGCTAGCCCTTTGACCTATTCAATAAATAAAAACTTTTTTACAAAAAAATACAACCGACTTCCAAAAACAACACTACAAAGTGAAAAATAACTTTAATTTCGGAAGTCGGTGTCTGATTAAATGTATTTTCGTTTTTGCCACCGACTTCCGAAATTAAAGTTTTTTTTCACTTTTTTTTTAGTTTTTTTTGTTTTTGGAAGTCGTTGTATTTTTTTGTAAAAAAGTTTTTATTTTTCACTTTTTAGTGGTTCACATGTGCTTACCCCTTCACAGCGTACTGGCGTAATTTATGTTATGAACTGGTGTAAACAACAAACAGACATGAGATTTCAGCAATCCCAGTCCATTTGCTATCATTTATTGAGGAGTTCCGTTGCCTATCTCAGAAGTTCTTCATCAGATCTTCACCAAATTGAAATGGGACCACTCCAAGAAAGTACTCTTCCAAAAACTATCCAAATCGCTTCAAGTGTGCCTACAAAATTGGAAGAGTTCTCTCTATTTCTCCAGGATCCCATCATCAGATCCTGACTTGATGATCATGGGACCACCTGGGAAGTATACCCTTTCAAACAAAAAAAAAATAATCCAAATCGGTCCAGCCATCTTTGAGTAATCGGGGAACATACATAAAAAAAAAATTAAAAAAAAAAATACTTTTTTACAAAAAAATACAACCGACTTCCAAAAACAACACTACAAAGTGAAAAAAACTTTTTCATAAAAAAATACAACCGACTTCCAAAAACAACACTACAAAGTGAAAAATAACTTTAATTTCGGAAGTCGGTGTCTGATTAAATGTATTTTTGTCTTTGCCACCGACTTCCGAAATTAAAGTTATTTTTCACTTTGTGGTGTTGTTTTTGGAAGTCGGTTGTATTTTTTTGTGAAAAAGTTTTTATTTTTCACTTTTTAGTGGGTCTGTTTATAATTTGTATAAGTTTCAATAGTTAAATGTCAATTGCTCATCACATGTTACAAAATATTGCTTTTACCGATGCTGGGACGTTAATTGTTGAGGAGTTCTGCTGGTAAGAACCAGGAGAACTCCTCAACAACCACTCACCACACGCATTGTGTGACGAGCGGAAATTGCTTAGCAACCATATTAAAGTAATCGAATCGCAACCCGTGAAATATTTATCATTGAGTAGTTCCGGTAGCCATCTGTGGTCTTCATCATCAGTTCCACTTCACCAAGTGGTGCTTCCCGAGAGCAAATGCACGAGCTACTATAAAAAATACCCAAATCGCTATAGGTGTGCCTATAATATTTGAAGAGTTCCTTCGATTTCTCCAGGATCCCATCATCAGAACTGGATTTTGACAAAAATGGGACCATTTGGGAAGTATACCCTTTCCAACAAAAAAATATTTTTTGAAATCGGTTGGCAAGCGACGGAGTTATGCGCGAACAAACATAAAAAAAAAAAAAAAAAAATACAAACATCCGAATTGAGAACCTCCTCCTTTTTTAGAAGTCGGTTAAAAAAAAGGTTCCGACGAATTGAGAACCTCCTCCTTTTTGAAGTCGGTTAAAAAGTATTTATTGTGACTCGCACAGGAAGATCACCAACTAAACTAAAACACAATAATAAAATTTTGAAAACAAAAAACAAAAATAAATAAAAAACTGAAAGTCCTGTACTCGCACGAGGCCAAAAGGCCCATATCTCAGCATGATGCTGCATTGTAGTATTTTTTTGGAAGTCGGTTGTTTTTTTTTTTTTTTGTAAAAAAGTTTTTTATAGAGGCGCGCGGCTTGCGGTAGAGCCGCAGTGAGTGTGTAGGTGCTGGTGTAAGAGGCGCGTGGCGTGCGGTAGTGCCGCAGTGAGTGTGTAGGTGCTAGTGTAAGAGGCGCGCGGCGTGCGGTAGTGCCGCAGTGAGTGTGTAGGTGCTAGTGTAAGAGGCGCGCGGCGTGCGGTAGAGCCGCAGTGAGTGTGTAGGTGCTGGTGTAAGAGGCGCGCGGCGTGCGGTAGTGCCGCAGTGAGTGTGTAGGTGCTGGTGTAAGAGGCGCGCGGCGTGCGGTAGTGCCGCAGTGAGTGTGTAGGTGCTGGTGTAAGAGGCGCGCGGCGTGCGGTAGTGCCGCAGTGAGTGTGTAGGTGCTGGTGTAAGAGGCGCGCGGCGTGCGGTAGAGCCGCAGTGAGTGTGTAGGTGCTGGTGTAAGAGGCGCGCGGCGTGCGGTAGTGCCGCAGTGAGTGTATAGGTGCTGGTGTAAGAGGCGCGCGGCGTGCGGTAGTGCCGCAGGGAGCCTACATATAACGACCTTCGCGCCGCTCGTTATTAGCGCCATCCATCATCGCGCCCGCGGTCACCGACACGACTCCCCTCACTTCCGCTCCCTCACCCCACACCACGCCGCCTTCCTCGCCTACTCATTCACAATACCGAGGCGAGGCGGCCGGCAGGCCGGGACGGGACCGCGGCATGTTGTGGCCGGAATTCTTACGACAAAGGATGACCATGATCTAAAGTGGATTCGTACGAGAGCAAAACAATCTTGTTATTTCCGTACTTGTTAGAGTTCCGTACCTCATAAGGAAAAAATCGGCCAAGTGCGTGTCGGACCACGCACAATGGAGGGTTCCATAGTTGAAAAGAATTTATCCCAAAAACAAACTTAACATTGTAATTCCAATTTTTTTTTATGTGGTAAAATTACAAATGCTCAAATTTCGGGCTTTTTCCTTTACTTGTGCTGAGACCTTGCTTCTTGTCAAATTTCATGATTCTACCTATATGTTTTGATTTACTTGCGAGTATCAAAACATGTCTCAAAAATGACCGTATTTTTTCATTGCTTTGACTTAGTAGCTTGATTTTTTTAAAACTCCAAGGGACTTTAGACCTACGTATTTGATATTAATTTCAACTTGATACCTCCGCGCGCTCCTCAGACAAGCCGGCCAAGTGAGTGGCGGATCTCGCACAATGAAGGAATCCGTAGTTGGGATGACTTTATCCCAAGAACAAATAAACATTGTAGTTTAAAAACAGGTTCTCCCATACATTCCAACCGTAAATGTAAGTTTGTACTCACAATATTGAGAGATTTACCATGTTATTACCCGACTACGGCAAAGCCAAAAAGAAGGGTTATGATTTTAGCAGTCTATGTATGTATGTTAGTATGTATGTATATAAGTATGTATTAACATGTGTAATGTTCCACTGTAGCGCCTAAATTACTGAACCGATTTTAATGAATGAGGTATCAATAGATTTGAAATAATGGTCCGGGTGACATAGGCTATATAAATTCTCCAATATGGTGGACTATACACGTATGTACATACATTTCTGAGCACAAAAAAAAATTAAGATAATAATGACATGTTTGGTATCAAAAGAAAGGTCTTGACAAGCACATTACAATGTATATATTAGGTCTTTACCTATGAAATTGCCGTTCTGCAGTACTGGCCATTTGAAATCAAAATAATTTTTGTTTGGCTAAGAATTCTAATTTCAAATTAATTTTATTTTAAAAACATGGATTTTTTTTTTCCAAAAGTAGTCATTTGTTTATTGATTAGTGTTACATTTTCATCGCATTTCAATCTTTTTCGTCATCATGGATACGTTAAAAATTCGAGTAATTATGGAATATGAGTACCGTCGTGGCAGCAACGCGGCACAAGCGGCACGCAACATCAACGACTTTTACGGAGCTAACACTACAAACCAACGCACCACTTGTTATTGGTTTGCTCGCTTCCGTTCTGGAAATTTCGACCTGAAAAATGAACCTCGCGGTCGTCCGAAGACTGGTCGACAATGACGAATTAAAGGCGATTGTGGAAGCTGATGATACACAATCTACGGCTGAATTAGCAGCAGCTTTCGACGTTAGCGTCAAAACAATATTGGTCCATTTGCGTCAAATTGGCAAGGTAAAAAAGCTTGACAAATGGGTGCCCCACGAACTCAATGATCGCCAGCGCGAAGTACGCGTCGAGACGTGCCTTGCACTGCTCAACAGACACACAAATGAAGGAATTTTGAACCGCATTGTTACCTGCGATGAAAAATGGATTCTGTTTGATAACCGCAAGCGCTCAGCAAGTTGGTTGGATACTGGTTCAGCACCTAAACAATGCCCTAAACGAAAACTTGCCCCTAGAAAAGTGATGGTCACTGTTTGGTGGTCTAGCGCCGGTGTGATTCATCACAGCTTCTTACCAAACGGGGTGAGCATTACTTCAGATGTGTACTGTGAAGAACTGAACACAATGATGGAGAAGCTGGCACATCTCCAACCAGCATTGGTTAACGCTCGTCTCCGCTGCTCCTGCACGACAACGCGCGACCTCATACTGCACAGCAGACGGTCTCCAAGTTGCAAGAACTGGGGTTGGAAGCTCTCCGTCATCCACCCTACTCACCAGACCTTGCGCCTACAGACTACTACTTTTTCAGAATTTGGATAATTTCTTGGCGGGAAAAAAATTCAATACCCGAGAGGCAGTACAAAATGCCTTTGAAGAATTTGTTGCCTCCCGTCCAGCTGATTTCTTTAAGAAGGGCATCAATAAACTGCCACTGCGTTGGCAAAGATGCATTGATTGCATGGGTGATTACTGCGATTAATACAAATAAAAATGCATGAAAAAAATTCGTTTAAATTTTTTCATACAAAACGGCAATTTCATAGGTAAAGACCTATTATGTTATATTGTTTAAGTAAATAAATATGTTTTAATTGTTAAAAATAAGTAAAAGTGGGGAATAGAATAGAATAGTTCTTTATTTGCACAGAAAGTAGGTACAAGTTACAGATGTTTAGTTTAAAAAGATCCTTATACTAACTAGTTTAACTCAGGCGCAAACAGCGGCTGTGATAATAAAAACTCCTTCAATATATATTATTAATACATTCACATAACATTTAAGACCACAGACTTCTTATAGGTTTTTCTGTAATCTACAGGTAAAGACCTATTTTCTGTATTTTTTTTTAAATTTTAGAACTCCAAGGGACCATTCCCTCGGAGTTCTAAAAAATCAAGCTTCTATGTTAATGCAATAAAAAAAATACGGCCATTTATGCGACACATTTTGATACTCGCAAGTAAATTAAAACCTACAGGGTACTTCCCGTTGTGCTAAAATCATGAATTTTGCCAAGAAGCATGGTCTCACAGCACAAGTAAAGGAAAAAATCCAAAAATTTATGTAATTTTATCACAAAACATTTTTTTTTTGAGGCAAACGCGACATTTTTCATAAGCGCCGCCTACGCGCATTCCCTGTAATGCGCGTTACCACGCGACGGCGCGTTTTTTTACCCGACTACGGCGAGGCAAAAAGGAGGGTTATGATTTTGACCGGTATGTATGTTCATCTGTTCCCTCATACTTTCTAAACTACTTGTCATAATTTGACAAATGAGGTATCGTTGGAAGCGTCTTGATCGTTTGCTAGTTATAGATTATGTGACGTCACATTCAATTGAAAATGGCGCCCTTTAGAGGATATAAAAACATAGACTAATTTTTTTTTTTTTATGATGCCATGTTGGGTGTGGCTTAATTAGCACATTTCAAAAATAAATATTGTTAGCGGGTTCTCGCGGCTTTGCTTGCATGCACCCGATAATTGGGAATAATTTCTAAAATCACGCCTCAGATGTGAGCCAAACATATTTTCTCTTCAAATCTACCCAAAGTACATATATATAATAATTATTCTTCTTTAAAAATGTAAATTGGCTCTAACCTAAACGAAATTACCCCAAAATAATTTAAATAAAAAGTAAGTTTAAAAACTAAAACCCGAATACTGAAAAATCACGCTCTAAAAAGTATGAAACAAGAAAATATTCGCATCTGAAATTAGCAAAGACACAAATTAAAAATCCGGAGTCACACGTAATCTGTTCGATTTATGCCCACCATGACGTGTGACTCCGGATTTTTAATTAGTCTGTCTTTTTAGGGTTCCGTAGTCAACAAGGAACCCTTATAGTTTTGCTATGTCCGTCCGTCTGTCTGTCCGTCCGCAGCTTAACTCAGAGACTCTTAGCACTAGAAAGCTATAATTAGGCATGGATATACATTTTCATCACGGCGACAAAGTGGTAAAATAAAATAAAGAAAAAAAAATTTTTTAGGGTACCTTCTGTACACGTAAAGTTGCGATTTTTTTTTTCTCGTCTGCCCCATGGTGTGGGGTGTTGTTGGATAGGTCTTTCAAAAATATTGTGGGTTTGTGAAAACAATTTTTCGATTTAGGTATCCGTTTCTAAAATATTAAGCTTTAAAGTGCTAACTTGTAAAATGTACATGGAACAGTAAAAATTTCGTACAAATTCCATTAAATATATAACGTTGTTAGTTGTGTAAAACAAGTAGTAAATAAAATTCTATGAACCATGTAAAAATATACAAAAATAAAATCATAACATTCTTATTTCTAAATTAATAATATTTACGCTCGAATAACGATGGGCGGCGGCGGCGGGCGGCGTGCACTACGGAACCCTATTACTGCGCGTGTCCCGACACGCACTTGGCCGGTTTTTTCTAATTTCAGATTAGAATATTTTCTTGTTTTATACTTTTTAAAGCGTGATTTTTCAGTAGTCGGTTTTACTTTTTTTCCTTGCTAAACTTGACAAATCTGCACGGTTTGCGTTGCAAACGCGTTACACGCGCGACGACGGCGCCTGAATAAAACGTCGTGTGTAAGAGCCCCAAGTTTGTTTTTGGGAGAAATTCTTTTCCAATTGCGGAACCCTTCATTGTGCGTGGTCCAACACGCACTTGGCGGGGTTTTTTTCTGGTAATCAATCAATCTGGGAATCAATCTTCAACATTTGCTTTCTTTCGTATCTATTGTTGTGTGCAGGAGTCAGGACAAGCCCCCAAGCACACCGGATAATGACCACCGCCAACGATACGGTTTCTTCGGCTATCGAACAATTTGTTTAAACTCTACACACAGTTACAGTTAGTGGAAGGAAAGTGCGGATGCAGTGCTGACGCAGGGCGTCGCGCGGCGAGTCGATAGCGTGCACGCGGGCCCGGGCGCAGCGCGGCGCGCCGGGGCATCGCCCGCTGCGGGCGCCCACCGCGAGTCACTCGCCTTCGCCAGCCGCCACCTCGTGTCATGAAGTAATACCGCCGTTATCCTTGATGTAAAGTTACAAATCGCCGCGCCGGCCGCGGCTCCCTCCCTCCTACACCTTTGACCGGAACATGACGATGACGAGTTGCCTGTACGTCAGGCGCGCGTGGTGCGACTGCGCGACCTCGACCTGCCGGTGAATGGAGCGCCCACGGCGCACCGTGCCAGAGCTGCACTCGCTCGACCAGCGACTGCTCGCTACGCATGCCGACAGTAATGCATCTTTAAAATTACCTGTCAGCCAATTCACGAACACGGACAAGTACCGGTTTCTTGTGGCCGGAACCTTCACCCCAATTCACAAATCTCGTTGCTTTGGGAGTTTTTATGACGGGGATACTGCTTCCACAGCCCATACTACACATTTTTACCAACATTATAAAGCTGAAGAGTTTGTTTGTTTGTTTGATTCATCTGTGGCCCTCGCTTTAAATCCGTCTTTTATTCACTAATTGCATAATATAATACTAATTTCGGAAGTCGATGTCTTTGGTTTTTTAGTTTTGTTTTTTGCCACCGACCTCCGAAATTATAGTAGATTATTAACCAAGGAGATAAAGCAGTCTCTTCTGTCGCGGGTGACGATTTAAATCGCGAGCGCAACGAAGGACTCGAGGTTTACTCCCGAGCGTAGCGAGGGTGTTAAAAACTTAAATCACGAGCGAAGCGAGGGATTTAAGACGAGTCCTGAGTGTAGCGAGGGATTTAAGTTCACCCAAGACTAAGACAGCTTTATCACCTAGGAAAATACTCTACTTTTCGTACCATTTGCGAAAAAAATTAACACAATAATAATATGAGATAAGCATTTATTAAAAATAATGACAATTAAAAGTAAAAGTTAACATTCGAAACATTGGTCCAATTATTCATAGAGAGTTACATTTTTGTTTGGTACATTTATTGTTGATGAGTTGATTTGAGTATTTCTCTGTTCTTGCATCTGAGGAACTTGCGTTTCATTGTAGATAGTATACGTCGGAGATAGTGGTGGTGGTGCATCGTGAGTTACGGACGAAGATAAGATGCCGGAAGTTGATGGTTGTGGCTCTGATGGATTAAGTTTTATATTTTTGTTAATTTGACTGCTTAATATGGTTTTATTCGCCATTGAGCTTTCGATATAACCCTCAGCTACTCTATCAGAGCTCCAACCACCGTGTCTTTTTATTGACGTAATATCTGCCCCGGAATCCGCCAAGAAAGTCGCAGAAGTTCTTCTAAAGCAGTGACCGGTGTAGAGTTCAACATCTTTAAGTTTTAAATATTTAACAATTTCCTTTGGCATATTGCTAATTTTATTTTTGCCGATGGCTTGTCGAGTACATTTCCCATTCCGATAGTTTATAAAAAAACTATTGTTTTCCATGTTGGTGGGACGTAATGCTTGGTATTTATGAATGATTTTATATTGTAATTAGTATATTGTCCTTGTACAATGAATGACCGATTTTTCTTTGTCTTAGTTTCCTTTACATTAATCAGCAGTAACTCATTGGAATGATTTTCAACGTCCTCCACCTTTAAGTTTACAAGTTCACATCCGCGGCAAGCACCATTGAGTCCAAAAATTAAGGCCACCTATAACAAAGATAAAAAACTGGTAAATATATAGAATAATTACCATTACTAAGATACGAAATATTCATAGTTAAATCATGTATACTTACTTTTGTGGCCAGAAAAATTTCGTCAGGAGCTTCATTAAGAAATTTTTCCCCATTTTGAGTCGTAAAAATTTTAGACTTCTTTGCGCAATGCCCTTCTGATTTTCTTTTTAAAAAAGCCAGTAATTTCGTTAATCTATTTATTTCAATGCTGTGTTTGATGCTTATTGTAGCTTTCAGTTTTGAGTATATGCCCCAAAGTGTATTCGGATTCTTTGTCTTGGATAAATATTCAAAATAGACAAGAAGTACTGATTCTGAAATTGATAGGCCTTTCGAACTTCTCCACGTTGAAAATTCTTCATAAGTTTTTAAATAATTTTCCTTGGATTTTGTTGGAAGCAAATTATTTATAATTGCGGCAGCATTTGCACTGATGGAATCCGACAATTCACTGTCACTGTCGCTTTGATTTAACATCATAACGTATTTTTAGAACATTAACTTATTTATAAAAATAAATTAAAATAAACTTAACGTTTATGTATTTGAAGAAAACAAAAACGTGGCAAATTCCTAGACTAATATTTTTTTGTCGGAAAAGCAAAGGCATCAAGCTCATACGGCCTCGTCGATTTTCGTAATTTTATTTAATAATCTTAACTGCATAATAAATGCGTATTCCTTTTTCAAAAAGATGTATAATGCTTTATATACAAACTCAATGGTGTTAATACAGATGTAGTTCAGTATAAATTTCGGTAAGTATTCCAAATTTAAATCACATTCTCCCCCTAGAGGATGAATGAAATTAAGTACAATTTTCTTTCCCTGTTTTTAACAGATTAAAAAAATTATATTTTACTTTGTAGTGTTTTTTTGGGAGTCTGTTGTTTTTTTTATTTTTTGTAAAAAGTTTTTATTTTTCACTTTTTAGTGGTGCCTATCCCACACAGCGAATACCACTCTGCAAAATAAATTAGAGCATCATTCACATAGACTATGTGGGAAAAATACGTATTAAATTATTGAAGCTAACTCAAAAGCCACTCATCAGAACTTGAAGATATTTATATGCGACCATCTCAAATAAAAACATTGCAAAAATGCCAATATACGTCACGCTAAGCCGTGTCAGAAGTTTGGAAGGCGTACTTTTATGTTGACGGAGATAACGAGGCTACGAAATCTGACTTCTGACAATCAAGGTCACACATAACATACAACTCAAGTACCGTAATTTGAAGCGGCATATAATGCCTAGTTTAGCGTAGCGAAGAAGCAACACGTGTGATGGATGCTCCCTATTAGAAGATGTTACGTTTATAATGCCCAGTTTAGCGTAGCGAAGAAGCAACACGTGGGATGGATGCTCCCTATTGGGCTCCTGTCACTTACGACATTCAGTTCACAACAAAAATGAACCGGTTCGTTGTGAATGTGAGGTTCACAAGCTTCAGCAAGCGCACTCCGAACACTTGGTGACTTTGTGAGGACAGAAGACGCACTCGTCACGTCTCTACCAGTACCAGGGTACCAGGTGATGCAAGGCGTGCGCGTTATGTACCAATGAGTTCGTGACTCGACATCAGAAGGCAAATTCTCGTACTTATCATAACCCTCCTTTTTGCTTCGCTTTAGTCGGGTAAAAAACGGTCAAATTCAAGTCGCAATCTCATGCCAGCGACAATTTGAATTTGAATTAGCCTGTATAGAATTGGAGCAGTTCATTATATTAAGCGTGTACAGGCCGGCCTCCTTCAGGATTGTATGATTGTTTTGACAAGGTTATGGATGAAGTATTGCACAAAATGTGTAATTCTAACAAGTCTATCATCACTTGTGGTGATTTTATTGTTAATTTGCTAGAAAATTCTAGGTGAAGTACTGTGGCGGCCATCTACATCGCCACATACGAACTACGTTACTACGCGTCACACTGACGTCACGCAATCCTGCATCGCGCAATTAGAGTTTACCGCGCAACTAGCATATTATATACAACGTCCCGACATCAACCGTCGGGCAGTTGCCCACCAGACACGACACTCGTCTGGTCGGAGGATCCTCCCTTTTCAATGGAGGATGAGGAACTTTACACCCTGTTCCTCATGCCTCTATACTGGTGACCCCGAACATGAACGTCAGCGCAGCCTTCGTGCAGCTCCTTCAGCGTGACGTCATCAGCATCACTTCCTCAAGCTTTCGAGCGGCGAGTCACATAACCAGCCAGCATCCACGGCTTCAACGGGTACCTATCCTGACCATCTGCATGCAGCGGACGCGCATTCCTGGTCATCACCCTCAGCCTCATCAGCAACCTTGGCACAGCACACTGCACTCTCGGCCGGTCCACAAGAAGAGCCCTACCTCTCCTGGTCGACACCAGCAGTCAGCATCAACCCAGCGCTGTACACTCCGACTCACTGGAGCATAACGCAGCGCCATCACCCCGACTCACTGGGGAATCACCGCAGACAGTTCCGACTCACCGTGAACTATGCGGCACCCGGTTCCGACTCACTGGAACCACAACTGGCACTGGCAAGCATCGCAAGATACACGACTCAGCCCACTATCGACCTCCGGTCTCAGGAGGGGAGTGATGTGGCGGCATCTACATCGCCACATACGAACTACGTTACTACGCGTCACACTGACGTCACGCAATCCTGCATCACGCAATTAGAGTTTACCGCGCAACTAGCATATTATATACAACGTCCCGACATGAACCTTCGGGCAGTTGCCCACCAGACACGACACGCGTCTGGTCGGAGGATCCTCCCTTTTCAATGGAGGATGAGGAACTTTACACCCTGTTCCTCATGCCTCTAAAAACTTTTTTACACAAAAAAAAACAACTGACTTCCAAAAAAATACTACAAAGTGAAAAATAACTTTAATTTCGTAAGTCGGTGTCTTTGGATCTGTACTTTGCTTTTTGCCACGGACTTGCGAAATTAAAGTTATTTTTCACTTTGTAGTATTTTTTTGGGAGTCGGTTGTTTTTTTTTTTTTTTTTGTAAAAAGTTTTTTGATTTCAACACATCCCCTAGCATTTCCAGTTGAATTCTTGCTTTGCTGTGGGAATATGTTTTTAATGATCAGGATGATGAAGGAATACCTTGCTCTTCTATGCTTTTCCAAATAGCTTCATGACTAATACTGTCGAATACTGTTTAATGATCGATAATCTGCCTAGCCTTTTACCAACTATGTTGGGGTCGGCTTGCAGTCTAACCGGATGCCGCTGAATATCAGTATTTTACATGGAGCAACTGCCTATCTGACCTCCATAACCCAGTAACTGGGTAAAACGATACCCTTTGGTAAGACTGATTGTCACACTTTCGGGCTTCTTACGACCCGTAACGACTGTCAAAGATCCATGAATGACAGCCGGGACCAACGGCTTAACGTGCTTTCCGAGACACGGCGGAGTATCGGTATGTAAAGATGGTCACCCATCCAAGGACCAACCCCGGCAAGCGTAGCTTAACCTGATAGATCGACCCGTGCGGCTGTTATTACCTTGCCACGAGCTCCTGACTGTTTAATGACCAGTATGTACATAAAGAGTACCACTACTGCTGACCTATTTTTCTTTTTGATAACTGTCAATTAATGACCAGTATGTACATGTATTCTACTGCTATTATCGTCCTTCTCTGATGACTTGTCAATTGAATGACCAGTAGATATATTCTGTTGCAGTTCCCGTCATTCTAGATGACTTTTCAATTTAATGACCAGTAGATATTATATTCTACTGCAGTTACCGTCATTCTAGACGACTTGTCAATTTAATGATCAGTAGATATATTCTACTGCAGTTACCGTCATTCTAGACGACTTGTCAATTTAATTATTATTTCCTTTATTCCATTTATATACATATATTTCACATTTTTAAATATTTTTTTATAAAAACATGAAATAAAAAAAAAACATTTAAAAATATAAAACATAGTAGCCCACCGGTATCGGGAACAGGGTCCAAGCTACCGGCGGTCAGGGCTCCAGAGAGAGGAACCTCCTAACAATGCGCGCCGTGTCCAGAAGTACCGCTCTCTGAATCAGGCCCTTAATCCAGCCGCCCAACGAGAGCCTCCTTAGATGTTGGTCGAGGCTCTTGGCGATTAAGCCATTGGCTGATACGTTAATTATTATTATTATTAATTTTATTTCAGATAATTAAAATCCATAGGTACAATACAATACATTAAATTAAACTAAAATCAATAAGCACATATACACTACCATTACATAAAATTTAAATAAAATTGAATTACACAATATTATAATAAAATAATTTACAATAAAATCAAAATCAAAATTGTGTTAGTAGGTTATTAAAGATGTAAACAATGTGTTAGTGAATGCCCAAACCAATGCGCATCCATTTGTTTTGGATAGGGCAATCTGCACGAGATATAATCCTCTGCAGGATGCCGCTGCTGCTGCCTCGCACACGTTGTGACAAGGAAGCTACCCTTTTGCGCACAATCGCATGGAAGCCGTTCGCGCCTCCATAAACATACCAGACGCACTACAATAGCGAGGCAGCCGCATCAGCATCCTGTAAATGTTGTTATATTGGACACGCAGAGCACTAGCAGCCCGAAGAGTGTAGTTTATCCACAAACTGCTCGAGTAAAAGGACTGGCAATACGCCTTAAAAAGAGTTATCTTTACTTCCCTCGAGCAGCGTGCAAACAACCTACGCGCAACCATGTTCCCCCTGACTGCCAATGCTCTGCGCTCCCTCTCAATATCAGCGTCATCCTGCAATTCATCTGTCACAATGTGTCCCAGATACCTGAAACTACTCACCACTGCTAGAGCTGCGCTATTAAGCATAATAGGTGGAACATGAAGTGGACCACGTTTTCTACTCTTAAAAATCAGAACTTCACTCTTTTTACAGTTATATTTCAGTCCATGTTCCGCCGCATACACCTCACAGATCGCCACAAGTTTACGAAATTTAATGAATAGTAGATATATTCTACTGCAGTTGCCGTCATTCTAGACGACTTGCCAATTTAATGAACAGTAGATATATTTTATTGCAGTTACCGTAATTATAGACGACTTGCCAATTTAATGACCAGTAGATATATTCTACTGCAGTTACCGTCATTCTAGACGACTTGTCAATCTAATGACCAGTATATATATTCTACTGCAGTTACCGTCATTCTAGACGACTTGTCAATCTAATGACCAGTAGATATATTCTACTGCAGTTACCGTCATTCTAGACTTGTCAATCTAATGACCAGTAGATATATTCTACTGCAGTTACCGTCATTCTAGACGACTTGTCAATTTAAATTCTACTGCAGTTACCGTCATTCTAGACGACCTGTCAATCTAATGACCAGTAGATATATTCTACTGCAGTTACCGTCATTCTAGACGACTTGTCAATCTAATGACCAGTAGATATATTCTACTGCAGTTACCGTCATTCTAGACTTGTCAATCTAATGACCAGTAGATATATTCTACTGCAGTTACCGTCATTCTAGACGACTTGTCAATTTAAATTCTACTGCAGTTACCGTCATTCTAGACGACTTGTCAATCTAATGACCAGTAGATATATTCTACTGCAGTTACCGTCATTCTAGACGACTTGTCAATCTAATGACCAGTAGATATATTCTACTGCAGTTACCGTCATTCTAGACGACTTGTCAATTTAATGAACAGTAGATATATTTTATTGCAGTTACCGTCATTCTAGACGACTTGCCAATTTAATGACCAGTAGATAAATTCTACTGCAGTTACCGTCATTCTAGACGACTTGTCAATCTAATGACCAGTAGATATATTCTACTGCAGTTACCGTCATTCTAGACGACTTGTCAATTTAATGAACAGTAGATATATTCTACTGCAGTTACCGTCATTCTAGACGACTTGTCAATTTAATGAACAGTAGATATATTCTACTGCAGTTACCGTCATTCTAGACGACTTGTCAATTTAATGAACAGTAGATATATTCTACTGCAGTTACCGTCATTCTAGATGACTTGTCTATTTAATTACCAGTAGATACTATTTTACTGCTATTACTGTTATTCTCTGATGACTTGTTAATTGAATGACCAGTAGCCAGGTTCTACTGCTATCACTGTCATTTCCCGACAACTCAAACTCAAAGCATTTATTTCAAATAAACCAATTACAGGCACTTTTGAATTGTCAATGGGTCGGTCAGTCAGAAAGATGAAGCTAGTTGCCCATTCCAAAGTGTAGTAGATCCCTATGGAGAAGAACGGGCAAGAAACTCCACGGACACTCTTTTAAATCATAATATTTTTACAAAATATTGGTTACATCGTTCACGTTGAAAATATATTATAAGTTTGGGGATTACATAACTGATAAAAATGCTTGGCTCAATGCTGGTCCTGCTCCACAACCACAACTAATTAATTAACATTTGAAGATACTGTTGGAGCTGCTGAAGATTGTAAGACTATCATTGCATTGTATAGACTCAATCTCCTTTGTATTATATAATTGCATAGCACATGTGTAAGTACTATGTACATACTCTAAAGCTACCATTTACTGGGTACCTCTTTGTTTGACTTGAATGTGCCCTGGCGGCTGAGAGTATGTGACGCTCACTCTAATGTCTCGCTGATGGTGGCGCGTGATGGATCATTTAGCTAATCCATGCGTCAGGTTCGTGAACAAGCGCTGTCAGTGAAGGCTGGTCATACCTTAGCGGCCACGGCTTATTTTAATTTAATTTAAATATTTGAATTGTTTTTTTTTTAAGGACGCTTTTAACGTTCTGCATCGTTCTCACATGTAAAATTTCAACATGAATGATGTAACCATTATTTTGTAACCATATCTTGATTTAAAAGAGTGTCCGTGGAGTTTCTTGCCCGTTCTTCTCCATAGGTACCTACTATGCTTTGGAATGGGCGCCTAGCTTCATCTTTCTGACTGACCGACCCATTGACAATTCAAAAGTGCCTGTAATTGGTTTAATTGAAATAAATGCTTTGAGTTTGAGTTTGAGATACATGTGAGAACAATGTAGAAAGACGTGCACGTTAAAAAGCGTCCGTAATAAAAAGATAAAAACTAAAACAACTAAATTAAATATTAAAATTAAAAATAAGCCATGGCAGCTAAGACGTCACGAACATGACGCATGGATCAGCACCAATTAGCTCAACCATTTTGAAGGGAACTTAATGATCCAACACACACGCCACCACCAGCGAGACATTTGAGTGAGCATGACATACTCTCAACCGCCAGGGCACACTCAAGTCAGTGAACGACGTACCCAGTAAAAGGTAGCTTAACTAGCAACTGTCAATTTAATGACCAGTAGAAATGTTCTGCTGCTATTACGCATTGCGCGCATTTTGCGCATTTTCATATGGTAATACTACCCAAGGCCTCCACGAGACAGGCTTGACCTAGTGTGGAGTTCATAAACAAAGTATCCTTTGCGTCTTATTACATTTGTGTGCTCTTTGATTTATTATTTTAGAACTTCAATTTGTTTGGTCGTCTCTTTTCTCAATAAACCTCAACTGTTTGTTTGTTTCTTTTAACCAACTTCAAAAAAAAAACCGGTCAAGTGCGTGTCGGACCACGCACAATGAAGGGTTCCGTAGTTGGGATGAATTTATGTTAAGAACATATGCGTCACATCTACGCAAAACGGCTACCGCTCAGCATAATGCCGCGACCCCATGCGAAACGGAGCCCCTGCGCTGGTTTTCAGCGATAGCCGGCGTTGACGCGATGACGTCGACCGGTGCAGCATGTGACAAATAATATGCAATCAAAAAATAAATAAAATATAAAGTTAATTCTAAAGGTATAGATAAGAGAGTTTTATCAGTTTAGTAATATTTGTAATAACTTGTACTACTTCAGTTTTATGTTTGTTTTCTTCTGCACGTTGTAAATACTGTCGCCGCCTCTCCTTTCGATTCGATATATTTATTTTTGTTTCAATTTTGCAAACATTTGTTTAGATAGCTCCTTTGTTTTCTGTCGCTTTTGGCGTAGTGCTTTTTAAAAGCTTTTATTTAACTTGCAATTATGTATGTATGTTTGTTGTGCAAAAATGTATAAACGTTTAGTTTGGACGACAATACACGATAAGCTGTGTGACGTCATTCTAAATCCAATATGGCGGAACATCCAAGATGGCGGAATAGTTATTTTTTATGCACTTCTGCAATATGGGTATCAAATGAAAGGGCTTGCCGAGAAACAGTAAATACTACTTTACCGACTCCCACGCATGTGGCCCTAAAGGTGCAAGTGCCTCTGATACTCGCGGTAAAGCTTCGAAATTAACCGGCAAACGACCTTGCAACAATGATGCGTTGAGATGAACAGACTCAGAAACTTAGCCAGCGATAACTAAAAAGTAAAAAATTAATTAAAAGCAAAAAAAAAAAATCCTTTTTTAAAAAAAACTTTTATTTAAATGCTCTAAAAAGAAGAAAATAAAATTTTCCTTTAAAAATTTTAACTATCAACTTATAATGACACAATTACACATTATACACAATTTATATGATCATACAAGCTTGTCGCGAGGTTTGCGTTTGTACCTATAAGTATTTAATTAAATTGAAATTAAAAAAAACAATAAACTTAGCATATTAAGTTACTCAATTAAATAGGTACTAGTTTATTTACACATATAAATCGCGCGACAAGCTTTTATGACCATATAAATTGTGTATAATGAGGTTATAAGTTGATAGTTAAAATTTTAAAAGAAAATTTTAATTTCTTCTTTTTAGAGCATTTAAATAAAAGCTTTTTTAAAAAAGGTTTTTTTTTGCTTTTAATTTTTCCTTTTCAAAAGTATGCCTGTCCCTTAGTTTTCTTTATGGTTTTTTATTTACATTTATTTTTTGTAATGAAAAAAATCTAAGTATTATATTCATAATGACGTTTGAAATGTAACAATATTTTGTATATTTCTTTCCGAAATATAATAATTAATTATCTATCTGTAGGAGACTATATTTTTTCCATCCATCCAGAGAATATAACAAAGTCTTCATGTTCCTCTTGATAGTTTTTTTTTTTTTCATGAATAATCGTCATTATTACATTACAGAACAGATGAATTATCTGTTCTGTGGTTAACATCTTCAAAATTCTAGACTTAGTTCGCAATAAAGAATTTGAATTTGAATTGTATATTCAACTAAGAAGTCGTTTAAAAATGGAAAAATAAATTTACTTTAAAAAAAAGTAAAAACTGACTTCAAAACCAAAAACGAATAAAATAACTTTCATAAAAAACTTAACAGCTTCTGAAGTCGGTGTCTTCAATTCTTCAATGCACTAAATCGAGCACTGTTCTATAAATATGAGTGCTGCGATGCACCGCGCGCCCTCTGCCCTCGGGAGAGGGGGAGAGGGGAGGCAGAGTGATCGGGACGCGGAAGGCAGGAGCACCCGGGGCCCTGCAACTAATTGCCCTCGTCCTCGCATTCAGTCTATAAATAAATAGCGCGGAATAGATCCGCCACAGCATTGCGTGCGGGTCACCATGCACGCCGTGCAGCCGGCGACCATCGCCCACGTCTGCCGCCACACTCCGCTTCCGAAAGTAACTGTGCACAGCTTAGTCACATCGCATTTTAAACTCAAATAGAAAAGCTTCACGAGGTACTGGATGACATTATTAACACCGAACGTGCCTGCAGAGGTCAATGAACGATGATGTTTTAATTAAGAATCGTACTACGACCAACTTATAAATGTATACCTATTTATAATGAGCCGACTGAAATCTGAAAATTATTAGAATCTATTTATGAAAACGAGGCGCCCGCCGTCATCTCTCAGATAATGTAATTTATTGGCGTCGTAATTGAATCGTAACATAAAGCTGATGTTATTTACGAGTGCGGCGGGCGCGGCGCGTGACGTCACGGAGCGCCGAGCATGCAGATCGCGGGTGATGGATGGCGCGGGAACTACTAACACAGCGCACACTCTCGCTTGTTAGCATCCTCTGTTGTCGACTCCAGCGACTCCGGGCGGTGCTGCTAACACTGCACATTGTGCGCGTCAAATAACTTGAACCGGCTTGGGGCGCGGTGCAGTGACGTTTTACGTTTTTTTACAGTGACTACGCTTTTTTAACCAATGAAAAAAAAACTTTTTTACAAAAAAATACAACCGACTTCCAAAAACAACACTACATAGTGAAAAATAACTTTAATTTCGAAAGTCGGTGTCTAGTTAAATGTATTTTCGTTTTTTGCCACCGACTTCCGAAATTAAAGTTATTTTTCACTTTGTAGTGTTGTTTTTGGAAGTCGGTTGTATTTTTTTGTAAAAAAGTTTTTATTTTTCACTTTTTAGTTGTGTACCTACCCCACACAAATTGTAATACCACTACCTGCAAAACAAACTAGAACATCATCCATATAAAAGTGAGGAAAAAATACGTATTATTGAAGCTAACTCAAAAACTACCGAAGCAAAGTTAATCAATTTTATATGGGACCAACTGTGATGTATACCCTCTCGAATAAAACAAAAAAAAAATCCAAATCAGTCCAGCCATCTTCGAGTAATCGGGGAACATACATAAAAAAAATAAATTAAAAAAAAAAAGGTTCCGACGAATTGAGAACCTCCTCCTTTTTGAAGTCGGTTTTACAAAGATTCGGTACTTAAAATCGCCACCGACGCCAATCTTGAAATTGCATTTTTTTTTTCGATGTTTTTTTGTGGTCGGTGTTTGTGGATGCGGAATTTAATGCAGCGCCATTTCTTATATTTTTTAGAAGTTTTAATAGAGTTACCCGGTACACAAAAGTTTTAAAGGGAACAAAGTCGGCGCAGCTAACCGCGTAACAATATCAATCGGAATCGGTTTCATTTGGACAGTTCAACATTCATTGCGTTATTTACGTTATCGAGCAAACAAATTTTTCGTACATATGAAGCAACGGATTAGCAATACGCTTTAAAATGATTAAAATTCCGATTGATAGTGTGTTACGCAATGGGTGCTGGTAGCTGTAACCTGTGCTGTAACGTTCAACCGGATTTTGTTTTAGCAACCATATTAGCTACAAACTATGCATGTTAGCCACTGAAACGTATGGTAGCTGTAACGTTTCTGTGCCTATTTTTTATCCGTGAGGTTGAAAAAAGTTAGTTTATTGTTTATTTTTAGCTTCAGTAATGCGTAATGTTGATGATGTTAGTGTAAATTCCTGTCTTTGTTTATATTGGACACTAGGCGCACACATGGCGCACTGCACGCGACGGCAACACAACAATACTTCGTTGTAGAAAAGATGAGCTAATATGTGACTGTACGCAACAGTAGAATTGAGCCCAGGTGCGTCGGACGTACCTAGATAGACTGTACGCAACAGAGGGTGGAGCCCAGGTGCGTCGGACGTACCTATATAGACTGTACGCAACAGAGGGTGAAGCCCAGGTGCGTCGGACGTACCTAGATAGACTGTACGCAACAGAGGGTGGAGCCCAGGTGCGTCGGACGTACCTAGATAGACTGTACGCAACAGAGGGTGGAGCCCAGGTGCGTCGGACGTACCTAGATAGACTGTACGCAACAGAGGGTGGAGCCCAGGTGCGTCGGACGTACCTAGATAGACTGTACGCAACAGAGGGTGAAGCCCAGGTGCGTCGGACGTACCTAGATAGACTGTACGCAACAGAGGGTGGAGCCCAGGTGCGTCGGACGTACCTAGATAGACTGTACGCAACAATAAATTGACCCCAGGAACGTCGGAACACATGGGAACCAGTGAGTATGCAGCAACACAAAAAATAAAAAAAAATGTAGAATAAAAGACATCAACGCAATCAGCGCTTACATCTACGAGAGGTCACGGTCGGCCGGGAGTGTGGTAGGTACACGTGGCAGCTATGAGCAGGCTCCCAGCTCGACGACGGCGCCGCCGGTGCGGCCTGACAGCTTGTCTTCACCGGACTTGCTAAGGTTGTATCTTTTTTTAATGAAAATACGTAATATTTTGAAGTGGTTGGTGGACACTTCGTTGTTGGATGGGCCTGGATGTTACTTTGGCCAGTATAACGATCGTCGAGTCAAGAGATAAAGTCCCAGTTTCTTGAACGGAAATTATTGCAAAATGAATGTGACAAATTGGCAAGTACGCGTCCTGTGTGCTTGATTAAATTGAATTGTATGATTTTTAAATTTTTAACCGATTTCCAAAAGGAGGAGGTTACATGTTCGACTTTATGTTTTTTTAGGGTTCCGTGAAAACGGAACTATACTTATATGATCACTCGTGTATCTGTCTGTCACAGCCAATTTGCTCCGAATGTAATAGACCGATTAAGTTGAAATTTGCTACACATATGAATTTCTGTGACCCAAACACGGACGGCTAAAGTAAATAAATGAATTTTGAATATGGGGGTCACTTTTGGGAGAGAAATAAGAAAAAAAAAAGTTTTACAAACTATACCGTGTGACATATCAAATAAATAATTTTAAAATTAATTGTTTTAAAGTTATTTAAGAAAATAGACGAAAATTGACCATCCCCCCCCCCTCCCCCTCATCTCCGAAACTACTAAGCCTAAAATTTTGGAAAAAATACAGAAAATAGTTCTTTACCTGTAGATTACAGGGAAACCAAAATAATGAACATTAGACAGTTGTATATCTACAATACACGTATTTTCATTCGTAAGGCGCTCAACAACAGTATACAGACTAATTGATTGTTTACTAAAGTAAAACAAGTAACCCAACGTAGCAGTCTAGCGGTGGTGTTATTCATAAAAACATAATAACGTCCAATAAAAAAAAAAATACTGTGTCCGTAGTGAAATTTCATGGTTTTGTCATTATGTGAAAATGCCATTTTGCTAGTGTGACGTTTTGCGATGTGGCGTTTTCAGAATATGACAATTTGAGAATATGACATTTTGCGAATGTGGCATTGTGCGCCGAATCCCACACGTCATGTTAGGGCATAAATCGAACAGATTACGTATGACTCCGGATTTTTAATTTGTCTGCCTTTTTCTAATTTCAGATGAAAATATTTTCTTGTATTATACTTTTTAGAGCGTGATTTTTCAGTAGTCGGGTTTTAGTTTTCTGGTTTTTTAAAAGTCGGTTAAAAATGATTCCCAATTATCGAGTGCATGCAAGCATAGCCGCGAGCTAGCTAACAATATAAATATATTTTATATTTTTTGAAACGTGCTAATGAAGCCCTTTCATTTAATACCCAACACGGCATCATTATTTTTTGTTTTTGTAGTTCATGACTTTATGTCCTCTAGAGGGCGCCAAATTCAATTTAATGTGACGTCACGTAGCCTATAACCAGCTGACGATCAAGACGCCTCCAACGCAACGTTACCTCATTTGCCAAATTATGATAAGTAAGTAGTTTAGAAGTTATGAGGGAGCAGAACAACATACATACATACCGGTCAAAATCATAACCCTCCTTTTTGCTTCGCCCCGTAGCCGTAGTCGGGTAATAATCAACCTATAATCTTCCCACTGCTGGGACACAAGCCTCCTTTCTGTGAGAGGGAGTGGGCCGTAATCTACCAAGCGAGCCCAGTTGGTAAATGTCACACGTTTTCAAATTTTTGGTTAAGACATGGTTCATCACGATGTTTTTCCTTTACCGTTATGAGAGCAGTGGGGATGAAACAATTTACACATAGTAAAGTGCCTGTCTGGGCGTTACCACTGCGCTAGCTGGGCCACCACTGCGCCAGGTGGGCCACCACTGCGCTAGCTGGGCCACCACTGCGCCAGCTGGGCCACCACTGCGCTAGCTGGGCCACCACTGCGCCAGGTGGGCCACCACTGCGCTAGCTGGGCCACCACTGCGCCAGCTGGGCCACCACTGCGCCAGCTGGGCCAACACTGCGCCAGCTGGGCCACCATTGCGCTAGCTGGGCCACCACTGCGCCAGCAGGGCCACCACTGCGCCAGCTGGGCCACCACTGCTCACCCTTTCTTCTCATTTAGTTAGATCACAACTAAATGCAGCATTTCACTTCATATTTCTATGGTTAGAGCACTCACAGCGACAGAAGGTTCTCGTGCAGCGGCGGCAGGCGGCGCAGCGCGGCGGAGCGGCAGTCCAGGCGCGCACCGCCCTCGCCGCACGCGCAGCCCGCCGCCGCGCGCGCCGGGCACGCGCTGCGCGCCGGCCCCGCGCACGTCAGCCACACCAGCGCCGCTGCGCACAGCAACCAACGCGCGCTCCCCATGCGAGCGCGCGCTCAGCGCACCGGCTCCGCGCTGCACACCATGCTGCACGCGCACCACTGCACCTCACTCACAGCGAGCGGGGACCGCGACACTGTCACTCCGCTTTGATCGAACTATGTTCACTTACGACTTACTTAGATAACTTTCTATTTGGAAAAATTCACTCTGTGTTCCGCGACCGCCACTGATCGTAATTAGACTCGCGCTAGACGTGTGCGGAGTGAGCGGAGCGTCGACACACAAGACACTGCAGCGAGGGCGCGCGACCAACTGGCGGGCCGGCGGCGACTTGCCGGGAGCGACGCGCGGCGCGTGCCTCTCTCCGCTCGCACCGCGGCCCGCCGCCGCCTTGTCTGCCGGCTCCTCCGACACAACTCCGAGCTTTCGATTCCAACCGGCAAGCAGCGATAAGCTAGTGAGATTTTTGCGACGTCACTAGCTCGTTACAGCAGTGCGATTCTGTATAAACATCTCACCGTGAATACTTAGGTGAAGTGAGCGTGGAGTGAGCTGTCAATAGTGTCAATTCCTAGCAAAAACAAACTCACTTCACCTAAGTTTTCACGGTGAGATTTTTACAGAATCGACCGGCTGTTCTTTATGAGTTCGGGTCCACCAGCATCCACCCACCAGGAAGCTGAGCAGCTTTGGCTAGTAGGTGATATTCAAAAAAGTAAGTTTTAAAACTAAAAACAGACTACTGAAAAAAAGCGGCCAAGTGCGAGTCGGACTCGCCCATGAAGGGTTCCGTAGCAGCAAGTAACATAATATAAAAGTTCTTTTAGTTTGTCACTTTGACGTTGTAACTTTGATCGATGTTCTAATAATTGAGTTGATTGAATGAAAGGTAAATTGCGGTTTACGATTTATGACGTATTAAAAAAAAACCGGCTAAGTGCGTGTCGGACCACGCACAATGAAGGGTTCCGTAGTTGGGATGAATTTATCTTAAGAACAAACTTAACATTGTAGTTGAAAAACATGTTCTCCCATACATTCCAGCTGTAAATGTAAGTTTGTACTCACAATATTGATAGATTTACCATATTATTTTAGGACCACAGACTTCTTATAGGTTTTCCTGTAATCTACAGGTAAAGGTCTATTTTTTGTATTTTTTTCAAAATTTTAGGCTCAGTAGTTTCGGAGATAAGGGGGGGAATGGTCAATTTTCGTCTATTTTCTTAAATAACTTTAAAACAATTTATTTTAAAATTATAAAAAAAATATATTTGAGACCCTCATAGTAAGCCTCTTCGTTTGACTTGCCACATGGTGTAGTTTGCAAAACTTTTTTTTTTAATTTTCTTATTTGCCACCCAAAAGTGACCTCTATATTCAAAATTCATTTATTTACTTTACCCGTCCGTGTTCGGGTCACAGAAATTCATATGTCAACTTAATCGGTCCATTAGATTCGGAGCAAATTGGCTGTGACAGACGGACAGACAGACAGACAGACACAGACAGACAGACAGACGGGCAGACAGACACACGAGTGATCCTATAAGGGTTCCGTTTATTCCTTTTGAGGTACGGAACCCTAAAAACTACTTACTAGATCTCGTTCAAACCAATTGTCGGTGGAAGTTTACATGGTAATGTACATCATATATTTTTTTTAGTTTCATCATTCTCTTATTTTACAAGTTACGGGGGGGACACATTTTACCACTTTGGAAATGTCTCTCGCGCAAATTTGAAGACCCTATCCATAGACACCCCACACATATGGTTGGTATGGTTTGATGAAAAAAAAAATATTTGAGTTTCAGTTCTAAGTATGGGGAACCCCTAAAATTTATTGTTTTTAGGGTTCCATAGCCGAATGACAAAAAACGGAACCCTTATGGATTCGTCATGTCTGTCTGTCGTCTGTCCGTCCGTATGTCACAGCCACTTTTTTCCGAAACTATAAGAACTATACTGTTGAAACTTGGTAATTAGATGTATTCTGTGAACCGCATTAAGATTTTCACACAATAAAATTAAATTTAAAATTTAAAAAACCCCCGACCAAAAAAAAGTAGGTACGCAATTATTATGACAAAAGGTTAAAAATGCTAAACCCTATAAAAGCAAAAAACCACATCCCAATTCCAGCATCAGGTCCTCGTCAATTAGAAACATGAAGAGAAGCAGTCAAGACAAATTCAACGAGCCCAAACTCGATGGGTTTACTAAAAGGTAGACCAGGGTTACGTCTCCTACCTTCGAGCCCTGTCATCAGACCAGTTCAGAGGTTCCAGATTTCCAGCATCAGGTCCTCGTCAATTAGAAACATAAAGAGAACTAGTTAAGACAAATCCAACGAGCCCAAACTCGATGGGTTTACTAAAAGGCAGTCCAGGGTTACGTCTCCTATCTTCGAGCCCTAACAGCAGACCAGCTCAGTGGTTCCAGAAGACATTAGTGTTTCAAATGTCAGATCCCACATTTGCTTGCAAGCAAACTGAGCGTGTAACATTCCTATCACACCTAACAAACGACCTGATGACCTTGAAGACCTGAACCGATTTCCACCAAATATAGCTAAGAACACTCTCGACTGATATATCTTTCAAACAAAAAAAAACCGCATTAAAATCGGATCATCCGTTTGGGAGCTACGATGCCACAGACAGACACATACACATTTACACACACAGACACGTCAAACTTATAACACCTCGTCGTTTTTGCGTCGGGGGTTAAAAATAGAAAAAAAAACAGTAATTTTTGGGGGTTCCCCATACTTAGAACTGAAACTCAAATTTTTTTTACATCAAACCCATACGTGTGGTCTATGGATAGGTCTTCAAAAATTATATCGAGGTTTCAAATCTATTTTTTTTCTAAACAGAATAGTTTGCGCGAGGGACACTTCCAAAGTGGTAAAATTGTGTATCCCCCCCCCCCCCCACCCTGTAACTTCTAATATAAGAGATTGAAAAACAAAGAAAAATATATGATGTACATTACCATGTAAACTTCCACCGAGAATCGGTTTGAACGAGATCTAGTAAGTGGTTTTTTTTAATACGTCATAAGTCGTAAACCACAATTTACCTTAATCCCATCATTTAGGTACCTAATTATAATGTTGATACTTCCCATGACCCAAGGGCTGGCTTTTAACTTGGCCAGAGGCTTAGCATTGCCATACAACGTGGCAATGCCGCCAGTCTCTTGGGTACTTTACCACTCGACAATGATGTGGAGGAATTTTTCGATGCCATATTTTAGTTTTTTAATAGTTTTATTAAGATATTCCCGATACCGCATTAAGATATTCACACAAAAATAGAAAAAAAAGCGGCCAAGTGCGAGTCGGACTTGCCCATGAAGGGTTCCGTAGCAGCAAGTAACATAATATAAAAGTTCTTGTAGTTCGTTGTAACTTTGATCGATGTTTTATTGATAGTGTATTGTTTTTAAATTAAGCTATTGATAAGTAAACATTATAATTTTGTCGTTATGTATTTAAATGTAATATTATATAAACATAACCTAAAAATAACAAAATTATATGTCGTGGAATACGATATCATTAAATAATAAGTTGTTGATTTGAATACTGTAGTACTGAGGTAGTGGTAAACGCCGTGACGTCAGTTATCATTGTAATGGCGGCACGTGGACAGAGTCGTGTTGGAGAGTGGGGACTGGACTGAGCTCACTTTGACTCGGGACACCAACCAAAACACTCGTCCATAACGAAACTGTCGGTTTACCATTATAAATTGTGTTTTGTGATCACGGTAAATAAAGTAAGGTTATTTATAAGTGCCTTGGATTTTATTATTCTACGCAATGAACCCGATACCACCGAACCCAAATGATGACGGTTCTATTGCTCAGCCATCGCTGACGCCGTCATATATAATAATTTTGTTTTTTAAAAACATCAATCAAAGTTACAACGAACTACAAGAACTTTTATATTATGTTACTTGCTCCTACGGAACCCTTCATGGGCGAGTCCGACTCGCACTTGGCCGCTTTTTTTGCTATTTTTGTGTGAATATCTTAATGCGGTTCACAGAATACATCTACTTACCAAGTTTCAACAGTATAGTTCTTATAGTTTCGGAAAAAGACAGACATGACGAATCCATAAGGGTTCCGTTTTTTGCCATTTGGCTACGGAACCCTAAAAATTGATTCGTTGAGTCGGCGCGTACTACCGGGATTGAAAGCACCCTGACTAGTAATCCAGGTAAACAATGTCTTCTCGCACTGCTTATTCTGAGGAGCGGCGCGCGGATTGATATATGATTGCTGGAAGATAATAAATCCTAAAACCTAACAATAGTAGGTACAGAACGGAAAATTACCAACTTGCATGCCTTTGAAAAGCAATGATTAGTTGTCTGCGCCAGCGGCTGGTGTTTTTGTGACCGCTAAGTTGCACATTCAAGTGGTGCTATTTTTAACCCCCGACGCAAAAACGACGGGGTGTTATAAGTTTGACGTGTCTGTGTGTGTAAATGTGTATGTGTCTGTCTGTGGCATCGTAGCTCCCAAACGGATGATCCGATTTTAATGCGGTTTTTTTTGTTTGAAAGGTATATCAGTCGAGAGTGTTCTTAGCTATATTTGGTGGAAATCGGTTCAGGTCTTCAAGGTCATCAGGTCGTTTGTTAGGTGTGATAGGAATGTTACACGCTCAGTTTGCTTGCAAGCAAATGTGGGATCTGACATTTGAAACACTAATGTCTTATGGAACCACTGAGCTGGTCTGCTGTTAGGGTTCGAAGATAGGAGACGTAACCCTGGACTGCCTTTTAGTAAACCCATCGAGTTTGGGCTCGTTGGATTTGTCTTAACTAGTTCTCTTTATGTTTCTAATTGACGAGGACCTGATGCTGGAAATCGGAACCTCTGAGCTGGTCTGATGACAGGGCTCGAAGGTAGGAGACGTAACCCTGGTCTACCTTTTAGTAAACCCATCGAGTTTGGGCTCGTTGAATTTGTCTTGACTGGTTCTCTTCATGTTTCTAATTGACGAGGACCTGATGCTGGAATTGGGATGTGGTTTTTTGCTTTTTATAGGGTTTAGCATTTTTAACCTTTTATCATAATAATTGCGTACCTACTTTTTTTTGGTCGGGGGTTTTTTTA
The DNA here is from genome assembly GCA_946251885.1 of Cosmia pyralina. NCBI lineage: Eukaryota > Metazoa > Arthropoda > Insecta > Lepidoptera > Noctuidae > Cosmia > Cosmia pyralina. Next base: position 31,497,106 of record OX276342.1, read on the forward strand.
AATTTTAAATTTAATTTTTGTTCTGTATTACTCGTATTTTTACTTACACCCGCATACTTTGACATTTTCATCACTATAAAATGGTACACGGTTGCGTCGACATCGAAAATTCTGCAAATTGTAGTAACTTCCAAAATCAAGGATTAAAGCTGCTTTGTGAAGAAACGGAGGTTTTTCATTAAAATCTTCCAAATGTCCACTATTAGACATTCATTTGGCAACCGTGACAGGACGAATTAGCAAAATTCGGATCGAGTACCTTCCTACGAACACAAAGAATTCTCATCAAAAGGAAATCTACCAAAGATTCATCGTGGAGTACTGCAGACGCAAGAACACTTTAATTGATGATTAAACGAACTTACCTGTAAGTGAAGTTCTATAATAATTATACTTCACGCCTCGTCCTCTTAGATTAGTAGTCACATGTAGTATCGCATAGATGTCGCCACTTCAGCACTATTTGAGAATTGGGTAGGTACCATATTACTCGGTGACAGCTATTACGCTGGTTCTTCATTTAGTTTAGAGTGAGATCCATAAATCATTGATGTATTTCCTAAGAGATTAGTAACGGAATAGATAGGGCGGGCGGGCGGTTACTAATCTCTTCGGACGAGGCCTTTCGTATAATTATGATAGAACTTCACTTACAGGTAAGTTCGTTTAATCATCAAATATACTTCACGCCTCGTCCTCTTAGATTAGTAGTCGCATGTAGAATTTGAGAGTAAGTATGTGAGGGAAATATCTTCAATGATACAACCTTTTAAATGAAAAATTAAACGAATGTTTATTTTCCCAAAAAGTGAGTATGTTTAGAAACCTCTTTCTTTTAATTTTACAAAGTAAAAATTTTAATAATCACTTCAACTTAAAAATTAAAGAAATTTCTTCTGCCTTAGGTACATAACATGATATAATAATCGTAACAGTTACGAAATAGTAATGTTAATAATTTCCTACAAATAAAGAAATGTGTTTTCAGTTATTGATAATCGACTGAGCCAAGGATGTACAATCATTGTTCAAAATCGTTCTATTGTAGAACCTCGCAAACACAGTTGAGTTGCCACTCCAGCCGGCTGTGTTGCGGATAGCATCGACGTTTACACCGATAGAGTGCGCGCGCGACGTGCTGGCGTGCCTTGTGCTGTGCGCAGAGAACACGGACGTGTCGATCCCGCACTCACTTAGTGTCGTTTTTACCCAGCGGCTGAGGGTTGGGTGCCGACTGCTTTGTGCGGCTTATTTATACCTACGAACAACAGGTCATATTTTCTTAAGGGCGTCGATTTATTTGTATAGCAGAACAATGTGGCAGCGAGACAAATTGCAGGTTTTTGATTAAAGAATGGAATGTAAAGCATTGGTTGTTTGGAACCTGCTTTAGAAGTTTTGATGATGTGTGGGATATTAATAGTGATGTGATTTGGTGCAACATTTCACAGTTCTTGATTTTTATTTTTGATAACGTTTGTAATCTATGGGCGGTTGTAAGTGCTAGTAATGTGATTGTTTTCCTAGTTAATTTATCAAATGACAGCTCTTCATTTGGGTACCATTGACTAAGGTGTTCAAGTACACAATTCGTGTCCCATGTGTAGCTATACTTTGGTAAAGAAGGTAGAAGACTAAATACGCCTTTGAAGAATCTCTGTATTCTGTCATCTTTAGATATGTTTGATCCTAATAAAATTGCGAGAGCCGACCTACCAGAGTTGAGGGTACCATATTGCGCACCCTGATGATATTGTTGGGTCAAAAAATGTATGACAGTAGGAATAGACGCAATAAACATATTGGAGTGAGTATTTAAACAGTAGTTCCACCATTTCCTCAGGCAAGTGTCGTATTGCTTGAGGGAGTTGGTCGATAATGACGCCATCATTATTTCCAGTGAGGATGGTGGTACGCTTCTTGTTGATAGTGCCTCCCGGATAAGACAGCAGCCTCCAGGGTAATCGTCTGGTGTATCCGACTGGAGCTGGAATGCGAGATTAAAACTCGTGTGTGAGGTGGAAAAGATAAAACTTTAGAGACTGTAAGGGCTTGAAAGACTGGATACCACGGCTGGGTGGGCCATGACGACAACTACAATACCTTTAGATTTTTCGGTGATTATTTTTCTGAGAACTTTCAAAATTATCGAGAAAGGGGGAAAAGCATAGAAATGCTTTTTCTTCCAGGATACTCTGAAGGCGTCAATAGCTACTGCATCAGAAGGGTCCCTATGCCATGAGATATAGGCTTCACATTTTTTGTTTATGCGGCTTGCGAATAGGTCAATCTCGGGTGAGCCAAAACAATGAGTTATGTGGTCGAAGGCCCGATCGTTTAACTCCCACTCAATGTCTGGGTGGTTTCTCCGTGACTCTGCATCTGCCGCGACATTCTTACTAGATTTTATATATGATGCAAAAATGTACAATCCTCGATCCTCGCACCATTCCCAAATTTCTCTTGTAATTTGTGTGAGGTGTGGGTACTGAACACCACCCATCCGGTTGATATAGGCAACTGCAGTTGGGTTATCTACTCACAAAAGAATCTGGCAGTCGGACAGGTCTTTTGCAAAGATCTTTAGAGCAATAAAAGCAGCCAACAATTCAAGATAGTTGATGTGCTTTTTGCGCTCGGTGCTTGACCAACTACCACTAGCTGTATTGCCCATACAGGCTGCGCCCCACCCCGTTGAGGCGTCAGAGAATATGTCAATGTGATAGTCGTCACTTCTTATGTGACGTACTGAATTCAAAATGTGATTAAGCCACCATTGAATATCTATCTGCAATGAGTCGGGGATGTTTATGACTTTTTCATAATCATCATCGTCTTTCAGGTTAAGAAATTTGCAGCGCTCCAGCTCCTTGGTGTGGAGAAGCCCATATTCTATTCCAGGGCAAGCAGATACAAGTAAACCGGTTAGTTGAGCTAATTTCCTGACTGAACAGCGACGCAACTTAGGCTTGTAATTCGGAACTGATGCGTGCCCTTTTTTCCTGGGGCAAGCTTAGGATAAGCTTGTGGGAGTTAATGATCATGCCTAAAAATTTACATTTCATGGAGGGTACAAAAACACTCTTTTCTTCATTGATAATGAAGCCAAGCGAAACCAGTAACTTTTTGGTAACGTCAAGGTTTAGTATACAATCTGAAGAGGTACGTCCCAATAAAAGCCAATCATCTAAATAAAGAGTCGAGAGCAAACCAGCGGTTCGGAGTAATTTAACTATTGGTTTGGTTATTTTCGTGAATACGAACGGGGCTGTATTAAGCCCAAATGGTAGCACGTTAAACTGGTATAGTTTTTGGTCATAAATAAATCGAAGGTATTTTTTGGAGTCGTCATGAATTTTTACCATGAAGTATGCCTCCTTTAGGTCGAGAGTAGTCATCCAACAGTCTTGTGTTACAAGTTTAATAGCTGTACGGAGAGATTTAAAATAAATCTATATTTTCCACTAGGCTCGGGGATAAGAAAAATGCTTGATAATAGGTCTTTACCTATGAAATTGCCGTTTTGTATGAAAAAATTGAAACGAATTTTTTTCATGCATTTTTTATTTGTATTAATCGAAGTAATCACCCATGCAATCAATGCATCTTTGCCAACGCAGTGGCAGTTTATTGATGCCCTTCTTAAAGAAATCAGCTGGATGGGAGGCAACAAATTCTTCAAAGGCATTTTGTACTGCCTCTCGGGTATTGAATTTTTTTCCCGCCAAGAAGTTATCCAAATTCTGGAAAAAGTAGTAGTCTGTAGGCGCAAGGTCTGGTGAGTAGGGCGGATGACGGAGAGCTTCCAACCCCAGTTCTCGCAACTTGGAGACCGTCTGCTGTGCAGTATGAGGTCGCGCGTTGTCGTGCAGGAGCAGCGGAGACGAGCGATTGACCAATGCTGGTTGGAGATGTGCCAGCTTCTCCATCATTGTGTTCAGTTCTTCACAGTACACATCTGAAGTAATGCTCACCCCGTTTGGTAAGAAGCTGTGATGAATCACACCGGCGCTAGACCACCAAACAGTGACCATCACTTTTCTAGGGGTAAGTTTACGTTTAGGGCATTGTTTAGGTGCTGAACCAGGATCCAACCAACTTGCTGAGCGCTTGCGGTTATCAAACAGGATCCATTTTTCATCGCAGGTAACAATGCGGTTCAAAATTCCTTCATTTGTGTGTCTGTTGAGCAGTGCAAGGCACGTCTCGACGCGTACTTCGCGCTGGCGATCATTGAGTTCGTGGGGCACCCATTTGTCAAGCTTTTTTACCTTGCCAATTTGACGCAAATGGACCAATATTGTTTTGACGCTAACGTCGAAAGCTGCTGCTAATTCAGCCGTAGATTGTGTATCATCAGCTTCCACAATCGCCTTTAATTCGTCATTGTCGACCAAAGTCTTCGGACGACCTCGAGGTTCATTTTTCAGGTCGAAATTTCCAGAACGGAAGCGAGCAAACCAATAACAAGTGGTGCGTTGGTTTGTAGTGTTAGCTCCGTAAACGTCATTGATGTTGCGTGCCGCTTGTGCCGCATTGCTGCCACGACGGTACTCATATTCCATTTTAGGAAATATATGTGTTGCAAGTGAGAAGACGAATAACGATCTGTATGGTTTATTAAAAAGCGCTGCTTATATACAGTACCAGTCAATATGAATATAAATAAATAGGGTACATTAATAAATTTATTACAATCACAATTCGGTAATGTCGGTAGTACGTGCCGCGCACCCGTCGCACAACTAGCGCGATGATACAGCCGGGCGTTCGCCTCCTTGTCCTTCGGCTCTCAGTACACGCTGGCCCACGATGGCGCGCGGCCGTATGATCTCTTCTAATTTGTATGTTGTACGTAAGTATGAGCTGCTACATCATTCCCCCGCTAGTGAAACGTACACAGGGCTTCGACGTCCTTCCTGATTTGGTAACGTATGCGTACGTATCTGTGACTGGTGTTTCTGACTCAGTGTTCATACGGAAAGCAGGCTTTAGTCTGTCTATAGTGATGTTGGCGCGTCTATTGCATAACTGGATAGTGTAATACTTGTCATTACGACTGATCACCTCGTATGGGCCATTGTAGGTAGGCGTCAGAGGCTTTCTTGATGCGTCATTGCGTAGGTAAACATGCGAACATTTATGTAGGTCGTCGTGAATAAATGTCGCTCGGAATTGGTTTGATTTTCGTTGCGCCTGGGCCTTCTTTAACACTCCATTCAACTTATTCATGAAGTTTGAAATTGTGTCGCGATGTTTTGTAGATTCTTCATAGAATTCTCCGGGTAATCGCAATGTTTGGCCATATAATAGTTCAGCAGTACTTGCACCAACATCTTCTTTTATCGAGGCGCGCAGTCCCAGCAACACTGTAGGTAGCTCATGCGACCATGTTGTAGTTTTGAGTCTCGCGGTGAGTGACGTCTTAAGTGAGCGATGCCATCGTTCAATCACGCCGTTACACTGCGGGTGGTAGGCAGTGGTGCGGGTACGATGGATTCCCATGCGTTGCATCAATTTATTAAATAGGTCAGACTCGAATTGTCTGCCTTGGTCGGTGGTTATGGTTACTGGGCAACCGAATCTCGCTATCCAACCATTATAGAATGCATTAGCAACCTTTTCTGCGGTTATTTCTTCCAATGGACAGGCTTCGGGCCATTTTGTTGCCCTGTCTATCATTGTCAATAAATATCGATAGCCGTCAGAAATAGGTAACGGGCCAACGATATCTATGTGCACGTGCTCCAGTCTGTTTGCTTGTTGAAAACTTGCTATTGGTGTCTTCGTGTGTTGTTGCACCTTAGCACGCTGGCACGCGTCGCACGCTCGAGTCCACACATTTACGTCACTATTCATAGAGGGCCACCAGTAGCGGGCAGTGACTAGCTTCCTTGCCGCCCTTATGCCGGGGTGACTAAGGTCGTGTATTGCTTGGAATGTGGGTTTCCGAAAATCTGGAGGCAGATATGGTCGAGCAGTGTTTAATGACATCTCACAGGTAACTTTGGTGGTTGTGTTGGGTATGATGATTTTTTTGAATAGGTATTTTCCTTTGTTTGCTAGCGTTTTCAATTCTTCGTCTTGGTCTTGTTTTTTTGCTAACTCGGTGTAATCCAGTGGTGTCGGGCATGTTATTGTTTCGACACGTGATAGTGCATCTGCGACTTTGTTGTCCTGGCCGGTTACGTGTTGAATATTTGACGTGAACTGTCCGATATATTCAAGGTATCTTGTTCGGCGGGGCGTCTCAGACTTGCTGTTTGACGTTAATGCAGTACACAGCGGTTTGTGGTCCGTGTAAACAATTAAATCTCGTCCTTCAAACACACGACGGAAATGACGTATTGCCATGTAGATTGACAGCAACTCGCGGTCGTACGTGCTGTAATTGCGTTGTGCGTCACTGAATTTCTTGGAGAAAAATCCTAGTGGTCTCCACTTGCCGTTGATCTTTTGTTGTATAACGGCACCAGCACATGTGTTTGAGGCGTCTGTCATCAATGCGAAAGGTTCGCTCAGTGATGGATAGGACAATAATGCGCAGTTCTTGATATCTTGTTTGCATTGATTGAATGCTTCTTTTGCCTCTTCGGTCCACTGTATTTTTGTTTTATCGTTCTTCTTGGCGTTGTGAAAGTATTTACTCAATTCCTTTTGATGTTCAGCCGCATGGGGTATACTTGATCGATAAAAGTTCAGTATACCGACGAAACGACGAAGTTCTTGAATCGTATTTGGCAATGGGTAAGACTGGATTGCTTGCACCTTTTCTTCTGTCGGTGTGATACCTTCTGGGCTTATTGTGTATCCCAGGAAATCGAGTTTTGATTGGCCAAAGATACACTTAGCGACGTTTATTTTTAAACCATTGTCGTTGAGTCGCTTAAACACTTCTTGAAGCTCTCTTCTGTGTGCTTCTTGGTTCTCAGAAGCTACGAGAATGTCGTCGACAAATGGAAAGACGGGTAGGCCGCGAAGTACGTTGTCGATGTGACGTTGGAATGTTTGGCCTGCATTCTTCAAACCAAAACACATCCTAGTGAATTCGTACAAACCAAAAGGAGTAATCACGGCTGACTTCTTCACGTCTTCTTCTCTATTTTTAATTTGGTAGTAGGCCTTCTGCAAATCAATTTTTGAAAATATCTTCTTGCCTTGGAGGTTATGTGTGAAGTCATGAAGTCGTGGTATCGGGTATCGATCGGGTGTGGTTACTGCATTGAGTCTACGGTAATCACCACAGGATCTGTAGGTACCATCCTTTTTCAAAACCATGTGTAATGGACTTGCCCATGAGCTATTTGACGGTCGACAAATTCCCTGGCTCATCATGAGTTGGAATTCTTGTTTTGCAGCGTTGTATTTGTGTGGCGGTAGTGGTCTTGCTTTTGTAAATATCGGCGGGCCGGTAGTTTCAATGTAGTGTTCGACTTCACTATTTCCCAGTTTCGTTAGGTTCGGTCTCGTAATGTCTGGGAACTTAGCCAACAGGTCGTGGTAGGGAAGCTTGTCATCGATAGTTCTGATGCTTCCTTCTGCTGCAGGTGACAGGAAACCACGTGCTGATAAATTGGTTTTTTTATCCACCAGTCGTCGTCCATGGAGATCCACCATAAGTGCGTGGTGGTGCAAAAAATCAGCGCCTAATATCGGCCGACTGACTGTTGCAACCATAAATCGCCAAGTGTAGGCTCGCCGCATTCCGATGTTGAGTACAATAGTTCGCTCGCCATATGTAGGTATTTGTGAACCATTCGCTGCGTACAAGTAGTTTGTTGGAGTTCGCTGTTTATCGCGTGCAGTGGCGGGTAAAACAGAGACATTTGCTCCCGTGTCGACAAGGAATTTTTTGTCGGATGATTTGTCGTGTATAAATAGGCGGTATGTGGATAAATCGTCGACCTCGGCCACCGCCACGGCTTGAGTCTTCTTTAGTTTTCCGGCTTCTCAAACTGCACGGACTTCTGCACCGGTATGCTGCCTTGCCGTATTTCTTGTGGAAATAGCACACGGCATTCACTCTGTCCCGAGATTTCGAGCGGGAACGGCTTCTGAAATTGCGGGATCGGCGTTGAAATTTGCGGGATTGATTTGTCTTCAGCGCTGCAACTTCCTTGGTCAGTGCTTCAATCATGTTGAAGAGTTTCTGGTGTGAAGGTTCAGATGTAGCCGCTATTTCGGCTGACGCCGCTGTCGCCGGCGCTTTTGACGTGGAAGGTTGACACTGGCAAGAACACACGGCGCTCACCTCTTTTAACTGTTCTTGCATCCTGTCTGCCATAGCAGCCAACGAGTCCAGCTTGGATTCTTCACTCACTGCCAACACTGTGCGGGTAGAAGCAGGTAGGTGTCCTTGCCACAACATTTTCAGGGTGTCGTCTGGCATCTTATTCCCAGCTAGGTTCCTCATTCGGCGAAGCAACTGCGATGGACGTTGATCGCCGAGTTCCATATCATTCAGCAGTTTCTGTAGCTGAATACCCTCGCTGTCCTCATAAACCTCCAGCAGTCTTCTTTTCACAGCGTCGTATCGGCCGGAGTTGGGCGGTGACAAGATGATATCGCTGATTTGGTCGATGTCCTTGATCTCCAGCTGAGCCACAACGAGCGCGAACTTGCCCTCATCGCCGAGCTTCTGGTTGAATATAATGACCTCAAATTGGGCGAACCACAGCTTTGGTCTGTCGCACCAGAATTTAGGTATGCGTGACTGGACGCTAATTGATTCGACGTCTTGAGGCGGAGTAGTATTTCCTTCTGACATTTTGAACGCGGGGTCACCACTTTAGGAAATATATGTGTTGCAAGTGAGAAGACGAATAACGATCTGTATGGTTTATTAAAAAGCGCTGCTTATATACAGTACCAGTCAATATGAATATAAATAAATAGGGTACATTAATAAATTTATTACAATCACAATTCGGTAATGTCGGTAGTACGTGCCGCGCACCCGTCGCACAACTAGCGCGATGATACAGCCGGGCGTTCGCCTCCTTGTCCTTCGGCTCTCAGTACACGCTGGCCCACGATGGCGCGCGGCCGTATGATCTCTTCTAATTTGTATGTTGTACGTAAGTATGAGCTGCTACACCATAATTACTCGAATTTTTAACGTATCCATGATGACGAAAAAGATTGAAATGCAATGAAAATGTAACACTAATCAATAAACAAATGACTACTTTTGGAAAAAAAATCCATGTTTTTAAAATAAAATTAATTTGAAATTAGAATTCTTAGCCAAACAAAAATTATTTTGATTTGAAATGGCCAGTACTGCAGAACGGCAATTTCATAGGTAAAGACCTAATATAAACTGGCCCTCACACGGTTCACATAGGGATACCGCACCGATACGTAATAAATCGCCTATAGCCTCATTGAACTGTCTTTTTTCTTCATTGGACTGTGTTGGGGTAGATGGAATATAGTTTTGAGTTGGTGGAATAGAGAAGGGCATTTTATAACCGTCAATCCAAGAGAGGACTGTGCGGTCCGCTGTTATAAGTGACCATTGAGTTTTAAAAAGATGTAAGCGACCGGCATACTCAACTGTATTTACAGGCGGCGTCGAGTTTGAGCAGGGGACGGTGGCGGCGGCGGCGGCTGCTGACGCAGCCACGGCCTCGATGAGTGCGCGGGCGGCGGCGGAGCTGCGCGTGCTCTCGGTGCAGGCTCGCGGCTCCTCTGCGGAGGGCCCGACTGCCTGTAAGCCGGACCGGGAGCCTTCCTGTTTAAATTCCTCTGGTTAGGGAATTTTGATCGCTTCGATGAGTTAGGTTGGTCAGCTTTAAGCTTGACCCCAGATTTATTTATTGATTTGGCTGTCTTTAACGTGTCAGCTAACGTTTCTCCAAATAGAAAAGTGTCAATCTTTGTACTTGAAAGATGTTCCGACATGCCCTTTTTCAGTGAAAACAATATAAAGTTTTTTCTTGTTTCTGAGTCAGCGTGCTGAACGTCGCAAATTAATCTGCCAAGATCCATCAAGTTTTGCAGTAATTCCTTATCTTTATTTTCGGAGTTTAATTGTGTTGTGGTTATATCACCCAGGAATGATATTGCACTTGCCACCTGTTGTTGTTTGGCTTCAATGCCTTTATCTCGTTTTATGAAGCTTTCTTGCATAGCGTCTTTGACTTCCGGATTTAATTTAGGGGAGTCGATATGAAGACAATTTCCAGGAGGCGGGTACATTAGCTCTTTTCTGGTGTCTTTGTTTAACCCCTCTGAGGTTATATGTCCAAATCGAGAAGCTATTTCTTCACGGATATCCTTTCCACGTTTTTTCGCTAGTGAAGGGTCTTCACCGAGGATTTCCAGAACTTCACTGTCTAAACATGTGTTAGACTGCGCTGTGACTGTGACCTCCTCTTGTATGGGTGGCGCGGACGTGCCAGGCTGTTCTGGAGGAGCCAGTATGTCGTTTTGGATACCATTGGTTGGTAATGATTGCTCAATGACATTGGTGTCCATGATTTCGAACGTTTCCGGTTCGTGTTCATCGCTCAGCCAATCGGATGGCTCTAGCGCCGGTGAGTTTAGAAAAAAAACACGAATATCGGTTATGATAATAGGTTTTATTAAATCACTAAGCGTGCGGTGAAATAGCCCCAATGGCTATTCAGGTTACACACGTATTATCATCGCAACGTACCTAAATACGTCGAATTTGTAATGGTACTCGTTTTATTATATCACTAAGCGTGCGGTGAAATAGCCCCAATGGCTATTCAGGTTACACACGTATTATCATCGCAACGTACCTAAATACGTCGAATTTGTAATGGTACTCGTTTTATTATATCACTAAGCGTGCGGTGAAATAGCCCCAATGTCTATTCAGGTTACACACTTATTATCATCGCAACGTAAATACGTCGAATTTAACGCCAACCATCACAATAAAATTGCAACGAAAAAAGCCCCAATGGCTTATTCTGGTTTGAATTATGTAGGTACCCATAACAACCCGCTATAAAGTTATCACTTTCACTTTTACAAATATTAGTACATACCTGTCTCAACGCCATAGGCGGTTCCCGGTAATTCCTCGGTTGGTTCCATGGTATTGTTGGTGCGAATTTTCTTTTCTAGTTTACGCATTTTGCGCATTAAATGTTCAAGCTCTTCTTCGCACGTCCTAGATACTTTACGTTGCGGCATACTGGGCACGAAATAATGGTACTTGAATTATTTTGGACGATAGTGTCTTGAGTGGCCGAGCACACTAAACTGCGAATGAAGAAGCAGCGGTAATAGCGGTCACCTATGGTACCTACACGCATAAAAAAAAAAAATAAAAAAAATAACTAGGTACCTAAAGGAATATTCTCAACTAGTGCCATCTATGCGATACTACATGTGACTACTAATCTAAGAGGACGAGGCGTGAAGTATAATTGTGAATCAAACGAGCTTACCTGTTAAGCGAAGTCTTGATTCTAATTTTATGAACGGCGATCTGAAATATAATTGGTTAAACAGAGTGGTATAATATTTCTAATACACACGTCTATTATCGCGATTTTTAGGAATAAAATATATAAATATATTTTTTTTTTTTAAATATGATTATTTCAACTCAAGTGGCAACACAGAACGTCACTTATTTTAGAGATCCTTAAGATAGGTAACAAGCTCTGTTTTCTGAACAGAGTGGTTCCATATACCTACTTAAATTCAGTAGGTTTTCCTGAAAGGATAAGTGAATAAAGTAGGTAGACTAATTATTGCAGCTTTGGACTGTTAGGTGGCGGGTGGGTAATTATATTTCAGATCGCCGTTCATAAAATTAGAATCAAGACTTCGCTTAACAGGTAAGCTCGTTTGATTCACAATTTTACTTCACGGCTATCTGAAATATAATTGGTTAAACAGAGTAGATGTTTAGAGTTGTCTGCAATAATTCAGTTAGTTAATAAATTATCTGGTTATAAGTATAATAGTTTATTAAGTAAGTAGGTACTTATATTTTCCTTCAATTAGCCTTGCTTATAGCAAAGAAACATTATCAGCAGCAAGTCTTATTAATCCACATTATTTTCTCAATTGATGTCAGCTCGAAGTTGAGCTGCTGTATGTACTGCGAGAGTTGAAGTATTTATATCACTCTCACTAACCACATCTTACAGTTATAAAAACCTTAAGTCAGTCTCCGCAGAGGTCTTTGTTTTATTAGTCCACATAGTGGACATTAGGGCCAAAAGGGCAGCCGACTTCTTTGTAGGGTCTCCTAGTTTGTTCTGTATAATCCGATCAGGAACATATTGTGATATTGAATTGTAAGTTTAGAAAGTTTCCATAAATGAGAATAGCAGTTGTTTGTCTCCGTAAACGTAAATGGTCACTGTCTTATTTGAGATGCAGTGTAGAACTGCAGTGCGTGACTTTGCAATGAGCTGTGTTGATTATGTTGAATTGCGCATATTTTTTTTTTTTTTTAAAAGCTTCTCAGCGACTCTTGAAGATTAATGTTACTGTAAAAGTTTTATATATATATTATATATATATTATTATATAAAAATTTAAGTGGGAGTGTTCCGCCGTTATATATATATATATATATATATATATATATATATATATATATATATATAACGGCGGAACACTCCCACTTAAATTTTTAGAAAGAGTGACGTCAGCATTGCTGACGTCACTACTCTCGATATTATTCTCAGACATTGCAGGATAATGAAAACACCAAACAACAGAATAACACTTTATAATTTGGTACACTAACGTATGCTCTTAATTAAAATAATAATATTTAAAAGCACAGCAATTTCAAACTATAAAAACTATTTACTCACAGGATCCCCAGAGTCTTCTACTCTCTACAATTTCAGCGGCCGAAGTGGCACTCAAAAAAACATTTTTCAACCATCCAACCTAAACTCAAAGAAAACAACATGGCCGACCGCGCCACCGGAACTTGCTTAAATATTTAACATTTTAAACCAAACAATTAGTGACGAATATAATCGTTATTATAAATCGACAAATACTAACTCAATTTATTAGTAATTTTAAAACCTGAATATAAATTTTAGCTTTCTTATTTTAATTCGGATGTGTTTTTATCAAGCGTAGCAATATGGACGCCATTTTAGTTTCAATGTTATTTTAATGAAATGTTACTTCAGTTAGATAAAAACACACCGATTGATGTTTACAAATCATAATATGAATTAACAATATGGTTTAGGTAATAAATAGTTTTATGTAACTCACATCTTAATTTGTAGTTTTATAAACTTTGTCTATTGACCATCTAAAACATCATAATTAAAATTACAAAATCAAATGAATTGACAATAATGCTCAGAAAAGCTACTAAGCGATTATAGGATTTTCAAATTGGTTTGATTAAACTGAATTATTTAATTAGTAAGTAATTACAAACTATAATTAATTTGACGCGTCGACATATATTATAAGTGTTACTTTTATTTTTTATTGTAAGAAGTTCCAATATCTAGTCGTGTGACTGTAATACGAGTGTAGACTAGAGAGTGAAGAGGTTTTAAATTTTCACGTAAATTGCGGATTTAAAGCAAAGTGGCGGGTCATGGGGTCATGCATCACTTCCGACTTTGATCACGCGCCACAACTTTGTGGCGTCCTGCAATTCAAATCCTTGTATCCACAAGATTTTTATAGCTTTATTTGTTTTATGACTTAGGTAGTTATTTTGGAAACTTGAGTGTGCCAAATGCCGAAGAAGCTTTTAACTTTATCAATTTTAAGTTTTGTAAGCAACATTCTATAGGTTGTTCCCTGGATAGAAGAAAGATTTGGACTAACTAATTTAGTTAATTTCTTAACTGACTAATAATGCATAATAACATTGTCAGGTCGATAGCTAAACAAGAAAAAGGTAGATTAATTCTAAGAGCATAAAAGTATGCATCTCTTTTCTATATTCACAATTAGATTACTTATGGAATGAGTTACCTATATATTATAGTTTAAGTGAAAGAGTTGTACATAATTAGTTACAATGTGCAAATGGTGAGCAGGTGGTTTTAATGTAAAATGATTTGTAGGTAAGTACCTACAAATAAACTAAGTAGTACTACAATTAACTAAGTAGTTTGTAATGTGTAACTTCTACGTAATTTATTTAATGTGAACTTATGAATAAATATTCTATTCTATTCTATTCTAAGTTAATTTATTCATGTTGCCTACATTGATTGTATGGTATTTGAACTTGGTTTGTAATCTAATTAGGTACCATCCCTCAGTACTTTGCGCCCCCCCCCCTTTTTGTTTCCTTGACGGGCACGGGACTTCAAGGCGAGGTGACCATAATATCCCCGTCGATGCGAGAGCTAGAAAACATAGTATTGTGATAGCTTGCTATGAGCGTCTCATGCTAAGCATGTGTACACTATGACAAATGTGTACCAGCTAGTAACATAGAATTAATGTTGCTAAGAGTATCTCGTACTCGCTGGTAACAGTCCGGTTGGCAGGGTGGGATCCCTCCCCACTGGGGAAGTATAATGCTTTTGCAAGATTACAACACAGACAATGTGCAGGGTTGGGCAAAGCTGTCTCGCAGCCTTAATGCTCATAAATTTAAAATATATTAAAGCATATTTTTACATTTCCCTAACCTAGTTCATAGGAATGGGACTCACCTGTTATAATGGCTTTTGCAAGTTTACAACGTGCAGGGTTGAGCAAGACTGTCTCGCAGCCTTCATGCTCATAAATTTAAAATATATCAAAGCACCTTTTTGCATTTCCCTAACCTAGTTCATAGGAATGGGACTCGCCTGTTATAACGGGTACATACTAGCGTTAGCTGTATAGCATCGCTATGGGCATCACATACTTGCCACACTGGTAACTTCTCATCCAGCTAGTAACATGATAGTAATGTTAGTGACGGCATCTCGTGCGCACTGGAGAGGCAATGCTTTAACAAGTTTGCATCATACATGCAATATGCAGTGTTATTGACCACCATAGTGCTATTTCAAAGCACTGTCAGTATCACGTACTAGGTGGTCAGTTAAAGCCAGGCATTTCCGCACCTCAAGGTAGTGGGATGCCTCCGGATCATTCGGTTGATGGACGTCGGGGCTGTGCAGGCGTGAGTTGTACTTGCTCAGATTTTGCGTCTCAGTTCCAGCTTCCACCGTCGGCGACGATGCACTCGATACACTTTCTATCACCTAGCATAGTTAACATTCTGTTATTTTAGTCAACTACACCGTAAACTTATTTTAAATGAGTAATTTGTCGAGAGATAACATTTTCTTGCGATGTCAAGAACGCGCGCGAAAAGAAAAGTGACGTTCTGTGTTGCCACTTGAGTTGAAATAATCATATTTAAAAAAAAATATATTTAAATATTTTATTCCTAAAAATCGCGATAATAGACGTGTGTATTAGAAATACTACTCTGTTTAACCAATTATATTTCAGATCGCCGTGAAGTAAAATTACTGTCGAACTTCACTTACAGGTAAGTTCGTTTGCCTATTCAATTATACTCGTTGCTGTCTCATTCTCAATGATGATTGAATACAATGGTAGATGTTCAAAGACTAGTTGTAAAAACAATAAATCTTAATAAAAAAGTACCCAATAAAAAAAAATAACAAGGATTTGTTATTTTTATTAAAGGTATTCGCATTCAAGGTATGTAGGTACTATGGACAAAACTTAAGCATACTCACTTAAGAAAATATTCCTGTGAGAGCGCAGCTAGTGACAAACGAACATTGTGCGCTCGAGTCGTGAGCCGTGCATGCGATTATCGCCTTTGAAGTGATCATGCGGAACTTTGGCCCATAGTACATCTGAGCATAGTACCTACTAATGTAATTTTTGTAATAGTATTCCACTCTCCAACAGCTAATTATAATTTAGCTGACAGCTTTTTAGGGCTTTCTTGTTCATAATTTATGCAAGTTAGAACAGTGCAGACATTTTTGTCACTTCTAAATAATTTACTACAGCCTGCTGTAAATTGCGTGCACTTGTTCTATTATCTATAATAAAGTAATTAGTAAATTTTTAATCATGTCAGTGTTCTTTGATCACTGTATTTTTGATAATACCTAATTAATTTATGAGATCGTTAGCACCCTTTGGCCTGTTGCTAACATTTATAAAGTCACAGTTTACGGGTGCGGGTAATACCTAATTTTAAAAATTATTTTGGTGAAAATAGTTATTTTCAGTTCATAAATAATGTACCTAAACAAGAGTATTATTAGTATTACTAGGTTTTGAAAGTCTTTTTATAGAAAACCTCTGAATGGCTTTTGACTTCGTCAGCTGTAGAGTAAGTAAACAGTTATAATTAAAGTTAGATTTGATTGAATGGAATTTAAGCTTCTACAGGAAATTCCTTCTTAATAATCTGAGTGAAAATATTATCTAATATTGGTAATGGTAGTTTTAAAATACTTGTATTTTATAAATTACCGTAAGTATGTTCCATGCTACAAATGTAGGTACTTTCAGATGCTGATTTATTCATAATTTCAATATTCTACTGCTACATCACAGATTCTTTTCTAACAATTTAAATTTCTGGCGAAAAATAGGTATAATAAACTGTTGCTCTGTCTATAATTATCTTTTATAGGTGGTTCTGTTGTTGTATGGCTTGTATGGTTTCTTTGGTTTTGAGAACCATAGAGAATAGAGGGAAAAATATAAAATAGATGATAATATTGAGCCCTACTCGTACACAATGTAAACTAATCACTGCCACAGCCCCTGGATCTGGGTTCCACATTGGCACTATGTGTTGGTCTGTGATTTAAATAAATCAATTTAAGTTTCACCAATTAAAGAAGTATCTAATGTTTTGATAATGTTTATCATTCAGCTCCAATTGTTCATGGTTTTGTGGGGCTTATTTTTAATTATAAGCTAAGTAAATCATTGTAATAAAATAAATAAATAAAATAATAATAAAGCCCGTTCACCTACCCTCCTTGTGTCTCCTTTTTTAACCGACTTCAAAAAGGAGGAGGTTCTCAATTCGTCGGAACTTTCCCCGATTACTCGAAGATGGCTGGACCGATTTGGATTTTTTTTGTTTTATTCGAGAGGGTCATACATCACAGTTGGTCCCATATAAAATTGATTAACTTTGCTTCGGTAGTTTTTGAGTTAGCTTCAATAATACGTATTTTTTTCCCACTTTTATTAACCGACTTCAAAAAAACTTTTTTACAAAAAAATACAACCGACTTCCAAAAACAACACCACAATGTGAAAAATAACTTTAATTTCGGAAGTCGGTGTCTGGTTAAATGTATTTTATTTTTGCCACCGACTTCCGAAATTAAAGTTATTTTTCACTTTGTGGTGTTGTTTTTGGAAGTCGGTTGTATTTTTTTGTATAAAAGTTTTTATTTTTCACTTTTTAGTTGTGGTACCTACCCCACACAAATTCTAATACCACTACCTGCAAAACAAACTAGAACATCATCCATATAAAAGTGGGGAAAAAATAAGTATTATTGAAGCTAACTCAAAAACTACCGAAGCAAAGTTAATCAATTTTACATGGGACCAACTTTGATGTATACCCTCTCGAATAAAACAAAAAAAAAAAATACAAACTGGTCCAGCCATCTTCGAGTAATCGGGGAACATACATAAAATAAAAACTTTTTTACAAAAAAATACAACCGACTTCCAAAAATAACGCTACAAAGTGAAAAATAACTTTAATTTCGGAAGTCGCGGGCAAAAATCGAAAATAAATACATTTAACCAGACACCCGACTTCCGAAATTAAAGTTATTTTTCACTTTGTAGTGTTGTTTTTGGAAGTCGGTTGTATTTTTTTTGTAAAAAAGTTTTTATTTTTCACTTTTTAGTTGTGGTACCTACCCCACACAAATTCTAATACACTACCTGCAAAACAAACTAGAACATCATTCATATAAAAGTG
This sequence comes from Cosmia pyralina, assembly GCA_946251885.1. Classification (NCBI taxonomy): domain Eukaryota; kingdom Metazoa; phylum Arthropoda; class Insecta; order Lepidoptera; family Noctuidae; genus Cosmia; species Cosmia pyralina. The sequence continues at coordinate 31,515,047 of OX276342.1, forward strand.
GGGAAAAAGTACCCAAGCAAAGTTAATCAATTTTATATGGGATCAACTTTGATGTATACCCTCTCGAATTAAACAAAAATTTTTCAAATCGGACGACTCTGTAAAAAGTTATTCGTGGTCATACATAAAAAAAAAATATATATACCTACGTGTCGAATTTAGAACCTCCTCCTTTTTTTCGTCGGTTAATAAAACAGACAACAGCCACCAAAAGGGTTCACAGGTTCAAAATAATCAAATAATCAAATTCATTGGATAAGTTTAACATTTCAAATTAACCTCTAATAACTTAATTTGGTTTTCTTGGTTTCTTTATTTATTTAACTATTATTTATTTTATTTATATATTTAACTATTGGTTTTAACCATGCCAAATGAAGAAAATTCCCTCCAACAGAAGGTCATAGAGCTGGAGCAACAGCTAGCTCGTTTTCAATCACAACCTCAATCTTCTACAACTACAGGTGTTGCAGGTGTCTCCGTCAAGCTGCAAAATTTTTTTGTTGAAAAGCCTGTCATATGGTTCGCACAGGCGGAGGCACATTTTCAAATTGCTGGCATAACTCAGGACGCCACTAAATATGGACACATACTGTCTGTTTTGGATGCTCGCGTAGCCGAGGAAGTAGAAGACATAATAGCAAGCCCACCTACAGAGGGCAGATATGAGTACCTAAAAAAGGAATTAATCAGACGCTTATCAGATTCTAAGGTCCAGCGCACACGTCAGCTTTTAAGCGAAGAACAACTTGGGGACCGGAAGCCTAGCGCGTTTCTCCGCCACCTGCGCTCCTTGGCTGGTACTTCGGTGGGAGATGAAGGTATCCTTAGGGAATTATGGATGCGCCGCCTCCCACCAGAGAATTCTCATGGCTCAAGTGGATCTCCCACTTAACAAGGTTGCGGAAATTGCGGACAGTATAGTTGAGACCTCGCCTGCCCCTTCAGCATCAGTTCACTCCGCTGCCGCATTTGATATTGGAAACATTATGCGCAGCATTGAGGAGTTGACGAGGAAAGTTGATACTCTCACTCGAGACAAAGCAGCAGGACAGTCTCGACGCTCAAGATCAATGGGGCGCGCTCAGTCGCAATCCCGGTCATCGTCTCAATCAAGGGACCAATTATGCTGGTACCACAAAAGATTCCGGGAAAAAGCAAATAAATGTATAAACCCTTGCACCTGGGATTCTAATCAAAAGGGAAACGCCGTGAGCAATCAATAGTGGCGGAAACTGATTGCTCCCCAACTGGCCGCCGTTTATTTGTTTTGGACTCGGAATCAAAACGTCGGTTTTTGATTGACACTGGCTCCGATATCTGTTGTTTCCCTCATCAGTTTCTCAAAGGACGTTACAACTCTACTGATTTTGACGTGCGTGCAGCCAACGGTAGCTCAATAAAAACTTACGGCACCACAGCTCTTCGTTTAAATTTAGGTCTCCGCCGTGAGTTTAGGTGGAACTTCGTGATAGCAGATGTAAGCACACCAATCATTGGTGCTGACTTTTTATCTTACTACCACCTGCTGCCCGACTGCCGCGGCCAGCGTCTTATAGATGGCAGCACTAAAATGTCTGTACCTGCTACCATCGCTCAGGTGAACCAACCAAGCGTGAAGACAGTTGCTGCTGAGGGTTCACCGTTTAGCAGAATCCTCTTGGAATTCCCAAGTATAACTCGGCCACCTGGCCTCCCAAGGACCATGAAGCATTCAACGGTTCATCACATCGTGACTACCGACGGACCACCTATTTCTTGTCGTCCTCGTAGACTCGCGCCTCAGAAACTTCTGGCTGCGAAGAAGGAATTTGAGGAAATGATGCGTTGTGGAACTGCGCGACCTTCAGACAGTCCTTGGGCTTCACCGCTGCATATGGCTCGCAAAGGTGAAGACGGCTGGCGCCCCTGTGGGAACTACCGAGCGCTGAACGCTCGGACGGTCCCAGACCGTTACCCTGTCCGACACATAGCTGATTTCTCCCACAACCTTGCTGGTGCCACGATCTTCAGCACCATAGACTTGGTCAAAGCGTACCAACAGATTCCAGTGTTTGAGGCGGATATCTGCAAGACGGCCATCACTACACCCTTACTAAATACATTTAGTTTATTCTGTATCTGATGCAGAATGTCTTTAATTGCCCTCAAGTCCCCTTTATGGGACTGATCTAAACCCTTTAAATATAAGAGTTTGGTTAGTCTTCCTGATATTGCAAATAATTGAATCATGTCAGGTTCACTTGTTTCTGAAAATACAATCAAGTCAGGATGAGCTGAGTAGGCCTCTTCTGTCTTTAAAAAGAACCTCAGATACATGAATTTGAGATAGTTTCGGCCTAAGGATCCTAGGTCCATATTGTTCAAGGGGTAAGATGATGGTGTCTTGTGCGGTACAGTTGAAAATTCCATCTGAAAGTTGTTCCCTCTCCATATATTGATTAATCCTGGATTCAAAGACATTTTCTCAATGAGATGAAGTATTGTTCCTAACGTCGCCGGTCTGGGCTTTGTTAACTCGGAGACGGATCTTCTGCTGAGACACGCTAAAGCACCAGCTCGGCTAAGTCCATCTAATAGTCCTATCATGTAGGAAGCGGGAAGGACCTTATTTTTCATAACCAGAGGAAACAAAGAGGAGTCATTAACGCTTTGGCTCTTTTTGTAAGCCAACATCCCATACAAGAATCCTTGTGCTCTTCCGACATGGAAGCTTTTGTCAAACACAGACAATACTTCCCACCTGCAGGGCTTAAGCTGTAACATCTTCTTCTCCTTAAACCATGCTGCGTTATCAGGCTTCCAGGATATTAATTTAGAACTTACATCAACATGATTGAATGAACTTGGAGAGTCTAATGTAATGTTATCAGATTCTCGTATGCATTTTTTACAAGATGCATGAAAGTGGTAAAACCCCTGTTCGCGTCTTTGATTGTGCAATTCTCCTGAGGTAATCTGAGAATAGATCAAGAGACTTTGGTACATAAAGTCATAATTTCTGTGATTAAAATCTGACAGGGTGTCTGTTGTCGCACACATCCTGGTCAGTTTTACGGGGGACTGAACTGAGAAACCCCCCGAGCTCTGCCTTGAACAAGAGAATCTATGGGGGGCTGACCCTGTTCTTCTGAATGATGTGTCAGTTAGTCCTGAATCTTCCCCTGTTAAAGAGTCAAGGTTCTGCTTGATACTTATAGCTAGATTCGAATTAGGATCAATAAACCAGTTGATGGCATTCCTCAACCTGCTTGCCCTTTCAATCAGAGGGATAATAGCTTCCTTTTCCCAGGGAGTTAATAAACTTGTAGTCTCAGAAGTTTTAGATCCCAGATAAGCTTGGTAAGGTCCGCGGCTATGCCAGTAATCATGAAGTCCCTTTGGAATTAACACTGATATATAAGCCCCCATTTCTCCTGAGCTTGAACACAAGTTACACCTCCCTTTATACTCACTAAATTTGTTGATGAGTTCGAGAGGGTGAGGGACTGTAGCACCTATGATGGGGGACCCCCATGATCTTAGTCTAAGTTCATCTGCATACTGACTAGAGCAGGACCAAATTCTAAGGTGAGTTTGTTTATTTTTGGCTTTGTTGATTAAATTCACTATCCCTATAATCTCACTTCTTACGGTTATTTTATCCACTTCCTGACTCATCTTCAAGGAACATATATTTCTAATAGTTTTAGAGTTTTCAAACAAACCTATTAGTGACTCGGTGATTCCTAAATATGTCGCCGATTTATACTCACTCAAAAAGCGTGGGAATAGAGGTTTAATAGATCTGAGGAAGTTGAGAAATCTTGGTTCTTCTACTCGGGAGTAGGTCAAGGCATCCTTGACTAATTCATTTTTTATTCTCTGCACATTGAGCAACAATGACTTCTTAATCTCTTTCTTTATTATAGTTAAAGCTTTAATCCCTGTTGGGATGTTGAGAGAAAGGGGATCTTCAAGCAATTTAAAAAACGAAGTTGATGATATACGCCCTAATTTCGGAGTAATTATATTGAGCACCTCCCTTCTTAACGTTGGTGTTATGTTGTCATGTATGATTTTCCAAGATGACAAGACCTCACAAACTGGATCCGGGAACATCCGCATGAGAAATCTTCCGGGCGACATTCCAGTAATTCCTCCTAGCGAAGGATCTAAATAAAGAAGTCCAGATTTGTAAGTGAAGGTATCTAAAAACTAGGGATGCTTGACGACGGCTCTAGTTGATGCCTTGATCGCGGGGTTATGTCTTTCCAATAAATCATTTACCAGATTGCCTAAGAAGTTGTAATGAATCATGGAGTTAAGTGGACTTTCTGAATAATGAGAAACTGTGAGGGCATTGGAAGAAACAGTTGATGTGTGAAAATTGATGTGAAACAGATGTGTGAAACTTGATGTTATGAACTATTCAACTAAAATAGTGTTTTAGTGCTCAATCCGAGAATCTGCTGTAGTTGACCGAGGTAAGCCATCGCTAATAATAATAATAATATGCTCAACCCCTTTTAACTTAATGCTTACAGCTCTTTACCCCAGCTTCCCACAAACCCCCGAAATGGCTGGCGTAAAATGGGATCATCTTAAATTTAATGTTTTGTGAAGTTGCATATTCTTTAATATCATCAGAGCAATCTTTCAATAATTTTGAGAATTCATTCATCAACCCAACAAAGTTTTTTCCGTTATCAGAGATTATCTCAATTGGTTTACCGCGTCGCGAAATAAAACGTTTGAGAGCTAAAAGATAACCTTCTGATGAGAGATCGCTTACAAGTTCCAAATGGACAGCACGAGTGACAAAACACACGAATAAACATATGTATGATTTCTGTAATTTCGCTCCCCTACCCTTACGAGTCAATGTGAACACTGGTCCTGCATAGTCCACGCCACATCGCAGAAAAGGAAAGCCTGGATCCAGACGCTCTCGCGGCAAATTGCCCATTATTGGATTAACCGTGGTCGCGCGCAGTCGTGCACACTTGACGCAGGCGTGCACTACCGTTCTTGCGAGGTTCCGATCACCGACCGGCCACCAAGCCTCTCTTAACGTAAATAGAAGCAGCTGTGGCGCAGCATGCATTGTACGGTGGTGCTCGTAACGAAATAGCAAAACTGTAAACCAATGTTTATCAGATATTAAAATTGGATGCTTCTTACTGAACGTAAAGTTTTGAGAATCCTGTATGCGCCCACCAACTCGGATTAAATTATTGGCATCAATAAATAAATTCAATTTAGCTAAATGAGCGTTCCTTGTACCCTTTTCATTTTTAAGCGAGTCGTACACATCACCAAATGATTCTTGTTGACTCAATCTTGCTAATGTTAATTCCGCATATTCAAGCTCTTCTACTGTTAATGAACCCGTCCGTCGATTTGTTTTATTGCGCGTATTGTATATGAATCGACATACATAAGCGGCGGCACGCTTCAATCTTAAATACTGAGAAAACTTCGAAAATGGAAACAAATTAACATCATTCAAATTGTTTAATACATGGCAACGAACCTCTGTTTTCAATTCCCTGCGACTAGGAGCTCCTTCTTGTTCTCCTCATCGCTGTCACTGTGGTGAAGTTGTCAACAGCCTCGGACACCACGGCCTGTCTTGCAGCCGAAGTGCGGGTCGCTTTGCGCGGCACGCAAACATCAATGACATCATCCGACGAGCCCTTGTCACCGTCGTCGGCGTTCCAGCTGTATTAGAACCCAACGGCTTGGCACGCGACGATGGCAAGATACCGGACGGCATGTCTTTATTTCCATGGAAGGTGGGAACGCCCTTAATGCGGGACGCAACGTGCGTCGATACTCTTGCGCCATCCCATCTTCCTGGCTCGGCGTGTTGTGCTGGCTCTGCTGCTGCGGCTGCGGAAAACCTCATGCGGCGAAAGTATAATAACCTTATCGGTAATTATATTTTCTAGCCGTTTGGGGTTGAAACCCTTGGGCCGTGGGGTCCGTGTGCTCATGGTTTATTCAACGAAATCTCCAAGCGGCTGGTTGACACTTCCCGTGACCCAAGGGCTGGCTTTTACCTTGGCCAGAGGCTTAGCATTGCCATACAACGTGGCAATGCCGTCAGTCTCTTGGGTACTTTACCAGTCGACAACGATGTGGAGGAATTTTTCGATGCCATATTTTAGTTTTTTAATAGTTTTAGTTATGTTAGGATATAATTTTGTTATTTTTAGGTTATGTTTTACGTAGAATGAATTTAATATAAACTTTGCTCTAATTGCCTTAAACAGGGTCATCCAGTAAAGGCTTGTGGATTTGGACCATGTCCTGATTGTAAACAAAGACATAATCGTCTAGGGTCGTCTAGGGTGGGGTCGTCGTCGACTAGGGTTATGCAGGCATAACCCTAGCCAGGTAGTAGGTAATCATGCACATTCAGAATCGGAATCTATAACCGTTAACTCATCGGGATATCAGTTCAATCATGTTCTCTTATCTACTGTTTTAGTTGAAATTCATATTCCTAATAATAATCAATATGATTATTATCGTCATATCTATTTAATTTCTATTATAAAGCTATGATAACGAACATATAAACGCCAACTCCATCATGTCTGCTTCTCAAAATGGATGTAGGAATGGGTCCCGTGGTACTAAGGAGCTACTCCTCATTAATATGATCATTAGCCAACAGGTTCATCGTTCCCGAAAAGATCTGTCGACATTTTGGATAGACTATAAGAAGGCCTATGACTCGGTGCCACATAGGTACATGGCTCATGAGGGTGCTGAAGTTGTATAAAGTAGATGCAACTCTGCGCACCTTCCTGATGTCGTGTATGGGGCAATGGAGGACGGTCCTTCGCTATCGAGGATGTCGAAATATTTAGAGGAATAGCGAGCTGATAAGGATCGAGCGAGGCATATTTCAGGGCTATAGTTTAAGTCCGCTTTGGTTCTGCTTTGCCTTGCATCCCCTAAGCACACTGCTGGAGAATTCAGGTCTAGGCTATCGGCTGAGTAGAGGTGATCAGGTAATATCCCACCTCCTCTACATGGATAACCTTAAACTCTTTGCCCCCTACAAATTGCAACTGATGGAGCTACTGAAAGTAACTGAAACATACGGTGCAATACTACACGAAACGTCGAACACCTGTGTATGCTTGCTTTCTAGATCTCTCCCGTGCCTTTGACCTTGTATCATATGAGGTTATGTGGAAAAAGCTGCGGGAGAGAAAAGTGCCAGCGGAGCTGTTGCGTATTTTCCAGTATTGGTATTACAATCAGACGAACAGGGTGAGATGAGCCGATGGGCTTTCTGTGTCGTACGGGCTAGAGTGCGGGGTTAGACAGGGAGGAATAACGTCACCAAAACTGTTTAACCTCTACATAAACGATCTGATCGTTGAGCTCAGCAGCAAGAAAATCGGATGTCGCATTGATGACGTTAGTGTCAACAACATCAGCTACGCTGACGATATGGTGCTGCTGAGCCATACGGTTAGAGCGCTTGGAGAGCTGCTTAGGTGTTGTGAGGGCTATGCTCGAGAGCATGGCTTAGTTTATAATGTTAAAAAAGTGAATTCTTGGTCTTTAAGGCTGCCGGTGCTAAATGTCCTGAGTATGTGCCCCCGATTCAATTAAATGGGAATGATATAACGCGAGTATACCAGTTCAAGTACTTGGGGCATTATGTGACCGGCGACCTTAATGACCAAGTGGATATTGAGAGGGAACGTAGGGCACTGGCAGTCCGATGTAACATGTTGGCTCGCAGGTTTGCACGCTGTAGCAAAGCAGTCAAAATAACGCTTTTTAAAGCTTATTGCCAAGTGTTTTACACGTGCAGCCTGTGGACTAACTTTACTCAGCGGGCTATCAGCGCCCTACGGGTCCAGTATAATAACGGGTTCAGGATGTTGATGGGGCTGCCCCCTTTTTGCAGTGCATCTGGTATGTTTGCACAAGCACGTGTCGATGGCTTCCACGCCATGAGAGATCAGACAGAAATCTGCCTCTTTGCTCTGCAGAGTGCGGGGCAGCTCCAACTCCATCCTGAAGGCCATAGCGGGGAGGTACGATTCTCCTTTGTTAGGTGATGTTGTTCGAAGATGCATTTCGAATAGCACCCTTGTCGCTAAATAGATTATAAGTTTACTAACATAGGTATGTTATCTTTTTGTTTATTTTTGCTTACTAACCCATATATGGATGATGCTTATCCGAAATAAAGATTATTTTATTTTATTTAATTGTTCTGAAAATTTTAATGAAGAAGATAGAATAAATATTTGCAAGAGTTATTGGGCGTTAATGAACCTTCTCATGTTGATATCTTGATTGGATGTGATATTTTCTGGGATATCTTAGGAAATGAACAAATGTCTATAGGCCCAGATATCCTAAAGTTACGAAATTCCAAGTTAGGCTGGTTAATAGCCGGTCCTATAAATAAAAATAATTTGAATAGCATAATTACAAAAAATAACAAGATTGAGTCTTGTATTGATAAATTACTTACCAAATTCTGGGAGATTGAAGAACTCCCAAACAAACCCATTCTCAGCGAAAGAGAAAGGGCTTGTGAATAGTACCTACATTTTGATATAAGTGGAGAATGTTTGTTATTGCATTCGAGGCGGAATTAACACCCGAGCCATAGGCGAGGTTGTTTTTGAGCCGAGAACTGCAATAACAAATGTCCACGTGTATTAAAGGACGTTTTTCAATACACTTTTGAAGAAATAAAATAAAATAACGAAAAATATTTTTGTCATGAATTATTAGGAAACTATGATTTAAATTTTCTTTTTTTTCCGCGCTTTGCTGTCGCCAGGTTGAAGGAGAAGCAAAGGTATAAAGCCGATAAACAGCCTAATATGAAAAATAGATAATTCAAATATTTTTGAGTTTATAATACAAATAAATGTTAATTTGTTCATAAACGTTATTAACGATGTGAGCGAATGAGACGAACGATAGGCAACGGGGGAACCAGCGCTGACTACACGCCGTACGCCGTGCGGTCGCCCCCGCGCCCGCGCCGCACTGTGGGCTGAAAATCGACTTTCATAGACATATAATACCTACTTTTTCCCAAATGTCCACTTTTGTGACTTGAAGTTACTTTGGAAGACCAAATACATGCCTAAAAATATCAACATTATGGAATAGCATTGCAAACAACACACACAGAATTTTTTCTTTAAAAATTACTATGGAGCTGGCATGAAAAATTCATCTCCGCTATGGAATGTTTGACCCTAATTCTTTTTAGGTAATAAATCCTTGAATTATTTACAATTTTTTGACATACTCCTCGAAATGACCAGAAGCTCGATGCTTTTTTTAAAAATCGCTAAAGATTTTTAATATTCAATAGTTAAGATTTAATACAGCAACATCAGCCTACATGATGGAGTTTGGAATTTCTTCACTTGATGCGCGTATTAATTCAAATTAATACGCGGATCAAGTGAATAAATTCCATCAAAAAGGCATTCCATCATTGGAATGCCTTTTACACAAATCTTATCTATTTTTTCTTTAAAAATTACTATGGAGCTGGTATGAAAAAGTCCGCTATGGAATGATTGGCCCTAATTCTTTTTCAGGTGATTAATCCTTCAAGTATTTCCAATTTTTGACATGCTCCTCGAAAAGGCCAGAAGCTCGATGCTTTTTTAAAAAATAGCTGAAGATCGAATCTTTTAAAAAAAAAATGTTTACCGTAAAGCTTAACATCTACAGAAATTACTTAAACGATGAACCCGAGTACTACTTTGTATGAACACGACACATATTCATAAAAAATACGGTTTATTTAATTTCTTACTAATAAAGTAAAGGCTGGAGGTACTCGTAAGTATAATGAAATAATTTATACATTTAAATCATTATATTTTTACTAAAAAAAAATTACACAAAAAAAAAACAAAAAAACGAGACAATTTTCAATAAAATAAATTAAACTTTACGAAAACAAATGTTTTAAAGACCTAAATGAGCCTAATACTATATATAGATATTAACAAAAAAACAAAAGAAGTACAGAAAAAAGTAAATTAAAGCAAAAATAACTAAATTACAAAAAAAAAAGAAAATAATAAACCTATTTTGACTATAATCCGAGTCTAACTCAGAGTCGGAGTCTAACTGAGACACGTCTCTAAACTCGAATGCAGGTTTTTGAAGTTTTAACAGTGTCAGTGTTTCCTCAAAGAAAGTGTCCTTTCTTTTTGCGTCCAAAATGGGTCTTGTTGATGAAATAAATGGATCTGACGAAAGAAGGAAATTAAAAATATTCTCATTGGAACTCACTCTGCTCTTACGAGAGTGGTGTTCCCTGAATCTTCTAAAATGCTTGTTCTGGGCTTCCGATGCCTCTTTCAAAAGATTGCAAATTGGGACAATTGCGTTGGAAGTAATGATATCAGCTCCATGAATAAGCACTTTGTGGAATGTTACAGACATATATTACCAGTTATATAATGCCACGTATCTCTCAGCAGTCTTGGTACGCATAATCTTTGAATTTCTAAATATTAACGTGCTCTCCTGATGTTATGGTTTGTAAAATTACAGCAAATCTTCGGATTAGTTCTTCATCTAGTCCTGTGATAGCTGTGGTTTTTTCTGGAAATTCAAAGAATATTCTGGCCGTGTTGCCATTGTTCCATAACCCTGCTTCACCATGTCAATTAGCAGGCCGAGTTCTGTTTTGAAGCGATCTTGAATTAATTTTTTCCATGCGTCCTTTACATCTTGGTCAGTTTTCCTTTAACATCCCATTTTTTTATGTCCAATCTGTAGGCTAAAAGGTATTCCATGATATTAATACGCGCATGAAGTGATGAAATTATAAACTCCATCTCTCAGCTGATGTTGCTGTATTAAATCTAAAATCTTTAGCCATTTACAAAAAAAAGGCATCTAGCTTCTGGCCATTTCGAAGAATATGTCAAAAAATTGTAAATATTTGAAGTATTAATCACCTGAAAAAGAATCAGGGCCCATCATTCCATAGCGGAGATATAAGACTTTTTCATGCCATCTCCATAGTCATTTTAAAATAAAAATAGATAAGATATGTGTAAAAGGCATTCCATCATATTAATAAGCGCATGAAGTGAAGAAATTCCATCATGTCAGCTGATGTCGCCGTATTCAATCTTAACTATTGGATTTTAAAAATCTTTAGCGATTTTTTAACAAAGCATCGAGCTTCTGCTCATTTCGAAGAGTATGTAAAAAAACCGGCCAAGTGCGTGTCGGACCACGCATAATGAAAGGTTCCATAGTTGGGATGAATTTATCTTAAGAACAAACTTAACATTATAGTCGAAAAACATGGTCTCCCATACATTCCAACTGTAAATGTAAGTTTGTACTCACAATATTGATAGATTTACCATGTTATTTTAAGACCACAGAATTTTTATAGGTTTTCCTGTAATTTACAGGTAAAGATGTATTTTCTGTATTTTTTTCAAAATTTTAGGCTCAGTAGTTTCGGAGATAAGGAGGGGGGGAATGGTCAATTTTCGTCTATTTTCTTAAATAACTTTAAAACAATTCATTTTAAAATTATAAAAAAAAATGTATTTGAGACCCTCATAGCAAGCCCTTTCATTTGACATGCCACGTGGTGTAGTTTGCAAAACTTTTTTTTTTAATTTTCTTATTTGCCCCCCAAAAGTGACCTCTATATTCAAAATTCATTTATTTACTTTACTCGTCCGTGTTTGGGTCACAGAAATTCATATGTGTACCAAATTTCAACTTAATCGGTCCATTAGATTCGGAGCAAATTAGCTGTGACAGACGGACAGACAGACAGACAGACACACGAGTGATCCTATAAGGGTTCCGTTTTTTTCTTTTGAGGTACGGAACCCTAAAAATGTAAATAATTCAAGAATTAATCACCTGAAAAAGAATTAGGGCCAATCATTCCATAGCAGAGATATAAGAGTTTTTCATGCCATCTCAATAGTAATTTTTAAAGAAAAAATAGATAAGATATGTGTAAAAGGCATTCCATCATACATATTAATACGCGCATCAAGTGAAGAAATTCCAAACTCCATCATGTCAGCTGATGTTGCTGTATTAAATCTTAAATCTTTAATATTTAATCATTAGCGATTTTTATAAAAGAAATCGAGCTTCTGGTCATTTCGAGGAGTTTGTCAAAAAATTGTAAATAATTCAAGGATTAATTACCTAAAAATGAATTAGGGCCAAACATTCCATAGCGGAGATATGACTTTTTCATGCCAGCTTCATAGTAATTTTTAAAGAAAAAAATCTGTGTGCGTTGTTTGCAATGCTATTCCAAAATGTTGATATTTTTAAGCATGTATTTAGTCTTCCAAAATATCTTCGAGTCATAAAAGTGAACATTTTGGAAAAAAGTATTATATGTCTATGAAAGTCGATTTTCAGCCCACAGTGCGCCGGGGCGCGGCTCCGCCACTGCCGCCCGGCGCCCGCCATTGCAATTACGGACACCCACAGAACATATATACTCCTACGGAGAAGAATGCTAACTCCTTACAATATTTAGTAGAGCGGTTACTGCCAGCGCCATCTATATTCACCCCCAAGAAAAAACTTTCGTATGGCGGTAAATTCAAACGTTTGAGTAGTATTCCCAGAATATTTAAAACCATGGTTTTTTGGTAGGTACCTACCAAAAAGCCATGGTTTTTTGGTAGGTACAGTCGAGTTCATTAATATATTGGCACTGTCAAGGAATCAAAATATTGTGAGCGTTGGAAAGCTCAATAAATTCTATAGAACCAATAGATCAAAAATATGTCCTCATGTGAACGGTTCAATAATATATGCTGTGCATTGTGCAATAATATGCGATCATGAACAGTTCAATAATATGTGATCACCCTTTTCAAAAATATAGTATTGGCTTTTATAATATCTGAGCAGGGTAAGCTTCTTAATTATCTCTACATGCATGGGAAAGTCAATTATTTGCTCGAACAAATAAGATCTAGTTTACATTGTTACAGAAATGACAGTAGTTTCCATTGTTTTCCTCGCGTTTGCGTTTGTTTTTAAAATGAGTGTCTTTCAATGCCATATGTTTTTCGTACAGCATGGCCATTTAAGAATTGTAAAAAAATTATGTGCCACCTGTCATTTATATAGCAATACGATTCGACCTTAAATTTGATTAGGTACTTTGCCACCACAACTTTTTTATGACTAACGAAGTTGTTTGCAGTGAATTGAATTTCACGTCACGGGAAAGAAAAGAATATCATTACATTATAGTTTAAACTGTATTATTTGACAAGTATATTTAAGAAAATATTAAAGTAATAGGCAACAAAATAGCACATGACTTACGTTAAAAAAAAAAAAACAATATTTTATCTTAAACTAAAATTAATCTTAGTTATAAACAATTATTGGCGGCCAAATTTCTACTATTCCAGATGTCATATCCATGAGCATTTAAATTCTCTTCCGTGCGAGCCTCATTACAGTCCCAATTCTGTACCATTAACCCCCATAGATTCTCTATGGGGTTAAGGTCCGAGCTTTTCGGTGGATTTTTTAATAATTCCAAGTCTACTTGCTCAGCTATCCAATTTGGAACTTGTCTGGCATTGTGAACGGAACTATTATCCTGCATAAAAGTAATTCGATGATTATCAGGATAGACTATTTTTGCACTTGGTAAAAACACGTCTTTTAGAATATCTAAATAGGTATCACTCCTCATTCGGCCAGATATTTCGCACAATTCTATGGGTCCACCGGAATTTATCCACCCCCAAAACCCGATCGTAATGCGTCCACTGCGTCTATTTGGCACTACATTCTCTTCATCATATCGTGTATTGGCTGCACGATACAAAGAGATCCGCCCGTCCGCCGAAGAGACAAAAACTTTCTCGTCCATCAAAGCGACGTGTTCAAAATCATAATTTAAATATACGTAACATTTTATGCCTTTCCGTTAGTAACATTTTTTTAGCTGGAATTCGGTGATGAATTCCCGCTTCATTAAGTCGTCGTCGTATAGCTGCATCTGCTGATCTGCTGATCTGGCTGTATCCAGCTTATGCTGGATACAGCCAGATCAGCTCCAAATGTAGATGTTCTGATAAATCTTGCATTTCGAACACTTTCAACCAGTTGCATATCTTGATCATGAGTTGTTTTCCTAGGTCGGCCAAAAGATACATGTTTTGTAAGATTTCCTTCTTCTTGCCACCTTTTCCACCATAATGTAACAGTATTTCTCTGTTAAAGAACGATTTTATTAAATTACCACATTAGAGATCAGAGAAAAGTGTGGAGAGAAAAGTGGAGCTCGTGGCTAAGTAAAAACAGCCGCACAGATCGATCCATCAGGTTAAGCTACGCTTGGCGGGGTTGGTCAGTGGATCTTTACATACCGAGACTCCTCCGTGCCTCGGAAAGCACGTTAAGCCGTTGGTCCCGGCTGTCATTCGTGGATCTTTGACAGTCGGTACGGGTCGTTAGAAGCCCGAAAGTCTAACAACCAGTCTTACCAAGGGGTATCGTATTACCCAGTTACTGGGTTGTGGAGGTCAGATAGGCAGTCGCTCCATGTAAAATAATGGTATTCAGCTGCATCCGGTTAGACTGGAAGCCGACCCCAACATGGTTGGGAAAAGGCTAGGCAGATTGATTGAGAGATCAGAGAAAAACATGGACGAATACCTAAAATTACTTTGCTTACCGATATGCCTAATTCTTCTGCAATGGCTGATTTAGAAACACCTTCCTCACACATATAAACTATTTTATGTTTCGTATGCTCATCAATTCTATACATTTTTATTTTAAATGGGTAGGTATATTTCAATAGAATTAATATTTTATAGTAAATCGTAGAATTAAATCGTTGAATGACATGTGCGTCAGATATTATAATTTAGTTAAAATAAATAAGATAATTTTATTAGGAAAACATAACGTCATTTGAAGTTAATCTAGCCAGTGATAAATAATGTTGCAAACTCCTTGACCATGCAATTTTAAGATTGCTAGTAAAATCATATTTATGAAGTAAGTGATAAGGTTGAATTTGAATTACATTTACTTGTTTAGATATTATTGTATTCATGTGTGCATACATAATTGTGAATCCTACAATGTTCAGATAATATGATCTTAATGTTCCTATAATAATGTGCTTTTGGCTGTATACATGTTACTAAGAAAAACCAGTCACATATTAATGAATCTAAATCTTGAACACAATTTAATGATGCTGATAGTTGTCACAATATTATGATTTTTTTTGACGGTCATATATTTTTGAAGCCTGAAAGGGCCAATATATTAATGAACTCGACTGTACATTCCCTTGTAAGAAAACTCAGTTTCTTACAAGAGAGTGTACCTACCAAAAAACCTACAGAGTGAATATGGCAAAATAAAACGATAAATATTGTAAACAATTACTTATTTATTTTAACAGTATGATTACAGTTAATTATTATCGTGTTCATGAAATTTATTGAAAATAAAGCATTTGATATATTCAAATGCTTTTACAATATTTTAGCAATAACCTCAGAATACAGAATAAACCAGAAGCTTGTTTTACCTTCAATACAGTTAAATTTTGCTCCTAAAAACCTGTATTTATGTAAATATTACTGATCTCATTTTTTTTTTAAATATTATATGAACTTTCCTGGCCCTGTACCTACTGCTAAATACTAAAGTCGTTAGGCTATACAATAGTTGATAAGAAATTGCTTGAAGAAGTCATGAAAAAACAGAGCCTACCTAAATATTTAACCACGTACCTATGTTAAAATCTCTATAATCAATTTGTGACTGACATATCCTTTTCTCCAAACAAGTATTTTTGTTTGTTGATAAAGCTTAAATAATGTGATATAACCGTAAGCTTAAGCGTTTTCTTTGAACCAAAAGTATTAATTATTAAGTACAAAAGCTAAACCAGTATTATATCAGCAATAACTAGATTCATAGTAGATTTTTGTAGAAAAAATGTTGAATATCCACTGTGACACAAAGTTAGCTAGCTCTAGAATACCGAATTCTTTAAATGAATAGTCCAAACAATTTTAAATTAGAATTAAGTAAAATTTAATAACAAGACAACTCACAGATAATTTCATACCATTAGAATACACATTTCAGTTGTGTAAGTTTGAGATTGTGTGTTCTGAATCATCTGTATACAGATACCTAACGAAATACCTGGACAAACTATAGTTTGTCCAGGTATTTTGTTGGGACCTTATGATAATATAGCATAACGAAGTTTTAGTAATATTTTACGTTTCAGTGCTGCAGCTGACGCTTCGTCAGCAAACAATCTGTTTTTCAATGTACAGAATCTTTTAATACATATAATAAAAACATTTTCTATTATGTTAAGATTGTTCTGTTCTTTGTGAATATTGCATTTGTCAAGAAAATTAAAATTAACAACGTTTTTTACAATTTCTAATGTATCTCTCTTGAGATGAGTAACATGAATTTTTTCATTCAAGCATTGATTTATTGCAGTAGCACAACATTCAACGCATGTAACCATTTCTTTAGTGGCATAGTTTAACGACTTTTTTACTTCCGAGTACTCCCGACACTACAAACTGATGATGTTTTTCAATATCTTCTGACACAAACATAGGTTTAGAAGCAAGGCAACTGTTTTTAAATCTGTTAAGTAAAAACCCACACACATACGCACATGCCTGTATCTCTGCGCTGTCTTCGTTGATAAACTCTTCAATGTTAGGGGGTAATTGAATGATTTCTGATGCAATTTCATTTCCGGTAGGCTTTGTGCGCATGCAAATGGGTTGTGACACAGACAAAAATGTACTGAAGCTATTAATAATAATTTCATTGTTGTCTTCTTCACAATTCCCGCCTGTTCCAAAATGGGCTAAATTAGATATAATGGCAGTTTTTATACCTGCCACAAATTGCCCACATGTTGGGTTAACATTTGAACCGCAGTTACCCCTAATGCACCCAAACAGATTTTCCAAAGGATCTTGCTGCAGCCTTCGTGTCGATAGGCTATTTATTTTGTATCTTGATGACAATTTTCTCCACAACTGAACTATCCCATTAATTGTCCAGATCCAGCCTTCCGTTGATGGTGGTGTACGTGCACTTCCAATATAATTCATATTTTTGAAAAAATATATCATATCCTTGTAAAGTTGTAGGTGAGGACTTGTTGACCGTAAAGGAGAATGGGCATTTTGGTACTCGCTCCAATAGCAATCATTGTGGTGTCATTGGATAGGTCTTTTAATCAGGAAAAATATTTACTATGGCGACATGTCCCAAATCCTTGTCTGAAAACCACGGCAAGCCCCCAAAAGTTCCAGTTTTAGTTAACATCATAATTGCAAGTACGATAATATTACATACCTATCATGGTTGAAATACGAAAAAAAACAATGTAAAACAACATTATTTAAAACGAGAAATGTATTGTGTTACTCATAGACTCATAAAAAAAGGAGGACTCCGCGCCACGCATATCGAAAGTGAAGCACAGTAAGTATGCCAGGACCGTTTGTACAAACACGCCTCGCGCACACATTTACATCATGCCAACCGGACGCCATTACGTGACACAAGCGACGGCGTCTTTGCAGGTACTCATATCACGCACACATAGATCGGTACGGTGCTTCACTTTCGATATGCGTGGCGCGGAGTCCTTCTTTTTTCATACGTCTATTGTGTTACTATTAATGCATTATATCGTGATATGATATGATAATGGTGAAGACTTTTAAAATATGTTTTTTTACATAAAAAAGTAGTATTATCTTTAACATTTCTGTTTTTTGTTACAACGGCGACTATAGACCTCGGGGATAGGGAACCAGCCGCGGGGTGGGGTAGGTGGTGCGCTGTGCCAGTGGACAGCCTTTTGTGCCGCGACATTCACTAGTCGTTGTATCGTTCTGTGCGTGAAACGACGTTCCGCAGCTGTTTATTCTACCTAGTACTTTGTTATACCGTTTTCATCACTGACCCCGGCGCCCCTTTTGGACATTGTTACCCGCTACAAACGTTTATCTTGGCTAGTGTTGTGGACTATTGTAGTGCTTATCGATTTAGAACATCGTTATGGAAGAAAATCGCAACTGTGTGATGTGTCGGCGAGGCCTACATCATGCTAGATACCAACAGCATGTTTTAACTGATGATCTTCCAAGAATGCACCCCGAGTTTGTGGCTTATATACGAGAACATGCCGTTTTGGAGGTTAGTACATACTTCATTAAACTATTTCGAACTTCACCAGCTTCAGTTTTTCTTTTTAGAAGCGGTTTGTTTATATTATTATTGTCTGTTATATTTTTATACCTGAGCCATTACAAACGTGCGAATTGAGCCCTAAATCATTTTAATCGGTCCTCTTGCTCGCACTTACAGGTCTTATTGAACTACTCTAGTGTTGTGTGTAAAAGTGCGTTTCCGAACCGAGCTGCAAACTACCAACTGCACGTGTTTATTTTCTATGTAGCGCGGCTGTATGGTCCGTAGCTAAGGGTGTTCGCTTCATAGAAAAAAAAAACACGTGCAGTACTAGCTACCTGCTTCCGAGCGGCATCCCTTTATATCAGTAATGACTTGTGCAGCTTTCTCACAATCCTTTAATACTTTTATGACTCAGTTCGCACGTTTATAGTTCTTCTTATTAAAACACTTCTCTGACCACCTATTGTGTGTTTGCTATTGTTATCTATTCACTAAGCCGTCACATCGGCTATACATAAGATATATTTTTACTTGCATTACTTAAAATATGAAAACAATACAAGTATGCCATGACTTTAGACCTAAATACCTATATACCGCATTGTTTTAAATGTTTTCATAAAAATACAACATAACATCAGCAAGATCGTATTCTACCATTTTCAGGTAGAGTTCGACAACACACGACGTGTGTGTCACCGATGTTGGCAGAGAATTGACAACGTTGTAGGAAGACCACCTGTCATACCAGAAGTAGAACAGAATGTACGAGAGCTTCAGGTTCCAGACTACACTCGAGCTCCAAACACTCCAGGGCATTGTATCTTTAACACTTGCCAAAACGCAACCCGCCATCGAATACCAGAGACGATCAAGATTCACATTTTCTGTGAATATAAGTTATATATTCCTGACGGTGCTAGAGTATGTGGACAACACCTTGAGAGCAATGCTTGGGAAGAGCTGCCTCAATTCTGCAATGTCACACATAACTTCAATGCGCAACAATTTAGGGACGTTTGTGACATGTTGAGAATGGCTTTAAATCGTGGACCTAGGCTAGATTTCAACACAAGAGGTGCTTTAAGCAACGAGGATATGTACTTTTGGATAGGACGCAAATGCGAACAGTCTGATTCCATATTAGAACAAACACCCTCACTAAATGGGAGGTGCAAGGAGCCTCGAACTGCGTTAGGCATATATCTGACGAAACTACGTACCGGAGACTCAGATGAAAGACTAGCGACGTTATTTAATATGTCACGAAGAAAGCTGGAACGTTTACTAACTATTGTGCGCGAATGCCTCGTGAATGAATATGTAATATTACACTTGGGAGTGGACCATATGAATAGAAACGACGTTTTAGAAAAGAACCTCACTATACCAAGAGGGTTATTTGGCAATGAAGAAAACAATAAAGCTATCGTTATATGCGATGGGACTTATATATATATATCAATAAAAGCTCGAACTTTTTGTTCCAGCGTCTATCTTATAGCCTGCATAAGATCCAGAACTTGCTGAAGCCGTTTTTAATTGTGTGTTCCAATGGCTATATAATCGATGTTTTGGGACCATACGCTGCCACTAAGACTGATGCGAACATCATGAGTGATATAATGAATGATGGAGAAAACCCATTGCATTGCTTTCTTCAACCGAACGATGTCTTCATATTAGATCGCGGCTTCCGGGACAGCTTAGATGCTATCGAAGCATGGGGATATGAATCCTACGTTCCACCATCTAAAGACAGATGGGAGACACAGCTAACTACTGAGCAAGGTAATGAAGCTCGATCAGTTACACTATGCCGGTGGGTAGTGGAAGTGGTGAACGGGAGGTTCAAACGAGATTTCAGGCTTTTGCGGCAAAAATATTTTAATAAAACACTACCAAAAATGTTCATTGATTTTAAAATCGCCGCAGCTATGTTTAATAACTTCCACATACCCATCGATGACAACATTCACGCAGAGGCCTTCCTAAACATAATCAGGGAGAAAATAGATTCCCCGAATCTACTTTATGATTATGTTGAAAGAAAACATTTGAATAACCGAAGAGCGGATTTTCAAAGAATAGAAAGTCACGAAATACAGAACTTCCCACTACTGACGGAAGAACAGATTATTTTACTTTCATTGGGCACCTATCAACTGAAGCTAGCCCGATCCTACTGCAGCGAGTATTTATCAAATGGACTATACATTCTACAAGTATATAGAGAAAGCGCACTCCAAGATTTAAATGAATATGGTATAAACGAAGATGCCTGGCTTTTACGCGGACGCATACAGTCGCGTCACGTACGGTCAAGAACTTATTATTGTTATGTATTAGTAAAAAACAATGTTAATGAAAACGAAACCAATATCCATAACATTTTATGCAATTATTACTGCACGTGTTTGACCGGACGACGAACAATCGGCACTTGTGCTCATATAGTTTCAATCGTGTGGTATCTAGGATATGCCAGACATGTAGGCTTCACTGCTCCTGCAGCGTTCCTCAACGATGTCATTATTGTTGATAATAATGTTTAAAAAAATAAATAACGTTTCTAACTTTTTCTATTTTTTTTTTATTCCTGAGTGTTTATTCATTTTAGTATCTACTAATCAACAAACACAGGATTCTATAGAAGAAAATTATATAATATCACCATTATCTTAACAAAATGAAACAAAAACAAAAAAAAAAAAATACTTAACACAAAATAACTCCGTTCCGACAGCAAATGGAGACAAGCGACTCGGTTATCATTAATCCTTGTAAAAAGACCTTTCCAATGATATATATATTATGGCTATTGGACCGTGTACCAGGCTTCATATATTTTTGCCCATGATCCTTTGTGGCATGAAGCTTTCCTCTTCGTAGGTTTGTACAATCACTGTTGACACTGTCGAATAACTTATCTAATAAGGTAATAACATCTGCCGTCACAACGGCATCTGCAGAAAGCTCTCCTGAAAATAAATTTACTGTGTTTAACATGTGTCTATTTCATATAGATTCAGGTCTTTTTTTTATGGAAATGTTCTATTAAAGTAACTGAATAATATGACCTTAATTTATTTCTGGTAATTAAATAATAATCATGTATAAGCATCATTTTATTCACCTGCTGATATTTTGGAGTACATTCCTCCTGCAACAGAGTGGCTTAAAACTTATGCAGCTAGTTTCACTCTCATCTTTTGTTTTGAGTTAGGATTTAAATGTTCTTTTTTCAAAAGAGGAGCATACACAAAATTTGGGTTTCCGTTGTCCATCTCATAAAACTCCTTTATGTAGGACCATTTAGCAACACCTGTAACAACACACATTCAAAATGTTAGCAACTTACGGAAACCTTGACTCACCAGTCACCACAGTGAGACAATGAAGGCAGATGATTAATTACATGTATACAGGGTAATCAACCAACATTGTAATCGAGAAAAAATTATCAGCTGTTCCCAACACTGAAAACTTCAGTACCTATTCGACCCAAATGTATGGGGCAATTGGGTCGAGTAGGTATAAGTTTTGTATGGGACAGCTGATAATTTTCTCTCGATTACGACGTTGGTCTTATGGAGGAAGTTGTTCAGTATGAAAGGGCTTGTTATGAGAATTTCAAATACTTATGTTTTTTTTTATAATTTTGAAATAAATATTTTTAATGTTTTCATTAACAGAAGCTCAGAGGAGCTTGTGCCAAGTTATAACAGCCGCATGGGTCGATCCATCAAGTTAAGCTACGCTTGCGGGGTTGGTCCGTGGATGGGTGACCATCTTTACACACCGAAAACTATAAAATACTGATATTCAGCTGCATCCGGTTAGACTGGAAGCCGACCCCAACATAGTTGGGAAAAGGCTGGGCAGATTCATTGATATATGTTCACTTTACGCTGCAACTTCAAACATTTCAACATAAGACTGAATTGATGAAAAGAGTGATAGATAAGACAACCCTAACTCACTGAGTTTTATAAACTACTATTGGGTTGGGAAAAGGCTAGGCAGATTGAGTTCACAAGTACTTATTACAGGAAAATTGATAAGAAGTCTATAGTCTTAAAATAATATGGTAAATCACTAAACATTGTGCATATAAACTTACATTTGAAGTTGGAATGTATTGGGGAACATGTTTTTCAACTACAATATTAAGTTTGTTCTTGGGATAAATTCATCTCAACTACGAAACCCTTGCGTGCGTGGTCCGACACGCATTTGGCCGGTTTTTTTTATTATAAAAATATGAAAATTAAGCTTACCTCTCCCTGTCTTGCCATCGGATGAAATATTTGTTGGACACTCAATGTCATATTTCATAAAATTGTTTCTAAAACATTTTAATAAATGAGGTGCATCAAAGATTGTTATTATTTCATTATTATGAACCATGATGAATGGATGCTGACTACTAGCTCCTAAGTTTGTTAAAGCTCTATGGTTTACTCCGTCCATGTCACAGATAATGGCAGCTATATTTATTTCAGCAATGAAGCACTGGTTTAACACCTGAAATAAAAATGTTACAAGTATTTTAATAATATGATTCAGTTTGTGCATAAAATTTAAATTTCATGACACAATTCTATGGAAGTTTTAAAATAAACAAAAAATAATACCTCTTTAATAAGAACAGCAAGTCTGTCTGCAGTAGAAAATCCACTCGAAAAATAGTAGGCGATAGGTTGTTTCACCCTCTTCCTAATGCCTGATATCATAAATACCAAGGCATATGCAGCAATCAGTGGTGACCTTCCCTGGGATGCATGGTCTTGATAGCCTTCTATGATATAGACATTTCGTCAAACATTAGCATGTATTGATTTTCAGAAGGCTTTTGGGTTTTTACAAACTTCTTAACAACATTAAGTACTGACTGACTAACGCCAACACCAAAAGGTACTTTATTAAGCAAATTTCTTAAAGTGCTTGGTGATGGTAAGTGAAAAAGTCTTTGCAGTAAACGATAGCAGGTAGGTGACCTCTTAAATATCCGCAAGGCTGTTATTTTTACCTGCTTTGACCATCTTCAACCAGTATACTTTTTCTTAAAGTTACTTAATTGATCTTGCAATAATTGGGCAAACGTTGGAGTAATCTTTTCAGATAATTTTTTTATAGCCACATTATCACTGATAACGTTTATCCTTGCATCTGGTTTAAGTTTTTTTATCCGATTACGTAGGTAACAAATTTGCTTCATATATTTTCTACATTTTGCAAAGATAATCTTCTCCCTTTCACTCTTCACTTTATTAGTGGTTTGTGTCTGTCTATCTGATGCTTCAAGTTTATTCGCCAACAATATATGTGATGGACCAGCTTGTGGTTCCTCCACATTGATAAGTACATGTTCTGTCTGAAATAAAGTATATTCCAATGATTTATGGGCCTTCATACATTTTTTTTTTAAATTGCTGTGCTCAGACGGGATGTGGTTATGATATGTTTAAATGAGAGACAAAAACAGATAATTATACATAGATAGCTATGTATAATTATCTGTTTTGATGGTCTGTTTACAAGAATTACAAAAAAAAAAAAAAAATCTAAGTAATAGATCATTTTAAATATAATGCTTGGTAAAAAGATGGAAATTATAGTAAATAATAAAATCAACGAAATATTGATTTTTCAAAAATCCAATGATACAGTTTTAGTTTTCATTAAAATCGAGTCCGAGACTCCCTTTGAGTACTTTTCACTATTCCTCACAAATTCGGATTTGGCCATCCACACCCCCTTGAAAAATTCACCCTGTACGTACATATAAGCAACACAGTTTTAGTAGGATTTACTGACTTTTAGGTGACTATCAAAATATTCACTTACATCAATGTTGGTGGTTAGTGCTTGTTTTGCTTTGGATGTTTCAGGCGTATTGGCCATAGTTTGGATATTTGTTATATCCCTTAAAGATATTGTTTGAGATGGACCAGCTTGTGGCTCGTCCGAAGCACTACGGACATCATGTTCACACTGAAACAGAATTATTCCGTTAATTAATTTTTGGTTTGAAGCTAACAACAACAACACAATTTTAGTGACAATTATTGTCATTGTAGATAAAGAGTTATTAAAATATTCACTTACATCACATGGAACAGCAGTTCAAAGTAACTGCACCTTTGTGATGTCCTTAAAGTCTGCATCTTTAAAGTGCTTTTCACACAGCATTCTGTGATCATTGTACAATTTTGTCTGATTTTGCAAAGAACTATACTGCCCTTCTGGCAAAATGTACTTTGCCCACAGCAGACAACTGAAAGTGGAAAAGAACATGTTCATCAATCATCAATTCTGGCAAACTAACAACTAACCATAGATGAAAAAAGTAGCTAGTGTATCACTGCCTCTAAGCTATTAGTGCTGTTAAGTCAGTTAGTCTATGGGAACATTATTTTGTCTCAAAGTAATGTCGCTAGAAGTATGACTATGAGATACTACTTGGTCTGAACTGGTATTAAAGTTAAGTAATTTAAACTTAATTTTGAGTACAGCAAAGTTCTACAAAAATGATTTAGAAGGCTTAGTGTAAGGCAACTTTACTGATATTACACATGTTTACTTTTAAACATAATTGAATCAGTGATTACTAAAACCCCACAAGTTACACAGACCACATTTAATTTATTATTATTATTTAGATAAACGTACTAGCAGCTAAATAGCTGATGCGTGTGTATCAAATAGCTTGGGAGATATTTAATATATCCAGTCAATTCCTGAAGCAGTCAGCGAGGGAGCCGTCACAATTTGTTTTCACTCGGGAGACAATAATATATCCAGTCAATTCCTGAAGCAGTCAGCGAGGGAGCCGTCACAATTTGTTTTCACTCGGGAGACAATAATATATCCAGTCAATTCCTGAAGCAGTCAGCGAGGGAGCCGTCACAATTTGTTTTCACTCGGGAGACAATAATATATCCAGTCAATTCCTGAAGCAGTCAGCGAGGGAGCCGTCACAATTTGTTTTCACTCGGGAGACAATAATATATCCAGTCAATTCCTGAAGCAGTCAGCGAGGGAGCCGTCACAATTTGTTTTCACTCTGGAGACAATAATATATCCAGTCAATTCCTGAAGCAGTCAGCGAGGGAGCCGTCACAATTTGTTTTCACTCGGGAGACAATAATATATCCAGTCAATTCCTGAAGCAGTCAGCGAGGGAGCCGTCACAATTTGTTTTCACTCGGGAGACAATAATATATCCAGTCAATTCCTGAAGCAGTCAGCGAGGGAGCCGTCACAATTTGTTTTCACTCGGGAGACAATAATATATCCAGTCAATTCCTGAAGCAGTCAGCGAGGGAGCCGTCACAATTTGTTTTCACTCGGGAGACAATAATACATCCAGTCAATTCCTGAAGCAGTCAGCGAGGGAGCCGTCACAATTTGTTTTCACTCGGGAGACAATAATATATCCAGTCAATTCCTGAAGCAGTCAGCGAGGGAGCCGTCACAATTTGTTTTCACTCGGGAGACAATAAACTACTTATTAATGAGTGCAGTGATTATTTAGTTTATTTGGAACATATAGAGGCTAACAAAGTATATAAAGGTACATCACATAATTCAAAATTATTTAAATATTATGAATTTACAAGATAAAATTGCACCACATCTTCAGTTTCGAAAAAAATACAATTTCAGTTAAGAACACAGTAAAATTCTTTCGAGTTTAAGACTTCAATAATTTGGTACATTAATCTTCCATTGAATACAGGTAATCCATCACACGGAGTCTGGAGTCGAGTGTGTTCAGAAATACCACATGTTATGTGCACTTCGTGGTGTTTGTAAGTTATTTTCACCTTTGTGAAAAAACCCACATGCAACACTACTTGTGTTACTTGTGGGTTTTTTTTTTCACGAATTGATAGGTTGTTACTCAATTCAATCAAAATGTAACATGTGGGGTTTTAGAGATCACCGATTCAATTTAACACTGACCGGGTCCCACACGGCGCCATTGAACAATAGATTTTCTACTGTTTTGTTTCTACTTCACGTTGCATTTTCGTGTTAGTACTTACCGAATAAGGTTTCGAACTCCGGGTTTAGGAAAGCGGAACAGTTTCACGTTATGTTCTGCTGGTGAACAGCCACACTTGAAACATTTCCTTCTATTCTCATCCATTTCACAAAGTTTCAAATCTCACAACAAAGTTAAAGATCACAAAATAGAGTCACTGTCTCAGAACTCGTGAAACACGATTCACTGCACTGTAGAGACACCAAACGGAGGAACGAAAGCTCAACTCGACGTTATAGGCAATACAAGGCACAGAAATACAGAAGAAAACGAAATATTCTGCAACGGGCCACAATTTTACATGAAACTCGAAAACAGAATGAATTTGAATCTGACATTCTGACATGACATCATGACATTGACATCCAGTGTAGTGCTACTATGAATTATCAAAAATAACTACTATTATTCTCGGTTATTTGAATTTTAGACAATATTTTTAATTTGGGATTAATTTGAAATCAGCATAAATTCAATCAGTAATTAAAAAAAAAAATCTATTAAATATTTATATTTCGTCGGAACATTAAATCTACCATAAAAACTACTATTTAGAAGTAAAAAAAAACTAGTCTCATACGTAGTGAGCTTGTGTTACAACTTGAAAATAAAGTATTATTAGAGACCTAATTTTGTAGGTCCTTCATAATTTTTTTAATGTTGGCAATGTAATATTTCTGCCCTGGGTACTTCTCCTACATTGGCTTTGGCCTATACTAAGTTGTTACCCCCTGCGGACACCGCGCCGTCACTACGTACAAAACAATCTTGTTTGTATTTATACTTTCATTACAAGTTTTATAACTTCCATAAATCGCATTTTTTATGTGCCACCACATCCTGCATATAACATTGGTGACCCCGACGTGATACTGAGGCGAGAAGCGTACTACAACACAATCCGACGAGACTCCCAACGCGTGAACGCGCCATTGTCGACAAATTATACAAAAGTTGCAAACTCATTGCGCGTCACCTGCTACAAACAACGTGACCAGTGAACGAGTCGCGACAATCTATACCTGCTGGACCTGCTCGAATCTCCACGACAACAACTTTGGGATCGCTGATCATCTAAATTGCCAAATTTCAGAAAAGTGCTGTGGTGAAGTGATCGTCCTTTGTCGTTCGATAAGGAAGTATGTACCTAGCCATTTTGGAGGTAAATAATTTTATTCAATTTTTAACGCTGCGAACTTCAATTTGCTTCTGGTGTGACGGTGTTTTGCAATCTTCTCGATTACTTACGTATTTACTGGTCGAAATATTGACCATCAAATTCATTCATACTTTTTCGCACATACATGCTGTTTTCTTGCCTAGCTTTAGGTATCAACTTACGTAAAAATAAGCAATTATTGCAAGATATTTGTTTTGTAATTTACCTACACGCTTTGCACTAATTCTGTTTGAGTGATAGCACGATTTATTGGGTTTGGGCATGACATTGCTACGTACTTGCGTGTCATAACATTGCTAAATAAATACCTACCAGTCATTATTTATACTGGAGACCCAACTATCTGCGCTGTGATTGCTTATTTTTTCGTCTTGCGCCCTGCAATAGTATAGGTAACCTACACTATTACCTACTTCTTATTACGTCGTGTAATCAAACTCCTTTGTTAGCTAATTTATAACAAAGACGATCTTACCTCTTTACTTCATAAAGTAAGGATAATTTCTAACTTATTTACAACCCTACTTCGAGTGTCTACAATACATAGCTGTAATTACTTCATATTCTAAATTCTTACTTATAGGTAAACACTGCAATCTTCTACCTGCAACTTATTCAAATAATACTTAAATAGATAAACTTCTCCGGCATTTTATAATGTATCAAGTTATTCATTTGTATTTGCTGACTATTCCAGATTCGAAGATTCCACCGAAACGTGAGGTCTACTCAGCCGCTGCGCGAGTGCGTGCGATTGTTACGGCGCACCAGCGACAGCGGGTGATAAGCAGAGTAAGCTGGACTGAAGGTGACGCTGACAGCATCAGCCTGCATTTGCTGCGGTCTGGGCTCGTCTAGTTGGATTGTCGATACCATTTCATTGTACCTATATTGTTTATTGGCTATCTTTGTAAAACGTTATTTGCCTCTTCGTATTTTACGTAGGTACTTCTACCTCACCAAATAACAATGTTGGACGATATCAGAAAGCTTAGGCAACTCCGTAGTAATATAAAGAGTAGAATTACTTTATTCAAAAAACATAAAATATTGAGATGTTGAAATCAATTGATCAAAGTCAAATTACAAAATTATAACTTACAGAATTACATTTAAAGTTAGAAAGGTTTCAGGCATTGTTTTCTCAATTTGATGAACTTCAATCTAAAATTGAAGCACTAGATCTTGAATCTGAAACTGAGCTACAGGAAAGAGAATCATTTGAGGAAACATTTTGCAATTTAATTTCACATGCACAGCTAATAATTGAAAATGTATCACAGGCTCAAGGCGGTGGTATTCATGATAACAATGTTGATGTGAAGTCCGAGTGCAAAGGTTTTTAAAGATAAAGTTGATTTATTTGTCAAAACATGTTTACATAAAATAGCATGCCAGATGTTCAAATTATTATCTAGGTCTTACAAACATGTTTTGCCTAACGAGGCGTAGAAATATATGTTTTACAAACCGAAATAAGTACAATAGATTGGCCTTCGTCTTAATTAAATGTCAAACAATCAAAAATAAAAAAAATGTAATGTCAAAAAGTAAAATAAATAAAATCAGATCTACTAAGAATTCATAATGTCAAGAATAATATCAGGGGTTAAAGTATGAAATTGCCGATTTGTATTGAAAAATTGAAATTTGTTTTTTTTTTAAATAATCACCATTATTATCTATACATTGTTGCCATCTAATAGGAAGGTCATATAAGCTTTTGCGATAGATCTCTCGTGATCTAGATTCGACAAACTGTGTGAAAGCAGTTTGTACTGCCTCCTGAGAAGAAAACTTTTTATCACGTAGAAAATTGTCCAAATCACGAAAAAAATGGTAGTCCGTTGGAGCAAGGTCTGGCGAATACGGAGGGTGACGAATGGTTTCTAATTGCAGTTCCTGTAATAATGGTGAAGATCGATTCATGAGTCGGGGCTGTTTCACTGCTAGTTTTGCTATCATTGTTCGGAGTTCGGCACAGTAGACATTTGCCGTTATTGCTTGACCAGATCGGAGAAAGCTATAGTGAATAACACCATGCTGAGACCACCAAACAGTTACCATTACCTTTTTATTGGTAAGCTTTGCTTTAGGACACTGTTGCGGCGTTTGACCTGGGGTCAGACATTGCAGTTTTCGCTTACGGTTATCGTAAATAATCCACTTTTCATCACATGTCACAATTCGATCCAATATTCCTTCATTTCTGTATCGATTCAACAAGGCAACACAAGTTTCAACACGCGTTTCTTTCTGCAGATCAGTCAAATCATGAGGCACCCATTTCTCATATTTTTTTATTTTATTGATTGGACGCAATTGAGTCAATATTGTTGGTAAGGTAACGTTAAACCATGCCGCTAATTCCTAAGTAGTTTGGCTCGGATCGGCTTCCACCATCTCTTTCAATTCATTGTTATTCACCTGTGTGGGCGGTCTTCCACGTGGTTCGTTCTTCAAATCAAAGTTTCCATCACAAAAGCGTTTAAACCAAAATCGCATGGTGCGTTCATTAGCAGTTCCCTCTCCAAACGCAATAGGTATTGATATTGCGAGCTGTTTCTGCCGCGTTAATTCCGCGTCGGAACTCGTATTCAAAAATAACTCGAATTTTCGAAGTATCCATCTTTCTTGTCTAAGCTGAATAAAAAAAACAACTGAAAGTCGATAATCGAATGTTGCACATTTTTTAAAAGAAGAATTCATAGGTACCATGTGAAAAAGTTTCACTCAAAAATCTCAAACCATGAAGGTTCTATGTCAATTCGAAGTTCCTAATACAATAAACGGCAATTTCATACTTTAACCACTATTATTAGATAATAAAATAGAATAGAAAACACAATATGCTGCATGCCATCCTTATTAAATCCTAAGATGTATTAAACAAATCGAAATGAATGAAAAAAATTATTGAAATATGTAATTAAATAGGATGTCAAAAATAAAATAAACAAAATAAGGAAAACAATATGTCGGAATGTCATGTTCATTACAATCATAAAATGCCATTTATATCGAAATTAATAAAAGAAAACAATGTTATGTAATTTTACATTCAAGAAATCTCTTATATCGTAATAACACTTGTCTGTTAAAAAATCTCGCATCTTTTTTTAAAACACATTAGTCGGCAAAGCTTTATAAGCTTGCGGTATGTTACTGTAGATTTTTGGTGCCATACAAAGAACACTTTTTCCCATTAAGGCAGTTTTTGATGTATGCAAGCAAAGTTGGCTATTGTCACGTCTTACGGGGGAAGGTGTCAGCTAGTCGTGGAAACAGGTCAGGATTAAGTTTGACAAATGTCACAATCTCAAAAATGCTCAGTGAAGGAAGGGTTAATAATTTATGTTTTTGTTGTTTAATTTGAAAATTACAGATAGCTGTAAGTCATATTTTGGGCTTACAGCTGTCTGTGATTTTCAAATTAAACATAGCTCGCATACATGTCTTTTGGGCCTTAAATGCTATTTCTTTATCAGTAGAGGTTCCCCAAAATATGATACCATAGCGTAGCAACAATGCAACTAGACCATGATAAGCAGTTACTAATGCATCTGTGCTCAGTTCTGGGGCGAGTTTAATATATATAAATTATATAATTCTAATTTACTGTAATCTTAATAATTATACTATACTTGAGTGTGTATGTAGATCACTACAACGTGTCATTGTACATAGCTTTAATGTTAATTACCGCCTGGGCCCGTTGCCTAAATTGCATAATAGTAGTCTTGTCTAAATTTATTTTTATGTTGTTCCTGTCTAACCCTGATATTATTGCAGTCAAAGATTGATTAATGTCTCTTTCGTATACGTCATTATTGTTGCATGCAATAGTCATTGTACTGTCGTCAGCAAATAAAGTCACGGGGTGGTCAATTGCATTAGTCAAGTCATTTATGTACATGATAAAAAACAAAGCTGCCAGTACGCTGCCTTGGGGGACACCGTACATAGGGGTGCGCTCTTTTGATACATATTTTTCTTCTCTCTTTGTCTTAATATTGATTCTAACTATTTCTGTATACTGCTTTCCATTGGTTAGGTATGACTCAATAAGCTTCAGTATGTTTCCCCTTATGCCATAGGTTTCCAGTTTCTGTAATAAGACAGTATGATCAACATAGTCAAACGCTTGTGTCATATCGCAGTAAATAGCGCACACTGGGATGCTCTTGTCCATATTATTCATAACAGTATGCAGGAAATCATAAATGGCCAGATTAGTTGATCTATTTTGCGTAGAGCCCTTTTGCTTGTTACAAAATATTTTTTTTCTTTTAAAAAAATTAATAAAATTTTTTATAAATATATTTTTCAAATATTTTGTATAATATAGGAGTTAAAGCAATTGGCCTGTAGATAGTCATGTGTTCCTTGTTTTTTTTTTTTAAATAATGGTTTTACTATAGAAACCTTTAGGGCATCCGGATAAACACCTGATTGGATACACACATTTATGAGGTGGCTTAAATGTGTACAAATTGTTTCAGACACATACTTTACAACCTTATTTGAAATACCGTCAAAACCTGTGCAATTTGTGGATTTTAGAGATTTCACAATGTTTACTATGTCTGCAGGTATACTGGGTGCAACAAAAATTGAGTCCTTACGTTTTATCATATTAGTTGTCACGTTTCTTCTCGAGCCTTGAATTGGTTGGATTTTTTCTATAAAAAAATTGTTAAATGCATTAGCTATTTCTAAAGGGTAATTTATTATTACGTCATCTACATTTGTATGGCTAATAGATTGTTTAGGTAAAATGGGTTTAGATTTATTTATAATGTTCCATGTTGTTTTGGCTTTATTGGTTGATGTTTTTATTGAGTAGTTATTTTGAGCACGTCGAGTCAATTTCATTACCCTTTTGAACCTTTTCGTGTAGTTCCTAAAATTGTTTTTATTAGTCATATTTGGTTTAAATCTGAAACGTCAGAGCAGTAGTCGTTTCTCTTTGCTGCATAATTTAATGCCGTGTGAAATCCATTTTGGTTTTTTAGTTACATTTATCGTTGTCAGCTTATATGGGAAACAGGTCATAAAAACGTTTAAATGTGTCAATGAATACGTCAAATGCGATATTTGAATCATTCGTTTCGTATATTTCTGAAAACGTCAATTGTTTTAGATATTCCTTAAACTTAACCATATTCTCCAAACTGTAATCCCGTCGTTTTATGCGCCAATATTTAATTTAACTTTAAAATTATGTGCGAAATTATCTATGCATGTTTGGGTTTGAATTCTAGTAGGTTGGGTTAACGCTAAATTAAGATTGAAATTTCATAACAGACATTCGAATTCCAGCACAATATTATTTTCTTTCATTACATCTATGTTAAAGTCTCCCGCCATAATAATATGCTCATATTTATTTTTACAGGTGATACCTACGTAATATTTCATGGAATACATTTAGGGTGTTCAGTTTTGGTACTCTGTAAACACACAAAATAATAACATTGTATTGAGTGAGCTCTACACCACAACATTCAACTACACATGTTAACAATAATTGAGCTATTTGTGGGACATCTTTCCATTTACGCCCATTTTTAATTAAAATATAAGCCCCCCCTCGTTTTCTCTCTCGTCTACAGAAAAATGACGCTAACGATTAATTGGGGATAATTAAATGGCTTTCGTAACCTGCCATCATCAAGTTGGGTGTGTACAAGTTGTACGTGCGCCCAATCTTGACCTATGCCGCCCCAGCATGGTTTGCCCTCACGAGCGAGGTGAACCGGAAGTTGCTCCGCACGCAGCAAAACTTTGCGTTGCGGACGATAGTCGACGCGCCCCGCTTCGTGAGGAACGACGTGCTCCACCGCGACCTCGGGATTGAGAGCCTGGATGAGTTCGTGGGCCGCCTGGCGAAGGGTATGTTCGCGCGTGCCGACGCGTCTGCTTGGCCTCATGTCAAGCAGATAGCGCCCTGGCATACGCGCCCCCCTGACGCTAGGCCCCTTCCCCGCGACTTGCTTGTGGACGGTGACCCCATCTCCGCGCCGGATTGACCTCCAGGTGGGCCGCTCCCGGCTACACGCGGTCCACTTGTGACACTAACGCTTCCACTACAAATAACATACGCTGTCACGTGATGCGTGCTAGGATAATTTAGGCGTGTCACGTGACAAACCCCAGACATGCACCTCTATACAGGCACCAGAACTCACTTACGAGGGCGCTGCGCGGGCGGCGACTCGTGAACGACGCCGGGTGACGCCACACAGTTCAATGTCACCCTCACACTCATGACACGGTCTCCCTACCCCGTGCCAGGCTCGGCTAGCTCTGAAAGTGGGGCGGGCGGGAGCCACTCACCCTATCCGTAGGAACGTCGAGTCCGTATCCCTGTCGCTGGTCGCCATCTGCTGGGCTTCCCCCATGTAGGTGGGGGTTCCACCTGGTAGGGGTTGACCGCCGGGGTACGGTGAAGAAAGCGGCAGTATGCATATGTCGTGACGAGCTTACGGACACAAATAGAGACACTATTTTCATGGGCGCGAAAATGCAGCGCGCCCAACCCTTTACTCGCCAGTGGCGAAACATGATGAGAGGCCCGTGGTTACGGGTCGCCGTACGGCATCCGCGGGAGGGGGGCTTCGCCCCGAAACCGCTACGTCACGCCCCTTACGGGGCGTAGCGACATCCCACAGTCTGCCATCATCAACTGCATCGCGGCGCGCGTCAAGTTGGGCGTGTACAAACTGTACGTGCGCCCAATATTGACGTATGCCGCCCCTGCGTGGTTCGCCCTCACGAGCGAGTTGAGCCGCAGGCCCTATGGATAGAGAGCCTGGATGAGTTTGTGCGGCGCCTCGCGAAGGGGACGTTCGCGCGTGCCGGCGTGTCTGATTGGCCACACATCAAACAGATCGCGCCCTGGCATACGCGTCCCCCTGACGCGAGGAGACCCTTGCCCCGCGACCTGCTCGCGAACGAGTGACTCCACACTGGACTGGACTTCCGAGTGAGTCGCTCTCAGCTTACACGCGGCTCACTTGTGACAATAGACTCCACATATAACATACATCTGTTGCGTGATGCGTGCTAGGATAATTTAGGCGTGTCACGCAGCAAACATTAGACATTCACCTCTAAACAGGCGCATAAATACACACGCGAAGGCGCAATGTGGGCGTGCGATTCGCGTAGACACCGGGTGACGTCACACAGTACAATGTCACTCACACACTCATGACACGGTCTCCCTACCCCGTGCCAGGCTCGGCTAGCTCTGAAAGTGGGGCGGGCGGGAGCCACTCACCCTTTCTGTAGGAACGTCGAGTCCGTATCCCTGTCGCTGGTCGCCTCCTGCTGGGCTTCCCTCATGTAGGTGGGGGTTCCACCTGGTAGGGGTTGACCGCCGGGATACAGTGAAGAAAGCGGCGCTGACTAGCAGCGTCGTGGCGTGCCTACAGACACAGATATAGCAACCACACACAGGGACGCGCATATCCGCGTCCCATCATCTTTAAGGCCGCAGTAGGCCGATCCGACGACGGGCCCGTAGTAACGGGCCAAAGTGTTGCATCCGCGGGAGGGGGGCCATGCCCTATGACCGCTTGCCGCACCCCCTGATAGAGGTGTAGCGAGATCCAAGAGAGCCATCATGAAATGCTCTGTAACACACAATGCATCAACACCAATGTCCTTTTCCTCTAATTCCTCCAGGCAAACAGTAAGGGCATCGGCCTTATTTAAAAGTCCTGCTATGTTTTGATGCATAACGAAAAAACTGCTTTTCGGTTTCGAATACGTTAGTGGGATCGTGAGAAGTTAACGTATTCAGGTTATTATTAAACGACTTAGTGTTAAAGCACTGCATGTCATCAATTAATGCTAGGATACGGACAAAAATAGAACGGAAACCATAATTATTTACTTGTCCAGACAGCCTGAAGAATGTGTTATAGTCATAATTAATAACCGCATTTGAATCCAACACACGGGCATATTTATATGTCCAGATATTTTGACATGTGGACTTGTTGAAGTTCATGACACGCCAATTATACAAATTTGCGTTTTTGTTATATTTATAGGTCGGTAAACATATGATAATGTTTGTATGCTTTATTTTACTTAGTGTTCCGTAAGTTCAATATTAGATCTGAGTAATTTTTACTGCTTTTAAAGTCATGTTCTCCAATTAAAATAACACAGTAATCACTCATCGTATCGTCCCATTAGAAGAATAATGTTCTATTTGCGAATTGACAACTTTTCAGTAGAGCGATTATAGATTTCGTGCGCACATATTTGCTTATATCTCTTTAATGAACGACACTAGCCACTTAATATTTTTACAGTTTGCAAAGAAGTTAGTACCGTTTATGACGTTATAATTATTTATTCTATAAACTATGCCTTTCCAAATATAATGGGTCGCATGTGCATATACAAAGTTGTTCTGCCAAAAGAATATTTGAATGAGGTGTCTTAAGAATACATAAAACAATATTCGACGAAACTATTTACGATACATCGGCATATCAAACATTATTTTACGGATTTTGGCGGTTGTATCCATGTTTTATATGAAACTATATAATAGTTTCTAAGTCTAAGTAAGTATAATAGGTTTCAAATTCATCATTATTATAGGGTATTTTCTTACACATGTAAAAACATTTGTATTTTCTTAATCAATTTATTAATCAATATATCAATCAATATACGAGTAAATTAAAAAAAAAAACACGAACTGGTAACATACACTCTTCAAGGAATGCACTAATCAACATATTTATTATAAAAATATTAAAATAGGTAACAGAATAATGCTCTAACAATTCTTACAAAATAACTGTATGGCGACTAATAAGAAAAAATAATATATTATAGATCACTTAAAACTTACTATTGACTTATTTTTTTCCATGATTATTTTTATTAATAAATCAGTCCTACATAATTATAATATAAAGTTAGTTTAATAACAAAAAAACTTAATAAATATTCTAATACGTTATTTCAAAAATAACGAATTTACTCGTACATATTAGATGAAATAATATCACAAGTAAGACAACTGTCAATTAAATCTAAAATCAGTCTTTTTGCATATCTTAAGTAATTATTTTGCAAATAATACAACAAATAATTATGGCACCATTGTGAATATGATAAAAAAATATTAAAAATCAATAATCAGTCTCAAAAACAAAATTTTGATATCAAATATTCCGAAAACACTAAACTACTAACTTAAAATAAACAAAGGAAAACATTGAAATAAAGAACTACTAATCAGTCACATTATTCACTATCAGTATTGTCATTATTATCATGGGTTTCATTATCTATATGAGGTAAAGAAATAAAATACTCGTTATACTGAACAGGAATGATACCCGAGTTACATAAACTTACAATATCCTTATACTTTGCAGAATTTAGAGCAATGGGCGCATTATAAGCCTTAACAATTACAGGAAGTCCTCGAGTTTGTCTTGTTGTAGTCTTTATAATTAAGGTTTCGTAATCTTCTGTCAGGTTGTATTTGTATTTCAGTTTATGTGGGTCAACCTTCTGAACTAAAACCTCTTTGACACGATTCCACTCAATTTTTTGACCACGGCTATTCTTATTCCAAGCACTGTTTACAATATGACTTTTAAAATCATAAACGTCGTTTTGAGTCATATTTTTGACTTCATACGGAGGTCGGTTACCTTTAGACCAACGCACAAGCAACCTCCATTCTTCCGGAGTGTATAAAGTCTTATTTGATGACGCGTTTTCTATCACCGAATGAACGCTATCGCCTTCATTCTGTGTGTGCCCTTTTTCTAAAAACGTGTGTTTAATGTTGATTTTATATTTTTGTGCAGCGTACATATAAAAAAAGAAATTAATCCGATTTCTATTTTGACCAGGGCAGTTATCGGACCAAAACCTAAATTCTTGAACCCCTTTTTTTGAATTTTCATTTATATAATCAAAAAGACAACTGCTCACTTCATTTGCACCTCTTTTTGCAACTGTCTCATCCCACATATAACACGTTGCTTGTTTTGATGCCATGTTGTATATTGTAAAATTTAGACATGACAACTTCCTCTTATAATAAAAAATGCTCACCTGACCATGAGGACAAGTCAGAACTTTCTCAAAATCAAATACAGCACAAAGTAATTTACCATCAGACATCATAGCTTCCTTTTTATCTTCGCTTTTTAGACCACGAGCAACTGTTTTAGCTATTTGGTGTTTTTGATATTCATCTTTTTGTTCGGTGGAAGGATTTTGTAAGTTACGATATACATGACAAATATCGCACTGATCTTTTTTTGGTATAAAAAAACTTAGATTAAAGTTTTTCCTTAATATTTCTCGATATTGTCTCTCAGTATCAGCCTTAGACGTATATTTATTGCTATCGAACCATTCCTTGTACAGTTTGTACATTCGGGCAATATTAAGGCTACCGTCTAGATATAATTTCGTCGTCTTTTTTCTTAAATAATGTGATTCGATAGGTGCAAACGAGTTCACGTGGACACAAACGCTGGTGATCATAATAGGTTGGGGAAAAAGTTTCTTCGCATTTTTTAAGAAAATTCAAAACATTTTTTAAATATACATTATTTACATTTATCTAAAGTATGTAGGTACCATTTTGTTCGATAACTTTTTGCCATCTTGTAGGTAGGGACATGATCCCATTGCTATAGAAATTTTGGGACTTCTGATCAAAATACCACGACAAGTGGTTTTGGCAGTCCTCTCGTGATGTTAACCTGACACTGCCTAAAGAATTCTGAAGAGACCGAAACAGGTGGAAATCAGAAGGTGCAAGGTCAGGACTATACGGCGGATGCATTAACACCTCCCAGCCAAACTCTCTTATTTTTTGCTAAATGGCTAAAGATGTGTGAGGTCTAGTGTTATCATGATGAAAAACCACAACCCTTCTGTTGATTAATTCCGGCCGCTTTCTCTCAACTTCTTGCTTTAATCTCATCAGTTGTTCGCAGTAGAGTTCAGAATCGATGGTCCTGCCTGGTGGTAACAGCTCATAATGAATAATGCTCTTCCAATCCCACCACACACACAGCATCACCTTGTTGCGAGTTAACCCGGGTTTCACCACAGTCTGAGAAGCCTGACCGGCCTTTGACCACGACCTTTTTCGCACGTTCTTGTCGTACGTGATCCACTTTTCATCACCAGTTATCAGCTTCTTCAAAAATGGTTCGGTTTCATTACGTCGTTATAAAGAATCACAAATGAGTACACGGTTCATTAGGTTTCTTTCAGTGAGCTCGTGAGGTACCCAAATATCGAGCTTTTTTGTGTACCCAGTTTTTTTCAAATGCGCCAAAACTGTTTTGTGGTCAATTCCCAGTTCTTCAGCTACGTCGTAACTACTGATATGCCGATCTTGCTCCACTTTTTCAAAAATGGCATCCATTTTATCCGTAATAGGGCGACCAGAGCGACGTGCATCTTTGACATCAAAATTTCCGGATTGAAAACGCTTAAACCAAATTTGTGCTACTCTCACAGACACTGCACTGGGTCCATAAACATCGCAAATTTTTTTCGCGGCATGCATTGCATTTTTACCTTTTTTGTAGTAAAATTTTAAAATGTATCGAA
The DNA here is from genome assembly GCA_946251885.1 of Cosmia pyralina. Classification (NCBI taxonomy): domain Eukaryota; kingdom Metazoa; phylum Arthropoda; class Insecta; order Lepidoptera; family Noctuidae; genus Cosmia; species Cosmia pyralina. Next base: position 31,554,151 of record OX276342.1, read on the forward strand.
TTTCTTCATTAGATTCACTCATCTTGACAGTACGAAAAACAAATGAAAATCACACATTTTCCTAATTTGAATTTGGAATTATGTTCTTTAAAATTTAAACTTTCAATGATACCAAAACCAGCCAGATACAAATAGTATAGCCAAAGAGATTTTATTTTAAGTTCATACATACTATAATGCGAAAAGACTTTTTCCCCAACCTAATATCTTCTACGATTACCTTCCTGTGATTTTTGTGGCGGCCTCTGCAATCATCTTCTACAATTGTGCTGTTGTCGTACTTATCCCATGCAGTTTTAACTACTCTATCGCTTAAGCTTATCGTATTCAAGAACATTTTTTTGCATACATTTATGGTCGTCGCTTGCTCGTTACTTTTGTCTAATGATAAAGGAAGGTAATATTTATACGTAAAATTACGATTATTTTGTGTATCCCGATTCAAACATCTATTCTTTTTCGTCTTGGTGGTGTACTTTATTACATATTCCCATTGCTTTTTTTTATCTCCCATCTCCCAAAACTTTTTGAAAATATCTAACCGCTGTTCGTAACTAATTCTATCGAAGCACTTAAATTTACAGGAACACATTGGACCCATTTGTTTTGCACCAACTATTTTACCTGATTTAGTAAAGTACTCCTGTCCAAGGTTTTTCTGACGCTTTCTCTTTGTGTCTGCCCAATTATCACGACATTTTGAACGTTTTCTTGACTGTCGTGGTGTGACTATATCAGAAACAGAGTTGTCTGTGCTATAGAATGATTGACATTGATTAGATGAAGCAGGAGATGCGATAACAATACTCTCAGGATCGGCTTGAGTTGAGCAAGCATCGGACTGAGTTGGGCAAGTCCGATACTGAATTGGGTAATTATCGGTTTGAGATGGGCAAGATCCAATAACATTCTGTTGATTCATGGAATCAGAAGGATCTGGTTCTTCTTCGAATGCATGTTCGTCGATAGCTTTCAGATTCGTTTGAAATTTTCTGCCGATGTTATTTAAACATCTTTTATTTATTTATTTATTTAAATAAATAAATAAATAGCATGCATGCTTTTCCTAGCATGCATGCATGCTTTTCCTAGCATGAATAAATTCGAAGCGTTTTTTTGCTGTACTGCTGGGAAATATTTCATCACAACTAGTGTCAGATTCAATCGAACTGTTATATAGATGTATGGGGCAAAATTCACTACAACATTTTGTGTGATACTGAGGCGGTGATGGCATGGGCGTAGGTATACAGATATTTTTTACAATACTTGATAAAGATGTTATACTAATGGCAGGTGATGTTTCAAAACTTGATGCAGATTCCAGCTGAAATGGAGTTACGGGACGTAGTTCCGCAAAGTTCGTCTGTTCGGTAGGTTGAGCCCCTGCTCCTGCTGCTCTCTCATCGTTTGAGAAATCTTCATCCCAAAATGATTGGCGATATTTTTTCTTTGGTCCTGTAAAAGTAACAAAGTGTATATGAATAACATAATAGTTACAAAAAAAAACAAAACAATAAAATGTATGTACATAACGTAGAAATTTCATATATCTAAGTTTGTCTAAGTTTTAACATTAGAGTGAGCGCACGAGTGGTCTACTATGGTAGAACGCACTCACTTTTTCACGTGTTTATTATTTTTTACTCTAAACCACCCAGTTTGAAAAAAAAAACTATTTTCGATTTTTCTATTAGAGCAGAGCACGCGAGCAAATTTGCCAAAAAAAGGGACGCGTGCACTGTAGTGTTAAGCTCTAGGTACTTTAGGTCCATTGGTATTTTCAATATAAACTTATATACTTATACGTTTGTCCTATACCTACCAAGTCTAAATTGTTCATTTAGTTGTAAATAAATTATTAAAAAAGCTGTTCATATTTTAAATTATATTTAACCATTTTATAGCAATTTTAAGATTTCGAATATTGTTTTATAATAAAACAGTTGGTAAAAAAAAGTGTCATTTGCATTTACGACACTCACTTTAAAAAATATTTTCGTAGAATAATGTTTCATGAGTACGTACGGACGAAAAACATACAAAATTATGCGTAGTAAAATGTACTAAGTGTATAAGAAACTGAAAAAATAGGGAAACAAATAAGACAAGCTATATTATATACTGTAATCTTATATAAGTTATTATTAAAGTATTTATTTCGGATTAAACTTCTAATAAATAAGTTTTGGTACTTCGTAAAATAGTGTTTTATGTGATTGTAAATACTGTCTTTGTGAGAAATTAATAAAACTTAGTGTAATTGTATCAAAACTATATATACAACAAATTTTAGCCGCTTAAACCATCGTGTGTTTATACTAGAGTTTAGGTTAGTAAAGTAATTAATGTAATATAAGGCGTTAACATAAAATAAAAGTATTCTTACCATTTTGATCGCCAATTTCGGAATCCATCGTGACAAACACCACTCGCGGCCACTTCGTCGAACAATGTGACTTAGAATGAAGCGATCAAGCGACACGGCGCGCGCAGCTGATCGCGCAGGAGCAAGACAGAGAATATCGTTGTATGTGATCATGCGTAGTTATTGTACGTAGTCGGCGCGGATAAAACTTTATTCGAGCGTTATATCTTTTGAATTTATGTATAAAAAAATATAAAAATAGTATCAATCGATAGCTTACGGTATAATGATGAAGAATTTACCATAATATCATTTTTGACACATATGATAATAAAACTTTATTCTTCCAATGGGACGGTATAATCCCCGAGTTTCGTGTCAATTCCTTTCAGGAGCTCACCTGTAGCTAAATAGTGACAAGTTGAATTGCGTCCCAACAGTTTCTTCCGCTATGGAGAGGACCTTGTTATGTTTATTGGTACTCAAAAGGCACATTTTGTTTCGCTTATGATGCTGCGGAGGGTGTATCTCATTCTGGGTTTTATTTACGGTTGGTTCCTACAGTTAGTATGTCTGGGTGTTACAGTAACTTCTTTCTGGTTAGTTAAAAATGTTTGCTCTGTTTGTGTTTGTTTGTTGGTTTTCGAACATTTCTTAATTGGAGTTGACTTTTGTGTTTTTTATTAAGGCTCTGAGTTATTTCTGTAAGGCGGTCGTTTTTGCTTTGTAAAACAATATTTATTTGCTTAAGGTTCTCTAAAGACAGTGACTCGATTTCTTGATGTGCACTGTTTAATTCTAAGACAAGCGTGTCGATTCGATCCTTTAAGGTTGAACTTTACGACATTTTTTCCATACAAATTTCAGGGGGGTATTACTCCACTCTGACATTGTGCATCCAAAGTTAAACATGACATCGTTTTGTCTCATTATTAATTTTGTCTTTAAGGAAACAGAATAGTAAAATAAAAAGCCATTAAAAACTTATGAGCCAACAAAGATTAGTTTTTCTCGATAATTTTAACGCAACTTTGGGCGTAAATAAGTAATAAAAGAAGTGTAAAATCTCCAAAACAAAATCGTCACCGACAAAGCTCAATTATCGAAGATTGCAATAAACTTTATTTGTAATTGATTTATGCAGTGGTTTTTTCATGAAACTCTTTTGTCCAAGGGCCTTTTCGTATTTTTTTACGCGCTCGTTTGTCCTATGAATATCGTGCATTTCACTCAATAATGTTCCCCCCGCGCGGTGCGGAGGGAAGACGCTCACGCACACACATGCACTTTGCGGCCTATATCGTTCGTATGTTTGTATAGTAGACTATTCTCCCTGTGCTATTATGTTATTATCATTCGTACGTACGTAAACACTACATTGACCCCGGCTTGACTTTGGATTTCGATACGAGTACTATACTACCTAGGTACTTTATCTGTTTGACTTCGCGCTGAAATTTGAACTACGTATTTACAAGCTTTTATTTAGTTTAACCTGTCCCAATGTTTGTCTGTAATGTAGTCTTGCAAGTAAAATTTGATCCACTTCCCGGTTACCGATTGAGCTGAAATTTTGCATGCATGTGTAAATCGGATGACAACGCAAAATTATTATGACATGGAGCTGATTTCATGATGCAACGGGAAGGTGGCCATAGGAACTCGGTAGTTAAACGACACAAACCCATCGAGTTTGGGCTCGTATGATTGGTCTTGACGAGTACTTTGGTGCTAGATGGTAACAAGGGTCTGATGATGGAGCTGGAAGATGGCCATAGGAACTCTGTAATTAAACGACACAACCCCATCGAGTTTGGGCTCGTATGATTCATCTTGATGAGTACTTTGGTGCTAGATGGTAACAAGGGTCTGATGATGGAGCTGGAAGATGGCCATAGGAACTCGGTAATTAAACGACACAACCCCATCGAGTTTGGGCTCGTATGATTCATCTTGATGAGTACTTTGGTGCTAGATGGTAACCAGGGTCTGATGATGGAGCTGGGAGATGGCCGTAGGAACTCGGTAATTAAGCGACACAACCGCGTCGAGTTTGATTCGTCTTGATGGGTGGTGTGGTGAGTGGTGGTGGTTCGGTGGACGTGAATATGGTACGTATGAAATATGAATGCTTCAGTGTGAGTTGGCAAGGCATGATAAAGTTAGGCTGTTTGTTGATAACTATTCTTTAGGCTGTTCCTAAATAATATCGAGGGGGGGGGGGGGGGGGGCATTTTTATGTTTAAAAAAAAATATGGAGGGCTAAAGAAAATTTTTTTTTTGTTAATTTCATCACAACTTGAAAACGCTAAGAGCTATAGAAATAGGTAGGTACGTCTGATTAAAAAAATGTTGATATGATAAATAAAGACAGCTGATCCCACGTATTTTGATGCAGTTTACTAGGGATCAGCAGATTTTTTTTTCACGTTATCTGGGTTGACCTCATAGTAAAAGTTGTTTGTATTGATGAGTAGGTACTTTCATCACGTAAAGCACAAAGTAGCTACGTACGCACGGCTACAGATCAAGCTATACATTTCCAGTATAAGCTGATCTCGAATTGTATTGGATTTCCTTACAATGAGAGGTCAGTGTAAACTAGAAATCATAGTTTGATGTGTAGCCATGTGTACGTAAGCGGCGGTGGCGGCGGGTATTTTATTCGTGAAGTATGTCCCATGACACATGACATGACTAAAAAATCATGCTGCGAAAAAATTATCTGCCGTCCTAAACGTTTCCGTCGAGTAGGTATTGAAATTTTGTATGGGACAATTGAAAATTTTTTCACGATTACGATGTTGGTCCCATGGAGGAACTATTCGGGTTGTTGTTCTGTATCACACTCTAAAATTTGACGAGGATGCAAAGCGACCCGTTGTATACCTACCCATCACGTCTGCGGAGTTTCGCTAGCTAATTTAATTTGACCCTGTATTACTTGGTTTATTCTATTTGCTTGCGAAATAATTTCTTTCGTAAGTACTTACCCTAATTTTGCGTACACTAGCACAGATGACGTACGAGTACTACCTACGGAGTCAACGACTTGTTCGGCGGAGAAAGTAGCTAAACAACGTGGCGTTTTGCATCCTCGTCAAATTTCAGAGTGTGATACAAAACATCAAACCGAACAACTTTCACCATGGGACCAACATCGTAATCGCAAAAAACTTTTCAACTGTCCCTGTGTTTGTGTTGAATATGTTCTGTATCACACTGAAATTTGACGAGGATGCAAAACGACACGTATTATCTGGGAAATTTCATAGTTTACCCAATGGGATAAGGGCAGGAGAATCATCATTCATTTCATTTGGGTCATCACCCAATAGAATATTATCTGCATTCTGCCCAGTAGGTACACACGGCTACACATCAAGCTATACATTTCCAGTTTATACTGACCTCTCATTGTAAGGAAATCCTATACAATGCGAGATCAGCTTATACTAGGTATGTAGTAAATATAATATTAATAGGTAATTAGGTAGGTATAATTATTTATGAATGATTAATTCTGTGGTGTCAAAGTAAAGGGGGATAAGTCAATAAACACAACTATTCAGTAGGGGCGAATAAAGAAAATGCCCTTAGGTTTCAAAAGATATATGTATTTAATCAAGAAAATAAAAGATACATGCTACATATTTGTTATTACTTTCATGGAAAAATATGGCCTCTTGTTTATCGTAATTTGAAAACTTATTTTTATTTATTATTAATTAAAATAATTGACATGTCTCGTTTTTCCTTAACAAGAAAAATATTATATTATATTCATATTATTGACTCGTCTCTTTATGCAGTATTTATTTAATTTTCTTGCTTTGTTTATATTAATAGTTTTATTATTTTGTTAATGAATTTGGAAATATTATTTAATGTAAATGAATATGTATTTTAATTAGGACAGTTTAATTAATAGGGTTTAAATTGCAAACAAATAAAAAATGCTAGAAACTTATACATCGTTAAACTCTTCAATGTCGGGATCTATGTCGCTTGTGTTTGCACTAGTATGTAATTTATTGTAGAAGTCATGGCAACTACTGTCAACTAAATGAAGAATACTTAAAAGGTCTTTCTTTTTTTCCTGACTTATAGGCACTTGAGACTCATAACATTTCTCAGGATTTAAAGATTCATTTGCTTTGCCCCTTCGGCAAAACGAAATGTCTTTAAACTCGGTTGAGTTGTCTAATTTTGTTTTAAATTTAATAACACCTGGTTCTTATTCACCACTAAATCTAAACCATTTCACATCATGCCATATGAATTTTTCACCAGATGAATCAACTTTTCGTAGCTGCAATGGCCCTTTATACAATTTAGCGAAGTTCAAAAACATATCATTTGTCATTATAATGACGGAAATGTTTGTACTCGTCATTCTTACAAGATTATACCAATCTCTCGGTACATGTATAGCCATGTCAGTTCTTTTTTTTTTACGTTCAATTTGGGCGTGGACAGAATCGCACTCCATGTGCGTATGCACAGGTACTAAAAATCATAATGCCATTTACTTTTAAGTTGTGTAGAAAGTAATGCTCGGCGCTATGGTGACCTAACACACCTTTCTCGTATTGATAGGATATGGTATTATATGGTAAAAGTTAAAGTCTTGGATTATAAGGGAAATAGCTATATTGAATCAACTATAACACTTAGTCACAAGAAATGGTAAATTATGGTTAACTATATCTCTAACTTATTGGTAAAATGGTAATGGTTTTTGAGCACGCGGTGTCTCTAATGAGATCTGAACGCGAACTGGCCCACAATTAGTTGTTCGAGCGAATGTGCATACTTGCGTTCGATGCAATTATGCATTTTCGCTGAGTGTTCGATTAAAACTCGAACATATTCCCGAGAGCGAGAAGAAATGCGGGATGTAGCTAAAAGTACATGATAATGGTGTGTACAAAAACATTACATAACCTAAAAACTACTTAAACACATTCGTAATGGTATGGTAATGGTTAGTATAATAACATTGGTATAAGCAAAAAATCAAAGCATATTGGTCTATTTAAATAATTACAATTAACAAACATTAAGTTACACAATCGAATCTTCCACAGTAAAAGCAATATTTTGATTGCCTGTGTCCGTATCTTTGTCCCGTTTGGTCGCACTATAGTCACGCTAGGCCAGCGTTTGGCATAATTGTGTAAACGAAAACCGATTTCACTTTTGTTCTTTAGATCCTTGGCACTGAGCACTTCACTATAATATGATCCGTCTCTTCTGGTTGGTTTTGGTGTCAGCGGAGCCGCTGCTAACTCTTGTTGACAGCGACTCTCGCTGCGGTGTCGAGGTCTCGGAGGTGGCGGGGTCACCGCGGTCTGCTGCCGGCGGGATCCCTCGCCACGGTGCCCAGCGGTAGCCTTCTGGCACAGGCGACGTCGCCCGTACCGCCACATCCAGACTGCTGCCACGCATAAAGCGATCGACATCAACACGTAGCAAATTATGTATTGGTGGATATCATGGGGTGATATATCGTCTATTTCCGAATCGCTTTTCTTCAATTTTTCTATCGCTTCCCCCAGACTGGTCATGGTTATGGTTTGGTTTCCGTCATCAGTCTGCGTATCGTCTGGCATTTTGGTGTTAATCAAGTGATTAATCTGATCGAATTCTGGCATGTAAATGGTTGGTGAAATGTTCACTTGGTTGGTCTGATGACGTATTGAATATAATGAGAAGTCTTTTCCTTTGATGACGCACTCTTGACCTATGCCAATGACCCCGGCTTGGCTCAGCTGACGAACTGTTACCTGATCGCCGCATATTATTTTTATTGTGTAGGTATCACAACAAAAGTAAAAGTGCTGAGTAGTTAAATGTAATTCATACCATACGTTGGTGCAGTTGGTTTTTTGTACTTTACATTTATTGGTTACCGAGTTCTTGTCGCAAAAACTTTCGTCATTTTGCAGGTCTGTTATTGGTTTTAGCAGCTGACATATATAAGTCGGTTCATGGTGTAAACATGCCGTTAGTTCCTGTGTGGACATGCCGAAGAAGGAGTCTTTCTTTAGGTTGACTGCCACATATTTGGAGATTGGTATTATTGTGGTCATAATGGTGTCTGTTTGGTGCGGTACAGGTATTATCTTGTACAGTTTGAAACTTTCTCTGGATACTAGTGGAAAAGTAACTTCTATTATAACAAATTTTTGCGTCGCTCTGGCTTTGACCTTCAGTAGTTTATAAAGATACTGAAGATCAGTGTCTAAGTTAGTGATTGGTAGTGTGAGTTCGCTTGGCATCTGGCCATATATGGTTTGAAGCTCACGTTTAAGTTGCGTTGGTGGCAGTAAATGTATGCTAATTTGACCGTGGTAGATGTCTGTTAATGCATCGAGCAACGTGTCTTGAAGTCGTCTTAATCCTTGCAGCAAGCTGTTACCGGACATCGCTGACAATGTGAAGTCATTGACGTATGAAATATTTTGTATTTCTCTTTGGAGAGTGCTCGCGTTTTCTTGCAAATCCATAAGCTTCTTGTTTATTAACTTGTGCTGTTTGTTTACAGTAATCTCCATTCTCTTCATAAGGTTGAACTCTGCTTCAATTATGGAAGTTTGATTTTTCCATAATTTAGAAAGGTGTTTCTCATTGCGATTTATGGTTTCAATGTCCTTTTCATATTGGTCTGCGAAACGTGAGTCCAACACTCCGAATAAGTCATTAGCTAGATATCGACACCGTTGATTATGCCTCGTCTGCGCCGACCCGTCTTCCCTGCGGCGCGTCGCCGTCTAGCGTGGACATCAAAATGCTGTGTTAGCAAAAGTTCATTGTAGTATTCGAGTTCCTGGTAATCGTGCCGGGCTTGCTGCACGATCGTATTACAATGGCTTTGTGTTTCAATGGTTGCATATAATTGTTCTTGATAATTTGTTATTTTCTTGTAAGTGGTTATGCCTGTCCAATAGGGTCCCATGTCGTAGTACATAACTAATGTCCATTTATCCCTGATTAATTGTACTTTTGAGATTGGGTCAAAAAAAAAGCGTCTGGTTGCTTGGAAATGGCTTGATGTTGTCTAAGCCGTAAGATGGAAAAATCAGCATGAAAAAACTCAGTAAAAGTAGGTAAGTTACTACAGTTGCAATGTTTGATTTCGGTTTTCTTTTCCTTTCTATTAGTTTGGTTGTTGGTTTTGTATCTGGTTTTGATTTCGTTGCGTTATTTTGGTTAACGGGCAAAACTGAGAGTTTCACAATAGGGCGTTTCATGACCCCATTTTTTGTTTTTAATGAAACCGCTCTGGTTAGACCATCGTTTCCTGGATGTGTGTCGACCACACGTCCAAGAGCCCATTTTCCTGGAGGTAGATTTTCATCATGAATCACCACTAGATCTCCTATTCCTATGTTTTTCTGTGGTTCCATCCATTTACTTCTAGATGACAGTTGTACCAAGTATTCTGTCTTCCATCGTTTCCAAAGATCTTGGAATAATTTATTGGTTAGGTGCCATCTGGTTCTAGCATCTTGCTCTGTTTCTATTACAGTTGTTCCTGGTCTTCCTGATAAGAAATGAGCTGGTGTAAGGAAGTTTACATCATCAGGATCCTCGGATATCGCGCAAAGAGGTCTAGAGTTAAGGCACGCTTCTAGTCTTGCTAACAATGTGGTGTACTCCTCGAAGGTTAGTCTTTGTTGACCGATGACCCTCTTGAGATGATGTTTTAGACTGCGTACTGCTCGCTCCCATAGACCGCCGGCACTAGGCCAGCTAGGTACGTTAAAGTGCCATTCTATGCCCATCTCCGTTATCTCGGTTATAAAACTATCACTGAATACTTCATTAAGCTGGTTAAATTCTTCCTGTATCATCCTGTTTGCTCCCACGAAGTTGGTGCCATTGTCACTGTACATGTGTCGTGGTGCCCCTTTTCTGGCTGCCATTCTGGTTAGTGCTGCCAAAAATGCGGAGCTGCTCAGGTCTGACACGAGTTCTAGATGAACTGCTTTCGTGACCATACATACGAAAACTGCTATGTACCCCTTTGTAGTTTTGATTCCCCTTCCTTTATTGGCTTTGACCTCTACGAAACCTGTGTAATCTATGCCGCAGTGATAAAACGCATGTTCTGGATTCACTCTTGGTTCTGGTAAATCTCCCATGAGCTGGTATTGCCGTACGGGATTCTGTTTTCTGCAAATGACACATTTTCTTATAAACTTTTTGGTTGCCATATATCCACCGATAATCCATAACTGTTGTCGAAGGTTTGCTAACGTTAGACGCGCTCCGCCATGGAAAGTCAATTTATGTGCTTGATCGATGAGTAATGTGGTTAGCGGATGGTCATGAGGTAAGATGATGGGATGTTTCATCTCTAGACTGATGTGGGCGTTTTGTAATCTCCCACCCACACGTAAAATCCCATGTTCATCTATGGTTGGATTCAAACTCAAAATGTTGCTTTTGGAGTGCACTCTTCCGTGTTTGTTTATAGAATCTAGGTCGTTTGCAAATTCTACCTGCTGAACGTTTTTAATTATCAGCTGTTTAGCGCGACGAAGCTCGTGTAATTCGAGGTAGGGTCGGCGAACTTGTTTATTCGAGGTAGCTAATCGCAGTATCCACGCAAAAATACGTATGATTTTTGTAATGGAGCTGTATTTGTTTATCAAGTGTTTAATAATTTCGGTAGTCAGCGATTTAATTGGTTGTCCGAAGACTACCGCGTTGGTTTGTTTTAAAATAGACGGCTTTACTTCTAAATTCGTCTCATTATGGTTTGGTGGTTTTCTTGGTTTGTGTATGAGGGCAGCCATGATGGTCCTCGCCACCATAACTTGTGGTCTTTGAGTTGCCTGACAGTCAAACCACGACTTGCACAGTCAGCTGGATTATCTGTCGTCTTCACATATTGCCAATGTTTCGATGGTATGGTTTTGGTGATTGCTGTTACCCGATTTGCTACGAATGGTTTCCATCGGGCTGGATCTCCTTGTATCCAACCTAGTACTGCGGTTGAATCTGTCCAACAGTAGACTTCCGTAGGGTAATTTGATAAGCAACTTTGAACTTTTTGCATTAGCTGAGCCAACAGTTCCAGTTCTTTTGCTGCATCAGGAAATTTCTGCCTTTCATCAGACGCTAATTGTTTCAAGCACATCATCGCTAAGAATCCCGCCGGTTTGGTCCCGTATGTACGAGTAAGCGTGACGAGTTGAAATGATTGTATTGGTTGGTTATTTGATTCTCGCCATAGTACCTTTTGGTAAGCTTGATCCTCTTGGTGCACCCGGATCATTCTGTACATCTTCTCGATGTCGGCAGTATATACAAATTGGAATTGTCTCCATTTCAGGATAAGCTCTTGATGATCCTTCTGTATATTCGGACCCCTGTACATGACGTCATTTAGACTGTATCCTGATGATGACTTTGCTGAGGCGTTAAATACTACCCTCAGCTTGGTTGTGGTAGATTCAGCCCGAATGACTGCATGGTGTGGTAAGTAGCATTCGGGCGCTTGGTTATTATTGCATGGTACCATGTGGTTTAATGTAAAATATTCGTCCATGAATTTTTTGTAGTCTGTTTTCACTGCGCTATTCTTCTCTAATTTCTTTTCTAAATTTCTAAATTGAGCTAATGCTTGTGGTTTAGTTGCACCCAAATTATCTTTGAGTTCTGACTTAAGTGGTAGGCGTACTTCGTACCTTCCGTCCTCTAGCCTCTTAGTGGTTTAAATAAAAAACTGTAAACACTCATGGTCATCGTTGGACATTTCTATCTTTTGGTTTATGTCTTCGTTCTCCCAATATTTCAGTAGGTTTTCTGTGTTGTTGAGAACAACGTTACATTGGTATTGTGGTTTCATGGATCCACAGAGTAGCCATCCTAGTTGCGTCTGTTGAGCGATTGGTTGCTTGTCCTTGTCTCCTCTCAAGATTCCTCCTAACATTATCTTGCTGTAAACATCTGCACCTAAAAGCATATCTACGGGTCTGCTTATATGAAACTCCGGATCGGCCAATTGTATACCTTGGAGATGGTTCCACGTTGTTGGTTTGATAAACGTGTTATTTGGCAGTCGTTTGATCAAATTATTCATGACAATAACGTTCGTGTCGCAAGTAAATTCACTGTTTGCTGACTGTAGTGTTACCTGTAACATGCCTTTCGTACTATTTTCTTTTTCACCGACACCGAAGATTTGTCCTTTAAAATGAGCCCTCTTCAATCCCAAGACCTGGGCTGCGTTTTCATTGATTAACGACAATTGAGAACCCTGGTCAATTAAAGCTCTCATCGTGTGCTGAGTTCCGTCAGCTCCCTTTACTTTTATGATAGCGGTGGCTAATAGTATTTCAGACATATCATCCCAAGACACGTGTGATGACCTAGATGTGCTCTTTTTGGTTGCAACACTGCTGGTAGCTTCTTCTGCTGACGCAGTTGAGCTTTGACTTGCTAATGCTTCGTGTAGTAAAGTGTTATGAGTAGCTAAGCATTTACGACATCGTTTCTTCGATTGACATGGTTTATTGTTATGACTGCATAGACAGTTTTTGCAGTAATTTAATTGCTCAATTTTATTAAATTTTTGCTCATGCGTCATTTGCAAAAATTCAGGGCAACGCCACAATCCGTGTTCAGAATTGCACAATGCACAGGTTATCGACCACGACACATGTAATGCATTCATATTAGACTTAGAATTATCTTTGTTGCCTGATTGATGATTATTCCGGTTAAAACTTTTCTTTTGGTTTTGGCTGTAGTTGCTGTTTTTCAATGGTTGATGCGGCGTGGTTTTTTGGTTAGCTGGTTCTTGTTTGCGACGAGACGCTTCTAGCGCTGTAAATTTCGTCTCCAAGAATTCCAGGAACTCCTGCAGATCGGGTAGCTCTCTGGGATTCTTGACCGATTCTATGTATTCGGTGAAGGTATCGTTATCAAGCTTTTGCGCTAGTAGGTGCACTAAGATTGGATCCCAAGTTGCTATATCTACTCCTAGATTCCGAATAGCGTGTAACGTCTCCTTGGTTACGTCATGCAGCTTCTTAATTGTGGCCAGTGATTGCTGTTGTATGTTGGGAAGTCCAAGTAGAATGTTAATATGGGACGTGAAAATCAATTTCTTGTTACCATACCTGTGGTTTAAAATGTCCCAACAAACCTGATAATTGTCAGAGCTAATCTGTAAATGGTGAATTAGACGCTCTGCTTCTCCAGTCACCTTACTCTTCAAAAACTGCATTTTTTGCCCATTAGACATCGACGGGTTTTTATCGATCGGTTCGCTGAACAAATTTTTGAACGGAACCCACTGGTTGTAAGTCCCATTGAACACGGGGATGTCCATCTTTGGAGCTGACTTTTCACGGTGCTTCACCGCCCACATCTTTTTGTTGATGTCGTTTGTCAACTCACTGTACTTTTCCTCGTGCTTGCAGAATTCCATTTGGTATGTAATGTCGTCGCCTCCATCCTCACCTTCAATTTCCCAATGAAGTTTGTCAATCCCACCCCATCGGCTGTCCAGTGATTTTAGGGCGTTCTCGAATTGCCATTGATTTTCAAACTTATCTACTTGTATGTTACTGACGGTTCTCATGAACGCTTTGAAATTAATATTCTGCTTCTTTACTAACCCGTTCAGCTTGCTGGACCCTCTCTCTGTATAGAGTGAATTCTCTCGCTGCGATGACTGGTCATGGCGAGACGATGTGCCTGGTTGTGGCTGCGCCGCCTCATCTTCCGGCTGACGTCTGTCAGCGCTCATCTGGTTACCTGGCAATGGTTGTACCTCTTCCGCTTTTGTTTTATGGGGGCTTTCTTCCTGCCGCTGCGTTTTGCCTAACTGCTCCAGAGTTTTAAGTATAATCTCCTTAATTCTCAAATAAACTTCCTGGACTGTATCGAAACATCCCTTTGTGAAGTAAATGTGGTCAACATTCGCTAACTGACGCATTTTGCTGTGGTTGTCTTGATAATCACGCCAATATGCTTCCAACATAGAAGCCTTGCGCTTGTAATTATCGATGGTCTTCCTCTCGGATCCATCATTCTTTATGTTGGCTAAAAACTTATTCAGGATTTCATAGAGCTCCGTTTGGGCGATGAACAGAGAATCGGAATCCATGTTTGGAGTTGATTTCAAAATATTTGGTAATGGTTAGTATAAATAAATGGTTCGATCTGACCTTATATGCTCCAACCGACCGTCTCTGCAATCCAAGGATCTCCAAATTGCTTGCAACTGGTTCGCGTGGCACTGTGTCACTTGGTAGTCACTGGTAATTAAATGTTCGAAGGACCGTGTAGAAAGTAATGCTCGGCGCTATGGTGACCTAACACACCTTTCTCGTATTGATAGGATATGGTATTATATGGTAAAAGTTAAAGTCTTGGATTATAAGGGAAATAGCTATATTGAATCAACTATAACACTTAGTCACAAGAAATGGTAAATTATGGTTAACTATATCTCTAACTTATTGGTAAAATGGTAATGGTTTTTGAGCACGCGGTGTCTCTAATGAGATCTGAACGCGAACTGGCCCACAATTAGTTCTTCGAGCGAATGTGCATACTTGCGTTCGATGCAATTATGCATTTTCGCTGAGTGTTCGATTAAAACTCGAACAAGTTGTAAATATGATTCATGCTCCTTAGTTTAAGTTCCCCTGATGTATTACGTATGCGTTGGGTTTTTTTTGGTATATCTAAAATTAACGATGACAAATACGCCGAACGTTTGTTGTAATCACCCAATGCCCACAATTCATCAAAAAGTGCTTTCTGGTTGTCGAAACAAATTTTTTCAGAACATTTTTTACGGCAAAGGGGTAAAGGGGTAACTTGTCTTGACTGAATTATTTTACCTGTTTGAGTTGTGTATGTCAATCCCTTGTTTCTTTTATTGTGAATTATTTTACGTATGTTTAACCCCTTACGTTTCCTCCGTTGACTATTTTCTTCAGCGTCGACTTCAACATCATCTTGGTTGTCATTTTCTTGAAGTGGTGCAATATTCTCAGAAGAAGAAGACTCGGATGAAGAACTACTACTAACTGTTTCAGGAGCGAATGTCCTATCACGCACGCTATCATCAGAGTTGTAATCGGTTAGTTCAGTCGGCTCTGGGGTAATCCGTGGAGAATTTTCATTTTCAAATGTTTGATGAACTGAAAGAAAAATACCTAATTATAAATTATTAATCCTTGGTATGTATGTACATTCGACAACGTTACAGAGGCACAAGGTTTAGAAGTAGCCTACCGCGAACAATGTCGACCAAACATACCTAAAAAGAATCTTCACTTTAATAAATTCTTGATACCTACTAGTCAGAATTCTACGCGGATCGAGACAATATGACAGGTGGTACTAATAAAGTGACTACCTGTTCAATATATTAATATTTTTTTAAATACTCACCAATAGGAAAATCATCGCGCGATTGGAATCCTAGATCAGAAGGAGTAAGTAACTCGTCTTCTAATGCTTGAGCAGCTTGTAATTGCTCTTCCGTTAACTCACTGCTTACTACAGACACATTCACCGTTGAGTTGCTGAGATTATCTTTTGATATAGATCCTTGTGAATCTGTAAAATTGCCCAAATTGTCAATAATATACCTACAATATTCGCAGCGCAATCGAGCGCGAGTACCTACTCACCGTTCCACAGAGGTAAAGGCATTACCTTTAGGTACCTACCAACTTTATGGACTGTTACTATTAACTGAATATTGTAGCGTATTTACTGAACTAACTCATAACTCATTTAGCTAACTAGAAATAAATGCAAACACAAATAGCAAATGAAATATCAGTCATTATTCAACGTAATAATAATTTTGAAGGATAGGAAAGTAAAAAATGTAATAAAACAATCATACTTACGTTCAGTAGGACTTCCATTTAGAGCCAATGTCATTATCTTATTGATTCGTTTCATTTCTAAGAATTTCAACACACTTAAATACTAGAAACCGAAAATTATGATTTTTTTACGCAGGTTAAAACACGTCAACTTCGCGCGCGAAATGCAACTGACGGAATACTACGATACGCATTTAGGGATGAGTGGACTTATCTCGTTATGCATTATCACAATAAAAATATATTACCTACGTACGCAATAATGAGATAAGTAAACTCAACTCGTTGCACTTTTATAGTATTTTGTTGTTTCTGACTAAACTCAATTTTCTATTTAAGTTTTACGAAATTATAACACAAATACTGACTCATCTCTTTTTTATCTTAATAGATATCAATGTTTAGTAATGAATTATGCAAATAACTCGTTTTTCGATATTTATGACTTATCCCCTTTTACCTTAACACCACAGAATTAGGTTTCATTATTATTTATTACGGACATAAACAGTAATAATATGCGCGATCGCTGCCTGCATGACCACACGGGGAAAACGTTTTAGAAACATAATAAATTATGCAATCTTTGTAATAGGTACATAGGGGTATAAATAAACAATAACAGCGCGCGAATTACGTTTGCGGCAGCAGAAAGATCGAAAAAAAAACCAAAATGATTTTATAAAACTAATTTATTGAATAAAAATTAGATTACAAAAAACCCTAATGAACTATCATTCCACATCGAAGTAGGAATATGGAATAATACTTCTTACAAAATTCTAGTGTCGAAAATAACTAGAAATCGTTTGACGTCATTGGTGCATCAGCGACTTACTGCAGTAAACAAGTCAAAGTGCAATTGCGGAGTCAGCGGTCCTTGTAGAGTGGCGCTATGTAATTCCTCCCCCATTAGAACGGCGATTATTTTAGCACGTTGGGTGAAAATGTTGCCGGCTGGTTTTCAGGATTTTCATTGCTTCGCAGGATAACAGTCGGAGGCTGCTGGTCCTTCTTCGTAGTCTTGTCTCGGTTGCATAGATAACGTCGGGACATCATGATGACGAAGAGTGCACCTGCACCCAATAGTAGTCCGTAGAATGGGACTGTCGTGTGGTAAAAGGCGTCTGGTTGCAAGCTGTCAGGTTGAATAGGAGACTGGATCATGAGTTTCTCTTGGATGCTGTGTAGTCCTTGGAGATCGATGGAGTTCAGATTGACGTGAGTAGCAGTTATGGCGTGTTTTTCAGCATCGTATGGTATCTTCATGATCTTCAGAGTGCAATAGTGATTCTTCTGATTTCGGGCGACATCCCACGGGAACTGTAGCAAGATAACTGCCCTGTAGCGACGTGTAGTCCTTCTGTTTACAGATTAGTTGTGTCTTTGTCTGCCGAGGAAATGATATAACGTAATGCTGGTCACCCAGTTTTTCCATGGCTTCTCTCATCAAAGTAACCGTGGTGAACTTGCAGGATTCCTGTAGAACTTGATTGGTGATCAGCTCTTGGACGCAGTCAGCTTTGGTGCGAACCTGATGGGTGATTTCTCTCTCACAGAGATACCAGTGTTTCAACTTCGGGCATTCAGCCTCTATGTACGCGTACGACATCTCGCTAGTTGCAAGGAAGGGAAAGGATGGGATAAGAGCCTGTAAATGCTTATTGGTTACAACTGACAATTTATAAAAATCGTAGGTAAAATGTAAAATAAAAATTGGAAATTTAAAAATGAAAACTATTTGCTTGTCCGCATAGATATGGTTTTATAATATCGTAATATTCTCTAAGTTCTAAATCTAGTATTTGCTCCTGGCTATAGATGATTCTAAGTTTCTTGACCATTGATTCCAATATTTCTATGTCTATCATAGAATGGTGCGTGCTAGAAGTACGAGTGAAAGCTAAACTATTTTCTATCCTAAGTAATTCCCGGGTTAAATCTTCCACATTCTCTCCTATGACTTGTAAAAGTTGAGCGAACTGAGCATATTTTATTAAGCTGTCTTCTTTGAAAGCATTACTTTGCAAAATGGCTTCTAGGGTTATGTTAATTTTATACTGGTTTTCCAACATTTGCGTAAGTACATTTGTATGCCTGGACATCCACTCCTAACTCATACTAATATGATTGTTAAATTCGGCTGTTATTTTATTCTGGTTATTTTCTAATACTTTAATAGCTTCATTATACTTTACTGCATCTTCGTGATCTAGGTTCCCAGTCAGGCTTTTTACTATTGAACCTAGTCCGTCTACAAGACCTCTTTTGGCTCTATTGGGTTCCAAGGATTTTAATTGTCTTTGGACATTGTCAAGCTTGTTCGTAAGATACTTTATTTGAACTTCGTATAGAGCATAAGTGTCATTCGTTACTCGATTTTGGCAAGTTACTATTTGAGTCTGTAATGAGTGAACGTTATTTTCTATGTTACTCAGTTGCACTTATTGTATGAACGTATGATGGTGGGTCGTTAGTTTCATGGGTCCAAGTTTATAGAAGTCCTGGTCCATCAAAGACAAAGACAAAGACAAAGACATTTATTCGTCGGATATGGTAGCAACAAGTTGGTATATAAAATAATTGTGTTCAGGACACATCCGCCGCTAAAAGCGGCATACGAATATTTACAATAATATGTGTACATGGGCATAAAACCCAACTTATAAACTACATACCTATACTCTATAAAACAGTATAGAACACTTAAAACTATAGACATAGACACATTAATTATTATTCTCGGGTACCTATAACCTACAATATAAAATAAACAATAAAAACACAACAATAACTTAAAAAAACAACCTAACAACAACCTAATTATAAATCTAAATAAATCTAATTTAACCCGTATAATAAAAAAAAATCTTTTATAGTATAAAAGTTATTTTGACTAAGCCATGTTTTTAGTTCTTTTTTGTAACAATTACTTAAATGGCAATTCTCTTATTAATTTTGGAATGTGGTTGTAAATTTTTATGGATATAAGGTAGCTGTTTCTGTAGTGGAGAGTGCTGTTACAAAATTGGTTTTTAAACTTGGTGGGGTCCCTTTTTGTAAATCTATTGTTTTCGGTTACTGTGGAGAAGAAGTGTGAATTTTTCCTAACAAATATGGCTATTTCAAAAATGTAAATAGAAGCTAGCGTTAAAACCTTTAACTTTTTAAAAATTGGTCTACAGCTCTCATATGGAGGCGCCCCAGTTATTGCTCTCAAGCATTTTTTTTTGCGCTATGAAAGCTCTTTGAATGTGGGACGAGTTACCTACCCCATAGAAGTAAGCCATACCTCAATACCGACGCTACGTAGCCGTGATAGGCATTGAGTGCAGCTTCTTCATTCGCTGTTTTGCGTAACTCTCATGCGTATACAAATCTGTTTATTTTTTTAGAAACATTTTCAATGTGTATTCCCCAGTTACAATTTTCATCTAGTGTTAGACCTAAAAATTTAATACTATCTTCTTTGGTAATTATTTCGTTATTGTGGACTCAATTAATTTTTGGGGGATTTTGTTTGTAGTTTGCAAATTGAATGAATTTTGTTTTAGATAAATTTACTTTTAAGTTGTTTTCGTTTAGCCAATTTATTATATTGTTGATAGTTTGATTTACTTCTTGTTGATGTAATGTTTTATTATTTTCCGGTATTATTACTGACACATCATCTGCAAATAGTACGCACTTGTGGTTTGTTACATTTGGTAAGTCGTTAAGTTTACGTGCTTTGACCACGCTTTTCGCCCTTCTCAACTCTCCCACTCCTCCTTCTTATCTTGTGGCTCACTTCCAATATCTATGTTCTTCACACGCTAGGAATCTGCGTTCTTCTAACAATCTTCTCCTACTCTGTCCTTCTCATACTTCTGACTTTGTTCGTTCTTCCTTTCATATTCAGTCCATTCTTCTTTGGAATGCGCTTCCTCTTGATATCAGGACGGCCACCAGTCGGTATGCATTTAAGCGGAAATTGCAGAGTTATTTTCTAAACAAATAGTGTAGAGTTATTTCAACACCTCTCTCTCTCTTGAATTTGTATATAATATGTATTGTAATATATATTGTATATATATGTATTATTATATATGTATAATATGTATTGTATATATATATATATATATTATAGGTATATCTTATAGTAAGTGTATGTATGTGTATTATTGGTTTATAACCTATTTATGTGCTTGTATAAAGTCTATTTATAATTAATTAAGATATATTTTAGTGTTCTTTTTTTATGTATTCCTCTCATACTGAGCACCTGCCATCTAATCTCTTCACCACCCTTGGTTGACTGGTAGAGAATGCCTAAGGCATTAAGTCCGCCTTTGTACATTTTAAGTGCGTAAAGTTTAAATAAATAAATAAATAATAATAGGTCTTTACCTATGAAATTGCCGTTTTGTATGAAAAAATTTAAACGAATTTTTTTCATGCATTTTTTATTTGTATTAATCGAAGTAATCACCCATGCCATCAATGCATCTTTGCCAACGCAGTGGCAGTTTATTGATGCCCTTCTTAAAGAAATCAGCTGGACGGGAGGCAACAAATTCTTCAAAGACATTTTGTACTGCCTCTCGGGTATTGAATTTTTTTCCCGCCAAGAAGTTATCCAAATTCAGGAAAAAGTAGTAGTCTGTAGGCGCAAGGTCTGGTGAGTAGGGCGGATGACGGAGAGCTTCCAACCCCAGTTCTTGCAACTTGGAGACCGTCTGCTGTGCAGTATGAGGTCGCGCGTTGTCGTGCAGGAGCAGCGGAGACGAGCGATTGACCAATGCTGGTTGGAGATGTGCCAGCTTCTCCATCATTGTGTTCAGTTCTTCACAGTACACATCTGAAGTAATGCTCACCCCGTTTGGTAAGATGCTGTGATGAATCACACCGGCGCTAGACCACCAAACAGTGACCATCACTTTTCTAGGGGTAAGTTTTCGTTTAGGGCATTGTGTAGGTGCTGAACCAGGATCCAACCATCTTGCTGAGCGCTTGCGGTTATCAAACAGAATCCATTTTTCATCGCAAGTAACAATGCGGTTCAAAATTCCTTCATTTGTGTGTCTGTTGAGCAGTGCAAGGCACGTCTCGACGCGTACTTCGCGCTGGCGATCATTGAGTTCGTGGGGCACCCATTTGTCAAGCTTTTTTACCTTGCCAATTTGACGCAAATGGACCAATATTGTTTTGACGCTAACGTCGAAAGCTGCTGCTAATTCAGCCGTAGATTGTGTATCATCAGCTTCCACAATCGCCTTTAATTCGTCATTGTCGACCAAAGTCTTCGGACGACCGCGAGGTTCATTTTTCAGGTCGAAATTTCCAGAACGGAAGCGAGCAAACCAATAACAAGTGGTGCGTTGGTTTGTAGTGTTAGCTCCGTAAACGTCGTTGATGTTGCGTGCCGCTTGTGCCGCGTTGCTGCCACGACGGTACTCATATTCCATAATTACTCGAATTTTGAACGTATCCATGATGACGAAAAAGATGAAAATGTAACACTAATCAATAAGCAAATGACTACTTTTGGAAAAAAAATCCATGTTTTTAAAATAAAATTAATTTGAAATTAGAATTCTTAGCCAAACAAAAATTATTTTGATTTGAAATGGCCAGTACTGCAGAACGGCAATTTCATAGGTAAAGACCTAATATATAAAAGGAAAAGAAGAGGTCCAAGGATGCTTCCTTGGGGTACTCCAGACCCATTGTGTCTAAATAAAGATTTGTATGACATTGCAACAAGTTTATCATTAATACGGGATACTTCAACACATTGTTGTCTATTGCTAAGATAACTTTTCAGCCATTCTAACGCTGGACCTCTGATGCCGCATCGCTCACATTTATCAAGAAGTGTATTGTGGTTAACGAGATCAAAAGCCTTGCTCATGTCTAGAAAGATAACTGAAACAGAGCGTTTTTTATCTATACTATCTGTTATGGACCTGACCAGAGAGAATGCTGCCAGAGTTGTTGACTTACCTTTTTGAAACCCATTTTGTTCTTCATTAATAATTTTATGTTTGTTTATAAATTGAACTAAACGACTATGCATTATTTTCTCGTAAATTTTTGAGAATATTGAAATAAGAGTGATAGGTCTATAATTAGTTTTATCTAGCGTACTCTTGCTTTTATAAAGGGGCTTAACTATTGAAACTTTTAATTTATCTGGGAAGATTCCTTCAAATAGAGATAAATTAATAGTGTGGCACAGTATTGATTTCAGCACATAATTTGAGTATGTGCGTAGATCGTCGAGGCTCTCAAGTTTTATTTCTTGAGGTCGAGTCATTGGGAGAGTCGTTATTAGTACGATCCTGTAACAAATTCGCTTTCTTAGGTACGCGTTTGAGTCTAGATTTCGCTATGGGGCCACGTTTCTTTGATGTGTAGATGTGAATCGGTAAGTCTGCTAATACAGTGTCTTGTGTGTACCGTGGGGCAATTTTCTGTCGACTAGCGAGGGGATTTTTTATAATTTAATTTAGATTTAATTAATTTTATTGTATTTGTTTGTGTATTGTTGTTGTAATTGTGTAAATAATGAAAATAATAATGAGTCTATGTTACTTGATATTGAATAAATAATAATAAAGATTTGCTGCTGGGGTACGTACTCCGCTTCGGGTTCTCGAGTCTCATTTCTTTTCTCAATTATCGCGCTCCGATTAGCAAGTGATGTTTAGTTGATAATGTCATAGATTATTTTCATCTTATCTCTGTGGGCTTGAGTATACTGTTGTAACAAGTGCTGTGTTATCTCAATGTCATTGCAGTCTCTCGAGTCAAAGTGTCCAGTCAGTAGGTCAAATGGTCGACATCTCGTAAAACTGTGTATGGAACTGTTATAGGCTATTAAGGCATAGGGTACTAAATTGACTACTGGTTCGTCCTTATGCTGTAATTTGAGCAGTCTAAGATTCAAATTCAAATTCAAATTCATTTATTGGTGTGATTTTTGGTACATTTTACATGAGATCTTAATAATAAATATAATATATAAATAAGATGTTCTAAGAGTGTTGAGTGGAACCGTTCGATATTACCATTGTCGTTAGGTGAATGAGCTAGCATCCTGTGATGGTTGACTTTGTGAAGTCGTGTAAATTCCATGAACAATTGATTCGTAAATTCAGTTCTATTGTCTGTGATAATGGTCATAGGCACACCATGGTGTGTGCAGTACTGTAAGAGGGCCTGTAAAATGCTAACAGCAGTTCCGTCACGTAAGTAATAGGCTTGTCCATACTTGGTGAATACGTCTATGAATGTCACGTACTTATCACCTTGTATAGTTAGTAGGTCCATGTGAATAATCTCAAATGGCTTAGTGGCTGGTGGTACAACATTAAATTGGGGTTTTAAAGGGTTCCTATCATATTTAGATTGACCGCAGATGGTACTTACACTCATTTATGAACTTAGTTATTTGGTCCTTCATTTTCGGCCAATAGTATTTGCGAGACAAAGCTAAATAGCACTCGTTAATGCCGCGATGGTTGGTTTTGCCATCATGATAGTGTCGTATGACTTCCTGTTGTCGAAGATATTCTTTAACATTTTCGATTTCAGACTGCCACAACAAGATTCATAGATGAGCTTCTAAATTTCTCTTGTAAGATGGGTATGACTGAATATATAGCCAAAGGTGGACTTATTAAAATAGCTGTCTTGATTTTTGGACTAACATATTCTTTAATGGCATTGATCAAATCTTCTTCTAGATTAGATTCGGATAGTTGAATACTTATTCGGGTGTGGGTGTCAAATGGTTTAGTCATTATTGGTCGTCTCTTAACGTCATCTACAATGGTCAGGTATAATTGTCTATGGAATTTATTTAAAGGTTCATCTGTTATGGGAATTTCTAGGATCGGGCTTTCAACACTTGTGTGTACGGTTTCAGTGGAGGAATTTGGTTTGGTGAGGATCGATTCTGATGGATTGCCCATTAAGGAATTAAGTTCGTCAATTTCCTCAATTAGAGACAATTCTTTGGTGTTGATTTCTATTCGGGAAAGGGCATCAGCAATTGGTATTGGATTGTCCTTTCTTGTAGACGACTGTAAAGTCGTATTCGCTCAGTCCAAGTCTCCATCTTGTCATTCGTGAATTTGGCTCTTTCATGTTCATCATCCATTGTAGTGGTTTATGGTCAGTCAAAATTTTGAATTTACGTCCAAACAGGTAAGGGCTGAAGTATTTTGTGGCCCATACTATAGCGAGAAGTTCTTTCTCTATAGTGCTGTAGTTCATTTCGCTTTCGTTTAAAGTTCGTGATGCGTAACAGATGGGTCTGTCGGAGTTTACGGGTCCCTGAGATAGAACAGCACCAATGGCTACATTGGAAGCGTCCGTAGTCAGGTTAAATTCTTTAGCAAAGTCTGGGTATTGTAATATGGGGTCATTTGTCAGTAGCGCCTTGCATTTCTCAAAGCACTGTACGTATTCGGGGTCGAAAGTTATCTTACATCCTTTTTTTAGGCATTTAGTAAGTGGCTTGGTAATTCGGGCAAAATCCGGGATGAATTTTCGGTAATAACCGAGAAGGCCTAGAAATTGTTTGATCTCTTTGGGTGTTTTAGGAATGGGATAATAGGTCTTTACCTATGAAATTGCCGTTTTGTATGAAAAAATTTAAACGAATTTTTTTCATGCATTTTTTATTTGTATTAATCGAAGTAATCACCCATGCAATCAATGCATCTTTGCCAACGCAGTGGCAGTTTATTGATGCCCTTCTTAAAGAAATCAGCTGGACGGGAGGCAACAAATTCTTCAAAGGCATTTTTGTTGTCAAATGCATTTAATGTCAAAGGCATTGTTCTGCCTCGGGTATTGAATTTTTTTCCCGCCAAGAAGTTATCCAAATTCTGGAAAAAGTAGTAGTCTGTAGGCGCAAGGTCTGGTGAGTAGGGCGGATGACGGAGAGCTTCTAACCCCAGTTCTTGCAACTTGGAGACCGTCTGCTGTGCAGTATGAGGTCGCGCGTTGTCGTGCAGGAGCAGCGGAGACGAGCGATTGACCAATGCTGGTTGGAGATGTGCCAGCTTCTCCATCATTGTGTTCAGTTCTTCACAGTACACATCTGAAGTAATGCTCACCCCGTTTGGTAAGAAGCTGTGATGAATCACACCGGCGCTAGACCACCAAACAGTGACCACCACTTTTCTAGGGGTAAGTTTTCGTTTAGGGCATTGTTTAGGTGCTGAACCAGGATCCAACCAACTTGCTGAGCGCTTGCGGTTATCAAACAATCCATTTTTCATCGCAAGTAACAATGCGGTTCAAAATTCCTTCATTTGTGTGTCTGTTGAGCAGTGCAAGGTACGTCTCGACGCGTACTTCGCGCTGGCGATCATTGAGTTCGTGGGGCACCCATTTGTCAAGCTTTTTTACCTTGCCAATTTGACGCAAATGGACCAATATGGTTTTGACGCTAACGTCGAAAGCTGCTGCTAATGCAGCCGTAGATTGTGTATCATCAGCTTCCACAATCGCCTTTAATTCGTCATTGTCGACCAAAGTCTTCGGACGACCGCGAGGTTCATTTTTCAGGTCGAAATTTCCAGAACGGAAGCGAGCAAACCAATAACAAGTGGTGCGTTGGTTTGTAGTGTTCGCTCCGTAAACGTCGTTGATGTTGCGTGCCGCTTGTGCCGCGTTGCTGCCACGACGGTACTCATATTCCATAATTACTCGAATTTTGAACGTATCCATGATGACGAAAAAGATTGAAATGCGATGAAAATGTAACACTAATCAATAAACAAATGACTACTTTTGGAAAAAAAAATCCATGTTTTTAAAATAAAATTAATTTGAAATTAGAATTCTTAGCCAAACAAAAATTATTTTGATTTGAAATGGCCAGTACTGCAGAACGACAATTTCATAGGTAAATACCTAACATTTCTTAATGGCGGCTATTTTGTCGGGATTTGGCTTTATGCCGTCTCTAGTGATAACATGACCGAGGTAAGCTGTTTCTAACTTTAGAAATTCAGATTTGTTCATCTGAATTTTAAAGTTGGACTCTCGTAATCTTTGGAACACCTTTTCGAGGTTGATCATGTGTTCATGGACGGACGTGCTAAACACGATGATGTCATCTAAGTAGACTAAGCATAACTCGTTTTGGAGCCCTCGGAGGACATTGTCCATCACACGTTGGAACGTGGATGGAGAGTTCTTGAGACCCATAGGCATTCTAAGGAACTCGAAATGCCCATGTTCGACATTGAATGCGGTCTTTTCCACATCGTTTGGGTCCATTTCTACTTGGTAGAAGCCACTTGCCAAATCTAGGGTCGTGAAGTATTGGCACTTCCCTAACTTGTCAAGAACGTCATTGATGTTCGGGATGGGGTATTTGTCGTTCAGTGTCTTTTCGTTCAGCTTACGGAAGTCAGCCACTAGACGCCATTTCTGCTTTCCTGAAGCATCCATCTTCTTTGGTACCACCCAAATAGGAGAGCTCCAGGCAGATTCTGATGGTCGTATAATATCCTGGTCTAACATTTTCCCTATCTGATCACTAACTTCCTGACGATGCACGAAAGGGTACCGATAGTTTTTACTGTGAACTGGGACTTCGTCAGTGGTTTTTATACGGTGCTTTATCTTATTGGTGAAAGTTAGTTTTTCACCCTCAATATAAAAAACGTCAGAATAACGCGAGCAAAGAGTTATGAGATTAGCCTTTTCTTTTGGGTTAAGGTGGTCGGTTCTTAGGCGTGATATCACGTCTTGCACGCGAGCTGAAGGTTGTTGACTGCTAATGCACTCAGTATTAAATAATTCCGCATGTGCTGGGTGATTGAGCGAAAATATGATGTTATTTTGAGTAGGGTTTTCGATCTCCAGATATCCATGGTTATTAACAACGGAG
Organism: Cosmia pyralina; assembly: GCA_946251885.1. Lineage (NCBI taxonomy): Eukaryota > Metazoa > Arthropoda > Insecta > Lepidoptera > Noctuidae > Cosmia > Cosmia pyralina. The sequence continues at coordinate 31,581,290 of OX276342.1, forward strand.
GTGACACATTCGTGAACTATACAAATGCAAAGAATTTGTTCATGAATAAAAACGTCGCCATCTGGAGTGTCGATAGGGATCTTAATAACTCTTGAGGTCTGCGCCGGTATAATGTCCTCATATAGATTTACGTGAGTTATACATCCTAATAGGGTTTGTCGCGGAACGAGTAATCAGTTGATTTTCTTTTAAGTCTATTCGTGCTTCCCAATTATTTAATAAGTCTAGGCCTATGAGCCCGTCAAAGTAATCGTGAAACTGATAAATGAATAACTTCTTGTTATTAGGGTCATTAAACTCTGGAAAAGATGGCAAAGTAATGGAGTAGTTATTTCTAGTTGTAGCGTGAATGTTAGTTATTTCAAACGGATCAAAGTTAAGAGGATATTCGGCAAAGTAATTTCGTACAGCTTCGGGGCTTATAAACGATTGGTTAGCACCCGTGTCTATCAAGAGTTTCAAAGGGGGATCTCTTATCTGTACGTACGGAAGCTGTCTTTGCGTTTGAATGTTTAACTCTATTTTGGTTTTTGTGAGGTCGGGCCCTCCTGAAAATCCTGTTGAGCATGGTTAGCATTGGCTGCCTGTGGTTGAGGCTCGTCGAAGGTGTGGTTGTCCGTAGTCATACTATAATAAGTCGAGTCACAGGTGAGGACAGGGGTCTGGTTTATATCAATATTGGTAAGGTCGGTGTAGTATTCCGGTTCATAGTATTAGTCATAATATGGGTCGTCGTAAGTCGCGCACTCGTTCATATTCATTTCTCTGGTCCTTAAGTAGTTGGAAACCGGAGGGTTTCCAGACTTGCTCCAGACATGCTGCTTGTGTTGCTTGTGTTGTGTTGGGTTGTGTTGTCGATGCGGGAGCGCCGCTGGGTCGTTTAGTGGGTATACCGGATTTACCGGGGAGTCCCACATACCCCACCCGTCCCCCGACGGGTGGGCATGCGTAATGCATTTTTCCCAGCGTCAACAAAAAAAAAAAAAAAAAAAAGGGTTGTGTTGTGTTGTTGTGTGTTGCTTGGTCAGCATACCATGACTCCTCTCATCAGACCTCTAGGTCTTGGGGTAAAACGTTGGACACCGCTCATAGGCTGAGGGCCTTGAGGTACATTGTTTCTGGGCGGTAATCTAAAGATATTACTACGGGGGTTATAGTTAGGAGGCGGAGCACCGAACATCCTTTGTGTGTTCGTGGGCATCCCCCAGGTAGCAATTTTACGTCTTGACGACGTCCATTCACGGTCATTTTCGACGTAAATGACGTCGTAAAAGACGTCCCACAGACGTACTAAATGACGGCCTAATGTCAGGTCTCAGCGACGTCTCTGAAGACGTTTATAGAACGTCGTAGGATAGCGTCTTAATGACGTCTCCAGATAACGTCAAACTAACGTCTCCAGATAACGTCATATTAAGGTCTCCAGATAACGTCAAATTAACGTCTCCAGATAACGTCTTATTAAGGTCTCCAGATAACGTCTTATTAACGTCTCCAGATAACGTCTTATTAACGTCTCCAGATAACGACTTATTAACGTCTCCAGATAACGTCATCATATCGTCGCCAGATAACGTCATATTAACGTCTCCAGATAACGTCATATTAACGTCTCCAGATAACGTCATATTAACGTCTCCAGATAACGTAGTAATGACGTCTTCAGAAGATGTTAATACGTCTTATAGTAACGTCTAGTAACGTCTCTTCAGAAAACGTCTTCAACATCGCCTTGTTGCAATTCATTCAGCCACAGCACACTAATTGTATGGCTGCTGAATGGACTTCCAATTCTCTCAAAGTAAAAGTTTTCAGGTAACTCTGAAATATCGCAATAAAAAACCACAAATTTGCATGGTACGAGTATTATTATTTATTATAACGAGATAATTGTCATAACTTAATTAATAAATTAATATTTTAATAATTATAAGTATGGAGCATAGGAAAACATATAAAAGAATTACTATTTGCCTCTTGATGAATAACAACACATTTCGAAATAATGTCAGAAACAGGTACAATTTTGTAAGCTGAACAGAGTTCCGAAACTAAAAATATCTATAACAGCAGAATCATATGGATACGTATAATATGAATCAATTTAACATTAAAAATAATTTTAATGTTAAATTACCAACTATAAATCTTCCAAAATTTGATGGCAACTACTTGAAGTGGCTTGAGTTCCGTGACACTTCATTCGTTAGATAATAAAGATAAGTCTATTCCAGAAATTAATAAATTTCACTACCTTCGGTCATCATTGGACAGTGGCGATGCACTTGTTATTAAACCGGTTGAATTTACTTCTGAAAACTATGTACTGGCATGGCAACTCCTGTGTGATAGATATGAAGAGACTTGATAAATAACCATTTAAAATCACTATTTAATTTTGAAACTATAACAAAGGAATCACATAAATCTTTTTAATTGACTATTTCACAAACAAATTACGTGCTTTAAATCTATTAAAGGAACCTACTGACTACTGGGACACGATTATTATTCACATGAAAAAAATAAAATAAGCTTTATTTTCCTTTTACAATTTTGTTTGACTTAACTAATGATTAATGATACTTGACACTTATACTCGTAATGTTAATAATAATAAGTTTCTTAATTTCTATGTACCGTTATTTAATATATTATGTACAAGGACCGCTAGCAATAGTGGTGAAAGCCTCCTCCATTCGGTTCCATGCTATTCTGTTTGTAGCTACTCTACTCCAAATTTTACCTACTATTTTTATAATATCGTCGCTCCATCTCATTTGTGGTCTACCTTGTCTGCGTTTTTTGTTCAGTGGGTACCAGTTGGTCGTGACTTTCGTCCACCTTTCATCTTGTGCTCTTTGGATATTTCCAGCCCATTTCCATTTCAATCCAAGTACCTTTATGTTCATGTCCTTTGCCTTGGTTTTTCTTCTATTTGTTGTATTTTTTACTTTGTCTCTAAGTCTGTGGTTCATAAAGCTCCTTTCTATTCCTCTTTGGCACACTTTGATTTTTTCCAAGTTTCGTTTCGTCAGGGGCCATGTTTGACAGGCATATGTGAGTGTGGGAAGTAGGCATGTTTCCATGGTTTTTGTTTTTATTTTGGTTGGCATCTTACTCTTGAATATTTCTTTTAGAGTCCAGTATTTATTCCAGGTAGATTTGATTCTTCTTTCTATTTCTTTTCTGTGCAGTGTTTGAAAGTAATTAGGTGTCCTAGGTAGATGTACTCTTCAACGTATTCTAGGTTGGTAGCTGAAATTATTATTGGTGTTTTGTGTCTGTTTGTCATTAGTTTTGTTTTTGTTTCGTTTACTTCAAAGCCCACTTTTTTGCTCTCATCAAATAGCGACTAGCATAGACTTGTGGCGAACGCAAAGCTCCACATTTGGTTTCTGTTGGCAACACCAACAGAATGGACTATGTAGAAGGTTGTCAAATTTATGACACAGATGGACTGTTTTTCCCGCCAAGTTCGAGAGGTGTTCTCTCGCTGTTTGAGAAAGAATATTATTGTTTCGGGACAAAGTTTCTCCCCTGTTGTGAGTCGTGTATTATTAGTATGTAAGTGATACTCAATAAACTATATGAAGAACGAGTCGGTGATATCGTATTATTAAACCTCCGACCCGTCAATGGTGACCCCGACGTGATTGTGAAAAAAAAAAAAAAAAAACTAGTTGCTAAGTAGGTACCGGTGTTATAGTATTAAAAGAGTACAGAGCTACTATTTTCACCAACACCCTGGCCCTGGAGGTGCCGGAAGCGAAGCCCCCCTCTTAAGTCAACGAGTGTTTAGCAGTGATCGTGCTTGCATACTCCCTGCGACGACGGCTTTGCCCGCCCGACACGCCGAGGTGTACCTAACTACCTACCTAATCAATTAGTCACACTGCAAGTTCGACTCGCCTGCAGACTGGTATTCACATGCTGCAAGTACCCAGTCTCAAGTTCCAGCACCACAAGAGAGACAACTGCCCATGGACATAGGTATTTCAATGGTGACATAGCCCACAGATCTGGTGAGCAAACATTAATTGTAACTTTCTACAAGTTTTGTGCGACAACTACCATAACCTTTTCCAACGGGATTCCTGGTATTGCATGGTGTTTAAACTTTTACCCAGACCTATAATATCCATCAAAGTGATATCAAGTTACAAAAAGTGCATGAGTGCTATACTACCTTAGCTAATAACAAATTTTAGCCCGAGTGTGTCCGCCTTTTCACATAATTATGTTTAGAGCTTAGTTAACATATTTGTTTGATTGTTCATTGTCAAAAAGTTAAAATTGTTTACAATACCTAACCTAAAGATACCTACTCTCATATTGTAACAATACTTGCTACTATTTATTTTATGTCACTAATTAAATTAAATTTGGTGTTGGTTTACAAATAATTTATTTATAGAACTAAGTAAAGTTAATGTTACAAAGAGTATAATAGATTATTTTGGTGTTAAATCAATATTAAAAATAAATAGAGAGTTTTAGTTACCATTTCAAAACCAGTTTGGTTGCTTATCTATCTACCTACTGAAAATCTTAATTTATAATGTGTTAACATTGCAACAGAAGTAAATTACTGTCAAGGTAGTTATTTAAGTAATACTTATACCTACCTAATATATTTTTTAATTTCTTTTTACATTTACCAGAAATTACTATTATTGTTTTTTTTTTTGTGGTTTTTGATATTATAAAAACAGAAACAACACTAATAAGCTTATAAGTTCATTTATCATAACTTGCTTGGTTATTGTGTTCTTGTTAAAACATTGTTTGTCATAAAACTTATTACTAATAATTGCATGGAAGTTATGTTTTGTTTACGGCCGCAGAAGTCAAATGTGGGCTGCAATTAATATTGGGTTTCAAATTAACCTCTAATAACTTAATTTGGTTTTCTTGGTTTCTTTATTTATTTAACTATTATTTATTTTATTTATATATTTAACTATTGGTTTTAACCATGCCAAATGAAGAAAATTCCCTCCAACAGAAGGTCATAGAGCTGGAGCAACAGCTAGCTCGTTTTCAATCACAACCTCAATCTTCTACAACTACAGGTGTTGCAGGTGTCTCCGTCAAGCTGCAAAATTTTTTTGTTGAAAAGCCTGTCATATGGTTCGCACAGGCGGAGGCACATTTTCAAATTGCTGGCATAACTCAGGACGCCACTAAATATGGACACATACTGTCTGTTTTGGATGCTTGCGTAGCCGAGGAAGTAGAAGACATAATAGCAAGCCCACCTACAGAGGGCAGATATGAGTACCTAAAAAAGGAATTAATCAGACGCTTATCAGATTCTAAGGTCCAGCGCACACGTCAGCTTTTAAGCGAAGAACAACTTGGGGACCGGAAGCCTAGCGCGTTTCTCCGCCACCTGCGCTCCTTGGCTGGTACTTCGGTGGGAGATGAAGGTATCCTTAGGGAATTATGGATGCGCCGCCTCCCACCAGAGAATTCTCATGGCTCAAGTGGATCTCCCACTTAACAAGGTTGCGGAAATTGCGGACAGTATAGTTGAGACCTCGCCTGCCCCTTCAGCATCAGTTCACTCCGCTGCCGCATTTGATATTGGAAACATTATGCGCAGCATTGAGGAGTTGACGAGGAAAGTTGATACTCTCACTCGAGACAAAGCAGCAGGACAGTCTCGACGCTCAAGATCAATGGGGCGCGCTCAGTCGCAATCCCGGTCATCGTCTCAATCAAGGGACCAATTATGCTGGTACCACAAAAGATTCCGGGAAAAAGCAAATAAATGTATAAACCCTTGCACCTGGGATTCTAATCAAAAGGGAAACGCCGTGAGCAATCAATAGTGGCGGAAACTGATTGCTCCCCAACTGGCCGCCGTTTATTTGTTTTGGACTCGGAATCAAAACGTCGGTTTTTGATTGACACTGGCTCCGATATCTGTTGTTTCCCTCATCAGTTTCTCAAAGGACGTTACAACTCTACTGATTTTGACGTGCGTGCAGCCAACGGTAGCTCAATAAAAACTTACGGCACCACAGCTCTTCGTTTAAATTTAGGTCTCCGCCGTGAGTTTAGGTGGAACTTCGTGATAGCAGATGTAAGCACACCAATCATTGGTGCTGACTTTTTATCTTACTACCACCTGCTGCCCGACTGCCGCGGCCAGCGTCTTATAGATGGCAGCACTAAAATGTCTGTACCTGCTACCATCGCTCAGGTGAACCAACCAAGCGTGAAGACAGTTGCTGCTGAGGGTTCACCGTTTAGCAGAATCCTCTTGGAATTCCCAAGTATAACTCGGCCACCTGGCCTGCCAAGGACCATGAAGCATTCAACGGTTCATCACATCGTGACTACCGACGGACCACCTATTTCTTGTCGTCCTCGTAGACTCGCGCCTCAGAAACTTCTGGCTGCGAAGAAGGAATTTGAGGAAATGATGCGTTGTGGAACTGCGCGACCTTCAGACAGTCCTTGGGCTTCACCGCTGCATATGGCTCGCAAAGGTGAAGACGGCTGGCGCCCCTGTGGGAACTACCGAGCGCTGAACGCTCGGACGGTCCCAGACCGTTACCCTGTCCGACACATAGCTGATTTCTCCCACAACCTTGCTGGTGCCACGATCTTCAGCACCATAGACTTGGTCAAAGCGTACCAACAGATTCCAGTGTTTGAGGCGGATATCTGCAAGACGGCCATCACTACACCCTTACTAAATACATTTAGTTTATTCTGTATCTGATGCAGAATGTCTTTAATTGCCCTCAAGTCCCCTTTATGGGACTGATCTAAACCCTTTAAATATAAGAGTTTGGTTAGTCTTCCTGATATTGCAAATAATTGAATCATGTCAGGTTCACTTGTTTCTGAAAATACAATCAAGTCAGGATGAGCTGAGTAGGCCTCTTCTGTCTTTAAAAAGAACCTCAGATACATGAATTTGAGATAGTTTCGGCCTAAGGATCCTAGGTCCATATTGTTCAAGGGGTAAGATGATGGTGTCTTGTGCGGTACAGTTGAAAATTCCATCTGAAAGTTGTTCCCTCTCCATATATTGATTAATCCTGGATTCAAAGACATTTTCTCAATGAGATGAAGTATTGTTCCTAACGTCGCCGGTCTGGGCTTTGTTAACTCGGAGACGGATCTTCTGCTGAGACACGCTAAAGCACCAGCTCGGCTAAGTCCATCTAATAGTCCTATCATGTAGGAAGCGGGAAGGACCTTATTTTTCATAACCAGAGGAAACAAAGAGGAGTCATTAACGCTTTGGCTCTTTTTGTAAGCCAACATCCCATACAAGAATCCTTGTGCTCTTCCGACATGGAAGCTTTTGTCAAACACAGACAATACTTCCCACCTGCAGGGCTTAAGCTGTAACATCTTCTTCTCCTTAAACCATGCTGCGTTATCAGGCTTCCAGGATATTAATTTAGAACTTACATCCACATGATTGAATGAACTTGGAGAGTCTAATGTAATGTTATCAGATTCTCGTATGCATTTTTTACAAGATGCATGAAAGTGGTAAAACCCCTGTTCGCGTCTTTGATTGTGCAATTCTCCTGAGGTAATCTGAGAATAGATCAAGAGACTTTGGTACATAAAGTCATAATTTCTGTGATTAAAATCTGACAGGGTGTCTGTTGTCGCACACATCCTGGTCAGTTTTACGGGGGACTGAACTGAGAAACCCCCCGAGCTCTGCCTTGAACAAGAGAATCTATGGGGGGCTGACCCTGTTCTTCTGAATGATGTGTCAGTTAGTCCTGAATCTTCCCCTGTTAAAGAGTCAAGGTTCTGCTTGATACTTATAGCTAGATTCGAATTAGGATCAATAAACCAGTTGATGGCATTCCTCAACCTGCTTGCCCTTTCAATCAGAGGGATAATAGCTTCCTTTTCCCAGGGAGTTAATAAACTTGTAGTCTCAGAAGTTTTAGATCCCAGATAAGCTTGGTAAGGTCCGCGGCTATGCCAGTAATCATGAAGTCCCTTTGGAATTAACACTGATATATAAGCCCCCATTTCTCCTGAGCTTGAACACAAGTTACACCTCCCTTTATACTCACTAAATTTGTTGATGAGTTCGAGAGGGTGAGGGACTGTAGCACCTATGATGGGGGACCCCCATGATCTTAGTCTAAGTTCATCTGCATACTGACTAGAGCAGGACCAAATTCTAAGGTGAGTTTGTTTATTTTTGGCTTTGTTGATTAAATTCACTATCCCTATAATCTCACTTCTTACGGTTACTTTATCCACTTCCTGACTCATCTTCAAGGAACATATATTTCTAATAGTTTTAGAGTTTTCAAACAAACCTATTAGTGACTCGGTGATTCCTAAATATGTCGCCGATTTATACTCACTCAAAAAGCGTGGGAATAGAGGTTTAATAGATCTGAGGAAGTTGAGAAATCTTGGTTCTTCTACTCGGGAGTAGGTCAAGGCATCCTTGACTAATTCATTTTTTATTCTCTGCACATTGAGCAACAATGACTTCTTAATCTCTTTCTTTATTATAGTTAAAGCTTTAATCCCTGTTGGGATGTTGAGAGAAAGGGGATCTTCAAGCAATTTAAAAAACGAAGTTGATGATATACGCCCTAATTTCGGAGTAATTATATTGAGCACCTCCCTTCTTAACGTTGGTGTTATGTTGTCATGTATGATTTTCCAAGATGACAAGGCCTCACAAACTGGATCCGGGAACATCCGCATGAGAAATCTTCCGGGCGACATTCCAGTAATTCCTCCTAGCGAAGGATCTAAATAAAGAAGTCCAGATTTGTAAGTGAAGGTATCTAAAAACTAGGGATGCTTGACGACGGCTCTAGTTGATGCCTTGATCGCGGGGTTATGTCTTTCCAATAAATCATTTACCAGATTGCCTAAGAAGTTGTAATGAATCATGGAGTTAAGTGGACTTTCTGAATAATGAGAAACTGTGAGGGCATTGGAAGAAACAGTTGATGTGTGAAAATTGATGTGAAGCAGATGTGTGAAACTTGATGTTATGAACTATTCAACTAAAATAGTGTTTTAGTGCTCAATCCGAGAATCTGCTGTAGTTGACCGAGGTAAGCCATCGCTAATAATAATAATAATATGCTCAACCCCTTTTAACTTAATGCTTACAGCTCTTTACCCCAGCTTCCCACAAACCCCCGAAATGGCTGGCGTAAAATGGGATCATCTTAAATTTAATGTTTTGTGAAGTTGCATATTCTTTAATATCATCAGAGCAATCTTTCAATAATTTTGAGAATTCATTCATCAACCCAACAAAGTTTTTTCCGTTATCAGAGATTATCTCAATTGGTTTACCGCGTCGCAAAATAAAACGTTTGAGAGCTAAAAGATAACCTTCTGATGAGAGATCGCTTACAAGTTCCAAATGGACAGCACGAGTGACAAAACACACGAATAAACATATGTATGATTTCTGTAATTTCGCTCCCCTACCCTTACGAGTCAATGTGAACACTGGTCCTGCATAGTCCACGCCACATCGCAGAAAAGGAAAGCCTGGATCCAGACGCTCTCGCGGCAAATTGCCCATTATTGGATTAACCGTGGTCGCGCGCAGTCGTGCACACTTGACGCAGGCGTGCACTACCGTTCTTGCGAGGTTCCGATCACCGACCGGCCACCAAGCCTCTCTTAACGTAAATAGAAGCAGCTGTGGCGCAGCATGCATTGTACGGTGGTGCTCGTAACGAAATAGCAAAACTGTAAACCAATGTTTATCAGATATTAAAATTGGATGCTTCTTACTGAACGTAAAGTTTTGAGAATCCTGTATGCGCCCACCAACTCGGATTAAATTATTGGCATCAATAAATACATTCAATTTAGCTAAATGAGCGTTCCTTGTACCCTTTTCATTTTTAAGCGAGTCGTACACATCACCAAATGATTCTTGTTGACTCAATCTTGCTAATGTTAATTCCGCATATTCAAGCTCTTCTACTGTTAATGAACCCGTCCGTCGATTTGTTTTATTGCGCGTATTGTATATGAATCGACATACATAAGCGGCGGCACGCTTCAATCTTAAATACTGAGAAAACTTCGAAAATGGAAACAAATTAACATCATTCAAATTGTTTAATACATGGCAACGAACCTCTGTTTTCAATTCGGGCAAGTCGTTATGTTTTACATTATTATTTTTCATTAAATTAGGCACTTCAAAATTAGAATTGTGTAAAAATTGTGGGCCTTCCCACCACAAAGATGAAGAGCTAAGTGCGTCTAAACCTTGACCTCGTGACACTAAATCCGCTGGATTATCTTTACCAGAAACATGCCGCCATGGATGTCCCTTAGTTAGCTCATGAATCTCTGCAGTTCTATTCTGAACGTACGTTTTAAGTAAGTTAGGTGGCATACCTAGCCAGCCTAAAACAATAGTTGAATCAGTCCAGAAAACGACCTTATTTACTGTAGAACGCAGAGATTCAATTACCTTTGTATATAGTCGCGCGCCTAAAACAGCGCCGCACAATTCTAATCTAAGTATAGTTGTGGGTTTTGTAGGCGCGACCTTGCCTTTGGAACATAACAAGCGCATCGTAACAGCTGATTCGCTATCAATCGAACGGATATATGCGCAAGCGCCATACGCTGTTTGCGACGCATCGGTAAAGATATGTAATTCAATATAAGCAGGATCATAACACATAACATAGCGCGGTATTCGTAAATTACCAAGTGAGGATAAACTACTAACAAATTGGTCCCAGACCCGCGCGACTTCTGTAGGAACCGGTTCGTCCCACTCTAATTTTAATAACCAACCTTTTTGTAACAATGTTTTAGCTATTGTTATTACCGGACTAATTAATCCCAACGGATCGTAAATCTGAGAGGCATTCGATAAAATAACACGTTTAGAAATTAAACTCGTTTCAGTTTTAATTTGCGAATAATAGTTTAATTCGTCAGACTTATTGTTCCAACCAATACCTAATGTTTTGTTTTGAATATTATCGCCCAATGCGAGTTGTTTTGTAACATTAAGTGTATCGTTAGGGTTCGCACGGTCAAAGTTAAAAACCCACTTACGCAAGAATAGGCATGCGGAATTTAAAACCTGACTAGTACCTTCGCAAATTGCATTTAACTCCGATATACTATTTGCACCACAGATTAAATCGTCGACGTAAAAATTATTTTTAATGGTCTCCGCGACGTACGGAACCTCACAGTCTTTAGCTAATTGTTTTAAACATCGGCAACTAAGAAATGGTGCAGAAGCTGTACCATACGTTACAGTATTTAATCGGTATACCTTCAATAAATCGGACGGGTTGTCGCGCCACAAGATTAGCTGTAGGTCGCGTTGATCTTTATCTATTAATACTTGGCGATACATCTTTTCTATATCAGCACAAGCTACGTATCTGTTTTCACGAAATTTAAGTAATATTGCAATCAAATCACCTTGAATGGCGGGACCTACCATCTGCAGGTCATTTAACGAAACACCTGAACTGGAAACCATTCCAGCATCAAAAACGACACGCAATTTCGTAGTTGTGGAGTGTTCGCGAAACACTCCGTGATGCGGTAGGAAATAATGCGGTGTACTGTAAGTGTGAATAAGACTCATATGACCTAGCTGAATATATTCGTGAATGAAATCGCTATACATTTGTTTATAGTTAGGATTACGTTGTAGTTTTTTCTCTAAAGCATAAAATCGACGTTCTGCTTGGTTACGAGTGTCACCTAACTTATGAGGTAAAAGTTTCAACGGGATTCGAACGCTGAACCGCCCGTCGGCCATCCGCTTTGTTGTTTTATTGAAATGCTCTTCGCACGCGAGCTCCTCGTCGCTGCCGAGCTTGTTATTATTACACACGGGTAATTCTTCAATCTCCCAAAACTTGCGTAGCAATTGATCGAGTGGACAGCTTTCACCTTCCAATGTAGATTGTGTAAAATGACATGTAACATGTTTCATTGGTTTTTGCGTAAAATATTGGATTGAACCTGACACAATCCAACCTAATTTCGTATTTTGAAGGTAAGGGCCATTTTTAAGACGCATCTTACCTTCAGTAATTAACTCCCAAAATAAATCCGCGCCTATCAACATATCTATTTGTTGACTATCATTAAAATTCGGATCGGCGAGAGTAATATTATCGGGTATACAAAAATAACTGATATTCAGACTTGTCGTAGGTAACTTTGACGATATTTGAGGCAGAATTAAGCACTGAACACGAGCAGTGAAGCTACCATTACGCGATCGTATCTCAATATCACAGGATTGCGAACATTGTGTTATTGAGTTTCCGACACCGTGAATTTGTTGAGTGGACTGTACAATTTGCGTATTTAATTTTTCACTAAATGACTGCGTAATAAACGAACGTTCACTGCCGCTGTCGAGGATCACGCGCGCTTTATGATCAACACCCGACTGGCTACGTATATCTACCATAGCAGTTGACAACAACACATGTTGTACGGAAGATGTATTATTATTTTTGTTATAATTATTTTCATGTACATTATGTACCTGTAATGAATTACTATGAGTAGTTGTAGAAGATGTACTGTTACCACTGTCTATATCAGTACTAGGCACAGCTGATTGCTTGCTAGTTGTAAGTGTAACTACACTTAAATTGTTATTTTTAACCTTATTAATTACATCACAAATTAACGAATTGTGTTTTTTATCACATTTCCGGCATGGACCAAAAACACAGGTACCCACAGAGTGACCAGAACGCATACAATTGATGCACAAATCTTTATCTTTGATTATCTTGAACCTGTCCTCCGCGCTTAAGTCTAGGAATGTTTGTCAAGAATGCAAAGGGTGTTTTTCATTACAAATCAGACAAGCTTTATACACCCGTGTGGCTTTATTTTGTGATTTACTATTAGAAGATTTATTGTTAGTAACTACATTACAATGAACCTTAGGTGTTGAAGCATTATTGTTGGTCTGTTTCTTATTTTCATTCCCACTGTAAATATTTGATTTACTGTGTGATACTATCAGGGTTTCCAAAATATCAGCCTTCTTCCTAAGAAACTTCATCAAATCATCTAATTTAATTACTGACTTTAATTTACTACCAGCATTCAAAAATGTTCCTCGATGCTGTTCCCAATCACGTTCTGTAACAGGGTCTAATTTTGAAACAACAATATAAATTATCAATGTATCCCAATATTCCGTTGGTTCTCCTAGTAATTTTAATGCACGTAAATTTTTTAGAATATTATCAATAAGCTTACGCAACAGTCCCGGAGATTCCTTAGTTAATGATTGAGTTGTAAACATGGACTTCACATGATTGTGAACCAATAACTTTGTATTATCAAACCGATTCGTTAACAACTCCCATGCCACGTCATAATTGTGTGCAGAGAATTCAAGAGAATCTATGACCGACTTTGCATTACCTTTCAATGATGACTTTAAGTAATGGAACTTTTGAATCTGCGTTATTGTTTTACAATCGTGCACTAATGAAATAAATGTGTCACGGAACTCCAACCAGTGTTCATAGGACCCATCAAAGTTGGGAATGGTAATTATTGGTAATTTAATAGAATTTGAACTAGTTGTTGGTAAATCAGAGATGCTATTCGACTTCTCATCAGTACTTGTCATACATTCAATAAGTGCAAGAACATTATAATAATCCTGCTCAAATTCTTCGCGCGATTCGAGCTGATTGTCAATCTCTGACTCAGTACTAAGGTCCTCTATTTTACTTTGTACCTGATTGAAATCATTTATTAATATTTGAGATCCTACCACGCGCAATTTTAACTCTGCTTGTTGTTGAGGAGATAAATCAAGATCATTGAAAGAACTCACGTACTTTTTAAAATTGGTTAGCCGACATTTTATCGATGCACGCTTCCTTTTCAAATCTTTCATGTCCAATTCAGTTTTGGCATCGCGATCAGATGATGCCATTTTAAATGTATTGAAATGTAATACTCACAGTTTTTGTAATCAGCGTACTTATAGCGTAAAAGCGAACCTTTGCAAAATCTGTAATGTGGCGAGCTAAAGCGTATGCATCACCCCTCGACGTGCAAGTCGACATGCGAAATTGCAAAGCACTGAAATAACCAAGGGAAAGTATTACACATGTGAAGAAGAAAGGGTTTGGAGGTTTTAGTTGGCACGCCTCACCAAAAACACTGTAATCCACCGTTATTCTTGAGTTTAGGTTATGCACCGTGATGCGTCTCTCAATCGTCGGTCTTTCTTGAAGCGTAGAATTCCAGCTCGTAGGTCCAAATTTTGTAGGTGCTTCTGTTAGAGGATTGAGGCCGGTGAAATAACTGCAACCGTTTTTGCTGAACAACTGATGTAATGGTAAAAATTACAGTTTTCGTTTTTTTTATAAAATTAGAACGCGCACGTTCTGTTGCGACAATTTTTATATTCACAGTCTTTCTTCTAAACATAAGTTTTTTTTACTGTCATGGCGTCCACACACGCACTGCACCAACTCGCCACTTGTTGTCCTCCGGTTGGCTGATTAGCCGTCACGTCAACTCAGCCCGGCCAATCGCAGCGGTCGATTGGTGATGTCCCGTTGACACCGTAGTGATGTGAAATTAGTTGCATGATGCGGCAACAAAGGGCTAGTTCTCCCCACGCGACGGCCACGTATCCCGGTACCTTCTCTAATAGCGAGATGGGAGGGGAGTCTGTGGAAGACCGCGCCGCTAGTGCCGTCAAGCCGTCCTCGTCACCCAGCCAGCTGCCGGAGATTGAGTAGGGCTCGGTGACCACCGCTAAGTTCACCAGCCACTCGGCCATGACCTGCACCACCAGGTCCTGGGCCGCTCTGCAGTGGTTGGTGTTCGTCTGGAGGATGCGATAGTCGGAAACCATTATTGCAACATCGTATCCTCCTCCTCAGCTACCGCCGCTGGAGCTACAGCGGCGACGACGGCGGTCGCGGTGGTAGCAACAGGGCGAACCTGCGCCGGCACTATGCCCTTCCTCGCGGGAGGCTTGCAGACCCTGCCTGTCATCCTGTGGTCCGCGGGGCCGCCACTGGCGGCACACGCCGCACAGTATGACGTGGCGGCGCGGCAAGTGGCAATCCTGTGTCCCTCCTGCCCGCATTGGAAGCAAGAGTCTCCCCAGTCGAACTTGGAGGAACACGTGGCTCGGGTGTGGCCAAACGCGAAGCACTTGAAGCAGCGCATAGGCTGGTCTTCAAGTGACCGGACCACGGCCGAGCTGAGCCCCACAACAGTCGTCCCTTGGTCGCAGTAAGGATGGCCCCAGCCGCGGCGACTGGGCACTCGACGCGGATGGTGCCCATGCCGCTTCGACTGAGCCTGATGGCTCCACCCTTCACTGCGCCAGCGTCGCAGCCTCCAGCCGCCGCAACGGTCGCCACCACATCCTATTTGGTGACCGAATCATCCATATCGACCACCTCCAAGGCTGCGGTCTTTACAGGCCTGACGACCGTTGCCGCATCCGCGTTTGTGCCGCGCTGCTCCCCCGAAAACTCGAAAATTCGAGCCCCGGTTAGGGTTCGGCGGCACGAGATGCCGCCGATCCCCAGCCAGGAGGGATCCGCGTTGGTACGAGCCCGTCTTAGGATGGACTCATACGTCTCGCCCCGCTCCACGGCCTCGGGGCTGATGGTCACCACGACCGCCGCGGTTTTGGGAGGAACCAGCTTCCTCCCGCCGGCTGGAGCCTATTTGACTACGGGAGTTTCGGTGGGAAGTGAAGGCACAGTTGGAGGAGCAGCGAAAAGAAAATGTTTTATTGCAAACAGAGTTGAAAGAATTAAAACAAATATTGAGGGTAGTACAAGAAAAAGCAAATAAAGTTGATTTGCTAGAAACAAGAATTAAAATCCTACTGGAAAAAAATGAGAACCAAGAAGCAAATCGGGAGAAAAGTCAGGTAAGAGTGCCAAATAAGATAGAACAAGGGTCTAAAGGACCGACACTATCTTTTGCAAATCCCGTCAAAGATAAGAAGGTAGTTAGCAATAATGTACTAGCGAAGGAATTTGTGGCCACGAAAGCGGCGAAGATAGGATCGAATGAAGAAAAGACGCAAGTATTAAATTCTGAGAGGAGGTCTAGAAATGTTGTTAACGTGGAAATGGAAGAACCTGAGAAAGAAGGAAATTGGACTACCGTATTAAGGAAAAAAAAAACAGATATTCAAACTGTGAAGTAAAAAAAGGCGGAAACATGAATGCGATTGATATACTGGGAACTGAAAAGAAAAAATATTTACACGTATGGCGTTTGCAGAAAGAAACAACAGTAGAAAATTTAGAAAAACATGTTAGGAACGTTTATGGGGAAGAAGTACCAGTTACGCATCCTTCCTCCAGTTGATTCTGCCCACACGCTCGTGGATCATCGCTTGGAACGGTCCCAGTCCACACCACGCTCCCGAATCCTTTTTGGCGCTTCCGTCGGCTCCTGAATGGTAGCGGTGTCTCGGACCCGTGCCCCACATAGCCTGAAGGTAATGAGCCGATGGTCACTGCAGTTCGCGTGCTCGTGCACCGTCCAGTCGCGCACTCTAACTCCTCTAGTGGAGAAGGTGACGTCTATGTTGGACTCTCCGTTGGCTGTAGCGAAGGTTGGTGGCTGATCTGCAAGATTATGCACCACCAAATCCTGTGCCAACAGAAAGCCCTCCATTTCCTCCCGACGACGTGCCACTTCACGGCCTCTGCCAACATACTGTCGCGGTGCGCAGTGCCTCAGTGGCGAGTGAGCGTTTGTGTCTGCACCCACGAGCACGCGATGTCCCCGTAATTTATCCAGTACCCTGGTAAGGTGCTCCAAGTGGGTTGAGATGTCCTCAGAGTACTGGAAGTATGCGCTAACGACGTATGTTGAAGTATCCCTCTAGGCTATGTGGCACACCATGCAGTGGCTCGTTGAAAGGTGGTGCAGTACAGCACCCACCATGTCGAGGCGCGGCAGGTAGACCCCCGCCCTGGGAGGTGACCCCCCAGGGAGAAGCAAATGCCCCATATGCGCCACTGACGTCTGCGGCGCCACATAGGGTTCCTGCACCAGCACCATATCCAATCCCAGTTCTGCAGTGATAGCCGGGAGCTCCGCCGTGGCAGTGGTCGAGCCCTGCAGGTTCAATTGACCTATGGTAAAGCTATCCATAGTTGGTGCTGTTGACTGTCCTCTTCTCGGCATGCATTCGCGCAGGAAAGTCCCTTGATGCAGTGCGGTGCGTGCTGGCCTCCTTGCTGCCAAATCTCTTGCAGGTGGCACACACCTGCACGGCCGATTGGCACTCCTGCCCTTTGTGCCCCTCCTCTCCGCACTTGCCACATACCATGGCCTTGGCCCGACAGTACTTCTCCGGGTGCCCGTACAGTTGGCATCTACTGCAGCAGGTCACGTCTACGTGGTCGGTGACTTCAACCACGTCCCACCCGATGTAGACCCGTTCCCGGGTGATCAGGGCCCGGCGCAGCTCGTGGAACACCTGGCAGACCCACTTAGTCCTGCCATTGTGTCTGCTCCTCTTGAATAACGGGCGCAACTCCTTGGCTATCCTTTCCCTCGTCCAGGCTTCATCAGCGTGAAGGTTCTGCTCCACCAGCTCAGCAATGACAAATGACAACCTCAGTGGAAGCCTCCTTATCGATGCCAGTGAGAGCGATAAGTGGCTGCCTCGCAGCCGGTTCTGCCGTGCGCAGAGTGGCCGGAACCGCCTTCCTCAGGGCGTCCGCCGCCACCGCGGAGGTCGTCTGCACAATGATCCCCGCATTCCCGACCCTCCTAAGACCCGCAACTTGCAGACCAAGTGTTGCTGGATCCACTGCAACGCGCAATGCCTCCTTGGTGTCATTGGAGGTCTTCAAGACCTCCTTTTGATCCTCGGCCGGGTAGATGGCCACTGATTGACCCGGTGGGCGCACGATGGGCACCGACATCGCGTTTCTTCCCAACCGGAGGGCATTGGCGAATGAACGCACTGGGGCAACATCCTGTGGTGGCGCCGACACTGCCGCCCGCTCAGCCTTCGCACCGGCCAACGCCAAACGAAGCGTCAGGTGTGTGAACACCGCGCACAGCCTCTCGGTGAGAGCCCCAATCATAGCCACTTCGTCCTTATTGAGTTTGGAGGTCTTTGACCTCACCGCCTCCATTATGCCTCTGGTGCTGCTCGTGGCAATGCCCGCCAGCTGCTCGACCGGCGCAGACTCCAGGGAGTCCACGGAGTATTCACTGGTGGGAGGCGCCGCATCCGCGGCCGCTGCAGTCTGATCACAGCACGGTAGAGGCGCTGGGTCCGACGTTAAAAGCCCACTGATGGGAGGGGCCTCTCTCCTCTTAGCGACCCTACGCCGAACCGCTTCCCGAACCTCCTCTGTCGAAGTCAGCATCTTACGTTTGGTATTCCCAGGCGTTGGCTTGACCGAGCGTTGTTCCTGGGAGGGTGGGGACAGGTCCATCAAGGAGGTGGACGGGGAGCTCGGCGGCGGTGTTTGCGCCAGCGACTGCCGTGGCTGGAACAGCCCAGCACCCTCGCGCCTCAGCTCGTCGAGCGCCTGTAATTCTTCTTCTTTCTCCCGTATTGAGGCCTCCAGCAACTCCTGCTGGAGGCGCTCCGCCTCGTCCGCCATCTCCGCAGACCACTTAGCACAATTTTCGTATAAACACTACGTTAACTTAAACACTACGTTAGAGTCCCAACCTAAACTAAACTCGCCCTCCCCTGTTCGTGTATTAATTTATTAAAACAATAATATATATATTTTTTTTTATATATTATCAATATTTAATCCTCATTTTATCTTTTTTTTCACTTTTAAAAACACTTTTTTTCCTTTTTTTTTTTTCTCTTATACAACGATTTTACAATAATAAATAAATAATAAATTAAAATACACACCCCAAAAAAAAAAGAAAAGAAAAATAAAATAACTAAACGCTAAAAGTGTCACTGTCACACTGGCACGTAACGCCTCTTTGACGTAAACGTCACAACACTTAATTCCAGTATCACTGTCACTCACTTTGACGTAAACGTCACTGTCGCGGGAGTGTCACTGTCACAGATCCTAAACGTCACTGTCGCGGGAGCGTCAATATCGCACAAACTTCACTGTCACTCTTGACACTTAACAGCTCGGCGGGCGGGGCGACAAGCCACACCCACACCGTTCGCCTTCTCACTTTAACACCAAGATGGCCGCGGCGTTAAAGGCGCAACTCCACAAGATAATAAATAAGAGAGGCACCGAGTTCTCGCGTTGACCAATCACAATTTTAATCAAGATTAAAATGGCAACGGGCACTCCGCACGTCCGCTCGCTACGCATGCAGGCAGCGAAGTCATAGGGACAATCCCACCTCCCTCGGTCCTACCCGCCTTGCGGCATATGGACCTTTTCCATCCCACTTTGGTCCTGTCCCTCTATACTAAAACCTCTCCCCTTTTTGGGGCGTCTCACAGCACATAACGGACTTCGTGCCCGAGCAGACCTACTGGAATACCAGACTAATCCTAACTTATTACTAATTCGCTAAATCTAATTGTATTGCTTCCAGGTCCTTCCTTAGGCTGTGCCATTTATGGGCAAATGACTTCAGCCTCCGGAAGCCCTCCGCCGAACCAACTAACTCTCGATGGTAAACCGGAAGTCATAGGGACAATCCCACCTCCCTCGGTCCTACCCGCCTTGCGGCATACGGACCTTTTCCATCCCACTTTGGTCCTGTCCCTCTATACTAAAACCTCTCCCCTTTCTGGGGCGTCTCACAGCACATAACGGACTTCGTGCCCGAGCAGACCTACTGGAATACCAGACTAATCCTAACTTATTACTAATTCACTAAATCTAATTCTAGAGCTTCCAGGTCCTTTCTTAGGCTGTGCCATTTATGGGCAAATGACTTCGGCCTCCGGAAGCCCTCCGCCGAACCAACTAACTCTCGATGGTAAACCGGGCCCACCACGTCCCTACACCAGTTCCCCAAACATTTCCTGCCTGTAGTCGTCATACAGGGTACAGTCCCACAGGACATGGTCCCGAGTTTCATCCGCCTGCCCACAATAGCATTCAGCAGTGTCGCATAGCGACATTGCGTGTAGGCGGCTCCTGAAACTCCCATGCCCTGTGAGAACCTGTGACGTGACATAATCCGGCTCCACCCATCGCTGCGCCAACCGATCGGCCACATCCGGAAAGAAACAGTGTAGTTCCCTACCATCCGCGCAGGCCAGCCATCGCTCCTGCCACTGAGCAACTATCTCCGCTCTCACCTTCCCAATAGCCACTTTACGCTCCCTACTGACCAACCCGGAACACTCCTGCGCAACTCGTCCCGCGCGGCAGACCTCAAGGTCAGCCGGCAGCACACCCGCCAACACCGGTAACGCAGCGGTACTTACCGACCTGTATGCCTTGGTCAGCAAAATCATTGCCGGGCGTTGCGTGCGGAGCAGCGTACTCCGCACTGCATACCTTCCACAACTCCGCCACCATACGGCCGCAGCATAAGTCAAAATCGCCACATAAGTCCCTGCCAACAGGACTTTCAGGGCTCGATATTTTATAACCCAGGAAGATGCCGATACTCTCGACATCTTCCCGAAGGCATTCACAGCCCGTTGGCCGGCCAAACTAGCATGCGGCACATAGGAGCCCGCTTCATCGATTACAACGCCCAGCAACTTAGCCTGCGCCACACTCGCTATCGAGGCGCCATCCATGCGAATTGTAGGGGGACGTTTAAATTTGCCCTTCAATGTGAGGGTCTGCGACTTTCCAGCCGAAAACTGGAGGCGGTTCCGTGTCCCCCAAGCGGACACCGCCTCTAGCGACGACTGAGCCTTATGCTCAATCGCCGCTCGACTCGGCGCCTCGATAACGACCGTAATGTCGTCCGCGTATGCCACCGCACTAACACCCTCCGGCCATGGCAACCGCAGGATGCCATCGAGCAGGAGGTTCCATAATGCCGGCCCAATAACTGAACCCTGGGGGCAACCCATAGTGGATTTCTTCCACACCGCCTGGTCGCCCACAAAAAGGCCAACCCGCCTGTTCGTAAAATAACTAATTAACATTTGGTAGATGTTCGGCGGGCACCCACCCTGCTTAGCCTTAGTTAGGACCATGGGCCACCAGGCGTTGTCGAAGGCCTCCGAAATGTCTAATAAAATTAGCTGAACATATTTTTCCGAGGAGTCTGCCGTCCGGTCCAAGATCGCATTCAGCGCCGTGACCGTCGACTTACCCCTCGAAAAACCTTGCTGAGACTCTGAGATATTCCGGTATAAGCAGGGAGCGCATGTGATAATGAGGCGTTCCAATATCTTCCCCAGTATAGGGAGAAGGGTAATCGGTCTGTACGCCTTGGGATCCGAGAGCGGCCGATCATTGCCCTTCGGCAAGACGACCAACTTGCCTACCTTCTTAGATGTCAGGAAACACACCCTCTCCAACACATGCGGAGTACATGAGCAGCATCTCTGCTCCACTTACCCTCCACGCGTGCTTAATGATCCGGGCTGACAAACCATCCAGCCCGGGAGCCGTGTTGGGGAGATCCCTAATGATCCGTTCGAGTGCCGCACCGCTGGGTGGATCAGAGTTCCGCCCTGTTGGGGAACAAGCCGCCGCAATCCTGACCTGCCGATGGTACGACGTGTCCGTACTGGGATCATCATCCGGACATAAGGCACTAAGAAGGCCCGCCGCAGTACCCTCAGCCGTCATCGAGAACCCCTCCACCAACCGTATTCCCTGCATAACGTTAGCAGTATGTATATGTATGAGGAGGCTTTAAGCAAAGTTAGGGACCTAGAAGATGAATTAATTGATGCAAATAGTCGTATTATCCAGTTAGAGAAACAAAAAGAATGTACTCATGTTAAAGAAACTAAGAACTTATATAATGAATTATTAAATACTAATTGTAATCCACATTCCATAATAACTATTGACCTTACTGAAGATTCCATGCTAAAACAGAATTATAGACAGAGTTATACATCTAGTCATAAGAAAATGAAACAATATGCAAAACTGAATAGAATTATTAAAAAGTGTAATCAAATTAGAAAACGACAAAAAGACTTTTCCAAAAATATTCCACGGAGAAAAGAACGTGTTGATCTAATCAAGAAGTTAACTAATTGTCAAATCAAATTAGAAGACAGCAAAAAAATCTATGAGATTGATACACAGCGCTTACAGTCTGACATGCAGGTACTTGAGAGCAGACTTAGTTCCCTTTACATGAAATATGTGTGCTCTCAGAACCAAATTAAAGAACATATTCTTGCGGCAAATGAGTTAGTTTTGTGTCAGTGTAATTGTCAGAAGGTTTCAAACCGTGATGCTGTCCAGCCTGAGGCAACAGAGGACCCGTCCCATACTGAGAGTTTGTCTCAAGACTGTACCCTCAACCAAGATATATCTGATATAGTACAAGATCGATCTCAAATGGTACAGTCTGAGAATGTTAGTTGTCCATCTTTCAGTAGTCATGATTCTTATCATTCAGTTATGTTCTCAGATAGTATAGGAAGAGGTTTAGGAAAATTAATTAGTAACAACCTGGGTTATTCTAATCAAAATTATTGTATGCCAGGGTCAACCTTCAAACAAATAATGGCATTAGTAACGGGTAAGGTGTATAATCCTAAAACCAACATTACTGTATTTGTAGGTAATAGTAGTCGGGTCAGGAAAAATGAAATCACTGACTGTGTAACTGAGTTGTTAAAGTTAAATTGTAGAAAAATAATATTGTGTGCTTTCCCATATTTTGAAAAATTGACAAGTAGACAAAATAATTATATTCATATGCTTAATAAGCATATGCAATTCTTAGTTAGTCATTATAGTGACAAGCTTGTGTTTTTTGACACCAATAATTTTTTGGAAACTTTAAAATCGACTAGGGATACTGTGTATCTGCCTGTTAGTTTTAGACACATAATAGCAAGGCTATTAGCTTTTTGTATAAACTCAGACATAAATAGTATGTCGAAGTCTTGTATTATTAACACCACAATGGTTAGTAATAATACTAATAATAAGGTGGTGAGCCTGAATAAATGTAGCTCAAATGCTATAAATATTTACACAAATTGTACGAAGGAGGTTCGATGTCCCACACTCACTAGAAGCTCATTGCCTGGTGATGATATTGAAGTCTTGGGGTTAACTCCGGATAGTAATTTAAACTAGTTTGTAAGACAACAGAAGGTACCAGTAAGAATATTCTTATACCTAACAACAACAAGGTGTCTTCTTGCTCTAAAATAAATAATTGTCGAAAAGGAGTTCAGCAGAATGCCTTGAAATTATTCCATCAAAATATTCAAGGTATTTCTTCCAAATTATTAGAAATTGAAATGTTTTTAGAAAAAACAAAGTTTGACATTGTTTGTTTTACTGAACATTGGTTAAAGGATTACCAAATGCTAATTAATTATGAGAACTATAGTGTGGGCAGTTGTTTTAGCCGTAGATCTATGCTGCGTGGAGGTTCTCTAATTTTGATAAAAAATTGTTTAAAATCTAAGCAACGTAATGACATAGTTGGTTTATCAGTGGAACATTGCGTCGAACTATCCTGTGTTGAGCTGGATAGGCATGTTGTAGTGTGCGTGTACAGACCCCCTAATTGTCAGAACTTTTCTTTATTTGAGTCAATAATGGAAGATGTACTAGCGAAACTTGCATCCGGTAATAAAGCTGCAATTTTTTGTGGTGATTTTAATATTAATATTCTGGAAAATAATTCAAATAGCAGGAGATTATTAAGCCTTTTTAAATCATTCAATTTATCTAATATTTTTACAGAACCGACTAGAGTAACTCTCACTTCTGCTACTTGTATTGATAATGTTTTCTGCGATTGTGATTATTTAGATAAAGCCATCGTAAATTATTTACCATCTGATCACAGTGGGCAAACAGTAACTTTTAAGTCTAAAACAACTTTGCAAAAAGTGCAAATACAATTTAGACCAATAACAGCTGGCAAATTAAATAGATTCAATAGTGCCCTAGGTAATAGGTTAAATGTTCTGGGCCATAATATGGACGGAGCAAATAAACTATATGAGGATTTCTTTTCAGTAGTGCTCACTGAATTCAATAAAACTTTTAAAAAGAAAACAAAAAATATTTTCCCTAACTTTTTATTTAGTGACTGGGCAACTAGAGGTATTAGGATAAGTAGGGAAAGATTATTCGAATTGTATGGCCTTAAGCCTTACATTAACACTGTGACGTTCAACAGGTATGTTGCTACATATTCCAAAATTTTTAGAAATACTTGCAAAATAGCTAAAGCCCTGTATATTAGTAACAAGATCAAATCAGCAGAAAATAAAGTAAAAGCAGTGTGGAAAGTTATAAATAATGAAACTAATAGGAAAAAAATACGAAACACGGATTTTACATTGGAGACTTCTCATGGTGATATAAGCTCTAACTTAGAAGTAGCTCAAGAATTTGTACACTTCTTTACAAATATACCATCTAAAACGACGGAAGCTTTAAATTCCTCACCCGATGTCTCAATTGATTTATTAAGAGCGAACGTTCCAAGCTGCCCGGTTGAATTTCAATTTAAACATATAAACCCCATGGTAGTTAAAAAAGCTTTTCGGCACATTAAAATCAAATTGACCGAAGATCTATGGGGAATGTCTATCAAAGTTTGTACATCCATAATCGAGACTATAGCACCATACTTAGCATTAATATTTAATTTGTGTGTGGATGAAGGAGTCTTCCCGGATTTAATGAAATTTAGTAAGGTTATACCACTTTTTAAATCTGGGGACAGTAAACACACCAACAATTATAGACCAGTATCCGTGTTGCCGGTATTCAGCAAGGTATTCGAAAAGGTAATGCTCGATCAAATGCTTAATCATTTTAACACCAACCAAATCTTGCACGATCAGCAATTTGGTTTCACCAAAGGACGTTGCACGACTGACGCGGGTGCCACTTTATTAAAACACATATTTTCAGCGTGGGAGGAGGCCCAAGATGCCATAGGAATCTTTTGTGACCTCTCCAAGGCATTTGACTGCGTAAATCACGAAACCTTACTCTTGAAACTTGAGCATTACGGACTAGGTAAACTTGCGCTCAGTTTAGTAAAATCTTATTTAAATGATAGACAGCAACAAGTTCAAATAAATGGTGTCAATTCACTCGGTCTAAAAGTACAAATGGGTGTTCCACAGGGTTCGATATTGGGTCCTTTCCTCTTTTTAGTATATATTAATGATCTACCCCATTTATTAAAAAACCAACCACAAATGGTGTTATTTGCTGACGACACATCCTTAATTTTTAAGATAAATAGACGTGCATCAAATCTTGACGACGTAAATAACGCCCTACTGCAGATCCATAATTGGTTCACTGCTAATAATTTAGTATTAAATGGGAAAAAGACTAAATGTGTAAGATTTGCTTTACCAAATGTTAAAAGTACTGATTGTGACATAGTATTGAATAAAGAGAAACTAGAATTCGTCGATAAAACTGTTTTTCTGGGGATCACGCTCGACTCAAGGCTGCAATGGGGTCCGCATTTAACATCTCTTGCAGGACGGCTAAGTTCAGCAGCATATGCGGTGAGAAAAATCCGTCAATTCACTGATGTAGACACCGCAAGGATGGTCTATTTCAGTTACTTTCATAGTATTATGTCTTACGGTATTTTACTATGGGGACGGGCTGCAGACATAGAGTCTATTTTTATTCTGCAGAAAAGAGCCATCAGAGCAATATATGGCCTCCGCAGGCGCGATTCTCTAAGGGAACTGTTTAAAGATATTAACATCATGACGGTACCTTGTCAATATATCTACGAAAACATCATGTACGTAAGGAAAAATCTAAATCTTTTCGGTAAAAGAGGTGAAGGACACAATTATAGGACTAGAAATAGGGACCAATTAGTTCAACCAGGTTTCAGACTGGCTAAAGTAGACTCATCCTTCATGGGGTACTGTTTAAAATGTTATAATAAAATACCTCCCCACATACTCCAGCTGAATGAAAGGAAATTTAAATCTTGTATAAAACGCACACTATGCAGCCAGGCATATTATAAGTTGGGGGATTACATCGCTGACAAAAATGCTTGGCTGAATGCTTGTCCTGCTCCACAAGGACGCATTAATTAATTGATTAGCATTCGGATATATTGTTGGACCTGCTGAAGATTAAGATGAGAGAAAACTTTCTTTGCATTGTTTAGATTCAATCTCTTAGTATTATATAATTGCATAGCACGTGTGAGCACTATGTAGCTACTATTAAGCTACCTTTTACTGGGTACGTCTTTCACTGACTTGAGTGTGCCCTGGCGGTTGAGAGTATGTCATGCTCACTCAAATGTCTCGCTGATGGTGGCGTGTGTGTTGGATCATTAAGTTCCCTTCAAAATGGTTGAGCTAAATGGTGCTGATCCATGCGTCATGTTCGTGAACGGGCGCCGTCAGTTGGGACTGGTCGTCTCTTAGCTGCCATGGCTTATTTTTAATTTTAATATTTAATTTAGTTGTTTTAGTTATTATCTTTTTATTACGGACGCTTTTTAACGTGCACGTCTTTCTACATTGTTCTCACATGTATATTTTCAACTTGAACGATGTAACCAATATTTTGTAAAAATATTATGATTTAAAAGAGTGTCCGTGGAGTTTCTTGCCCGTTCTTCTCCATAGGGATCTACTACGCTTTGGAATGGGCAACTAGCTTCATCTTTCTGACTGACCGACCCATTGACAATTCAAAAGTGCCTGTAATTGGTTTATTTGAAATAAATGCTTTGAGTTTGAGTTTGAGTTTGCAGGGGGGCGCACTCAGCCCGACGCAGCTCTATACGCTAACCCCCATGGATCGTCATTCCCTGACTCCGCAATGCCTCGGAAAAATGACAATTCGGCATCCCGCATAGCGGCTTTATACTGCGCCCTCGCCACCTGCAGAGAAGCATGCCTTTCCCCTTCCCTGACATCCTTTACTTTGCGTGCGTGCTGCCAGGCACGTCGCGCACCATACACCTCATGACGCAATCTGTCCAGTCGCGGAGACCACCATTCATAACCCCCAGTATCTCTCTTCCCTCGCTTATCAATACATTCGACCGCAGTACTGATAAGAATCTCCGAGTATTGGGAGCAGATCACCTGTGCCGGCTTCGACGTCTGAAGCCTGCCCATCCTGTTGTGGAGCACACTGCGAAAACGCTCGTAATCCACTCTCCGCTCCCGGATGGATACTGTAATGACGGCCTCCTCCCCAGCACGACCCGCTGTCCATGCGGAACCCATGCCAACCTCAAACGTGATGAGCTGATGATCACTAATGCTGACATATATAAGTCATAGGGACACCCACCTCCACCCATGGCCCCACCGACTTCAAGTCATATGGGCCGAAGCTCAAGGAGACGGCTGCGGACATAGCCCGCTAGCGCAGTGCTTATAACCGCAGCCGCTTCTTGACCCTTTACAAATTCTTTATCCTGCCCCCTATGTGCCTTTCCCCCCTTTCTGGGGCGGCATGCTAGCGTACCCCTCTATTGGGTTGGCAGCACTTAGACAGCTTCGCTGCCCGACCTTGACTGTCTCCAGTCACTCCTCGATTCCGCTCCTCACCTTATGCCACTCGTGTGCGAAGTCCCTGAGCCGCCGGAAGTTGGCCTCCGAAGCCACGAGGTCGCTGTAATACACCGGCCCCTCCTCCAGGCGAGTAATCCCATCCATCATCTTACACCGCTGCTCCTCGTACATAGGGCATCGCCACAGAATATGGTCCAAACTCTCATCCTCTTCCCCACAGTAGCACACACTATCCTCGCACAGTTTCATTTCACTCAATCTCTTTCGGAAACATCCATGCCCCGTCAGAATCTGGGAGACTTGATAGTCCGGCTCGACCCAGGTTGCCCTCAGTCTAGCCGACACGTCCGGGAAAAACCGATAAAGTTCCCTACCCTTATCCTCCGCCGCCCATCGCTGCTGCCAATTGGCTACAGCGTCGTCCGCGATATCCCTTCTTCCTGCCCTGAACGCGTCCCGCGACAAGTGACGAATGTCATCGATCATACCTGCACGAATCACCTCGAGATCAGCTGGCAGCACTCCCGCCAAGACAGGCAGCGCCGCAGTGCTGACCGACAGGTATGTCTTTGACAAAATGATGAGCGCAGGCCTCTGTGTCCTCAGCAGTGCCGACCTGTTAGCATGCATGCTCGCGCGCCTCCACCAGCACCCCGCCGCATATGTGACAATGGGGACAAATATGCCTTTGTACAGGACCTTAAGGGCCCTGTACCTAACGCCCCAGGATGAGGCCGAGACGCGCGACATCTTGCCCAGCCCCGCAGCAGTACGCTCCCCAATAGATCGCGCATGCTCGGCGAACGACAGACTCGCGTCGATTACCACACCCAGAACCCTGGTCGAACGCACGCTCTTGACTGAGACCCCATTGAGCCTGACTGTGGGCGGGCGTCTAGACAGCCCCCCCTTCAAAGTCATGGAATATGACTTCGAGGGGGAGAAGCCCAATCTGTTCCGTGCCCCCCACTCCGAGATTAACGCCATGGCGCACAAGGCAGAAGCCTCGACTGTCGGACTCAATGAGTATCGTAACATCATCCGCGTACGCGACCACCCTGACGCCGACCGGGTATGGCAACCGAAACAAGTCGTCAAGAAGCAGGTTCCACAAAGATGGGCCCACCACAGAACCCTGCGGACATCCCATTGTCGCTGTTTTCCACACGACCCCACTCCCGGCGAACAGCCCGACACGTCGGTTGGAGAAATACGACGCCAACATCCTATATATGTTTGGCGGGCAGCCCCCGCTCTTCGCCTTGAGTAGGATCATGGACCAGCACGCATTGTCAAAGGCTCCAGATATGTCCAGGAAGATGGCCTGGACATACCTGGACCGTGTAGGTGGATTTCGGAATAAAGACAGATATTAGTACTCGTTTCTTTATATTTGTGTAAAGATTACTATCATGGAATTACAACGTAGAAAAGAATATATATAAGTGACACATCACACGTTTTACAGATAGACATAGACTACAAATATTGCGTTCCATTTCTTACATCCACCCCAGAACGCAATCCCATATTTGTTACACAATACATATGTTTATCCACTGTTGTTCCTTTAGTTAAAATATCAGAAATATTCTCACAACCCTTAACAAAACAAAACTTTAACTCGTTACTGATAACATGATCTTTAAGGAAATGATATCTTATATCCATGTGTTTCGATCTGGGTAAGTAACAATCATTGGCAGATAGCTTGATAGCGCTCTGATTGTCACTGTTTATGAGCAGTGTGCCAGAACCACGCCCAATTTCGGCCTGCAGCTGCCGCAACCATAACGCCTCCTGCGCTGCACTCCCCATGGCCATGTACTCGGCCTCTGCAGTTGACAGGGCAATGGTCTGTTGTTTCCGGGAACACCATGATATTGCACCTCCCTGAAATATAAAAACGTAACCGGTGCACGATTTCCGATCACGGATATCACTTGCCCAGTCTGCATCGCAGTAACCTATTATTTCTTTATTACCATTCTTGGTGTATGTAAGTTTGTAACTTTTCGTGCCTTGTATCTCATTACTCTTTTCACTGCAGCCCAATGCTCAGACCTCGGTTCTTTGTTAAATCTACTTAGAGCATTGACAACATATGATACATCTGGTCTGGTTCCTTGAGCGACATACAAAAGACTTCCAATAGCTTGTTGGTATGGGCAATCAAATTTTTCAAGCTCTGCATTATCACGAAACTTCAGTCCAACTTCCACAGGTGTCTTGACAGTTTTGCATTCTGACATATCGAATCTAGATAGTATCTCTTTAATATACTTTTCTTGGTCCAGCATAATTGAGT
Source organism: Cosmia pyralina (assembly GCA_946251885.1). Classification (NCBI taxonomy): domain Eukaryota; kingdom Metazoa; phylum Arthropoda; class Insecta; order Lepidoptera; family Noctuidae; genus Cosmia; species Cosmia pyralina. The sequence continues at coordinate 31,611,232 of OX276342.1, forward strand.
TTCTTGTTCTGGTTATATTAAGACCCAGACATTGGCTTACTTTTCCTAAGTCTTTCATACTTAACTTATGTTGTAATTTTTCTTTTATGACGTTTTTTGTCCTTTTCTGAGAAGCAAATATTATAGTGTCATCAACCCAGATAGCAATGTAAATTCCCATGTTGATGTTAAAGTAAACACAGGGATCAGTTTTTGATTGCTGAATACCTATATCCTTTAAAACTGAGCTGAGTTTAATGTTCCATAATCTACTGGCTTGTTTGAGTCCATAAATTGATTTTTTTAAATGGCATACCTCATCTCCTTTTTTATACATTTCAGGCTGTATCATATAAATATCTGTGTCTATTGATCCTTGTAGAAAAGCTGATACTGCATCCATATGATCAATATGAAGATCTTGTTGTGCAGCTAAAGCAAATAAATATCTAATAGATGTCCATCTTACAACCGGAGAATACACTTCTTGGAAATCCACACCCCGTTTTTGTGCATACCCTTTTATGACAAGTCTTGCTTTATATTGTATGACACTTCCTTGTTGATTAGTTTTTCTTTTAAAAATCCATTTGCTTGGTAATGCAGTTTTTCCAGAGGGCAGATCCACTAGATTCCAAGTCTCGTTATTCATTAAAGAATTGATCTCATTGTCCATTGCTTGTTTCCATTCATTAGCTTCTGAAGATGACATTGCCTCTTCTACTGTCTGAGGATCAGATAGATAGGTATAAAAACACAGCATACCTTTTTTATCATAGCTCTATTACGTGGTCTCAGTGTGATGTTACGCCTTTCTGTCTCCAAAATTGAACTGTGCTGGGGAGGATTGTATGTATCATCAATGTCATCAACTGTATCAGTCTCATACTCGCTGCTGGTTGCATCGTCAACTTCTTCCAAACTGGACTTACATGTTGGCTTTGAAGTAATATCTGCCTCCTTCTGTTGCTCTGAGCCTTGCTTTGAACTACAGTCTTTTGACCCTTCTGATATCTCCAACTTTTTCTCTCCAGTTGGTCGGACTGAAATGAGAAATTCATCACATAGATAGGTTTTTCAAAAAATATGACATCTCTACTCTTTATTATCTTATGTGTCTTTGTACTCGTATGCATGAGACGGTATGCCTTTGTGCTCTCACAATAGCCTACAAAGCGCATCTTAATGGATTTCTTATCCCAGTTTTGTCTTCTCTCCTTAGGGATATGCACCATTGACTCGGAACCAAATATTCTCATGTGAGACAGTTTTGGTTTGCGTCCTGTCCACATTTCATATGGAGTCTTCCCTTCTAGGCTTTTGGTCGGTGACCTGTTTACAATATAAGCAGCTGTGGCTATGGCTTCAGCCCATGCAAGTTTTTCTAGATCAGCATTGGATATCATGCATCTGGCCTTTTCAACGAGTGTTCTGTTCATTCTCTCTGCTAATCCATTCTGCTGGGGGGTGTATGGAGTTGAGGTCTGATGTATAATTCCACAATTAAGCAAGTATTTCTCAAAATTACTATTACAGTATTCTGTTCCATTATCGGTTCTTAATGTTTTAATTTTTGAGTCAAGTTGATTCTCTACTCTCGTTTTAAAATCCTTAAAGATGTCTAGAATACATAACTTATCTTTTGTGAAATATACATGTACCATCCTAGTGTAGTCATCTGTGAAATTAATAAAATGTACTTACCTCCATAAGATGTACTTTCCATCGGTCCACATAGATCTGAATGAATTAATTCCAACGGCTTTGTTGCTCTTGTACCAATATTTTTGAATGGTAACCTTGTCTGCTTACCTTCAAAACAGCTTGAGCAATTCATCTTAATTTGATCACCTGGTTTCAGCACAACCCCTTCAGCACAACTTGGTTACTTCTGTAGATCTGTAATATTCAAATGTGCCATCTGTTGCGGCGGCCTAAAGCCTTGGGGTGAAAATCGAAATTTTCTTAGTGGACTGTATGAGGGGCGGTTCGGTGACACAAGTAGGTGTTTTGGTGGTGTGGGAAAATGATGATGGTACCTGCCTGGTGAGCTATGGCGACACGACGAGAAGGGTTTCCTTAGCCACGTGGCTGGCGCGTCCAGGATATCACGTACGGACGAGAATCTGCACTTTCCACAACACACATACACGCACTTGCACTGTTCAATAGCAATCTTCGTTCTTCGCGGTGAAAATATGAGTCCTTTTTCGACTTGGGATTAATTTTTCCCACAGGCGTCGATGTTGGTTGAGAACTGGCGGATCTTCTTGGCGGCAGCGTATGCGCGCCATTGCGGATCTTCCTTCTCGCTCTCACTTAGGCATTATAAGGGTTGTGGAAGGGAGAAGGAAAGCGGAAGGAACTTTATGTTACACAGATACTAATTAATTAGAGTTGCCAGTAATTAGGCATGAAATATAAAACTAAAGAAAGTAATGGCGTTAACATTCCTCGCGGCCTTAAAGGGTCACCTTTAAAGAGAATGATATAATAATATATACAGTGAAATTACACTTAAATCTAACTAAAGAGGGAATGGACTGAATAAGATATTACTGAGTAGGAATGGGGCATAAGCGGATCACAGGTCGCACAAGAATCCCATTAGAAGTGCGTACTGAAACGACTCGCGTGCTACCGTCTATAGACGTATGCAACTTCTCAATAACACCTAGAGGCCAGGATAGAGGAGGCGCATTATCATTAACTATCACTACTACAGTGCCTTCCTTAATCATGTCTCCATCAGGTTTATTCCATTTTAAGCGTGATTGTAAACTATGAAGATACTCGCTTCGCCATCTTTTCCAGTACGACTGGACTAATTTATCCATAAGAGAGTGTCTTTGAAGCAGGTGATCAGACAGTAAACCTACTTCCGCGGCGGGCAATGAGTTAAGCGGTACAGTATGTAAAAAATGCGAAGGGGTAAGAGCTTTAGGCTCTTCCGGGTCAGCGCTAAGAACAGTAAGAGGTCTGGAGTTCAACAGGCACTCTATTTGAGAGAGAATTGTCACTAATTCTTCATAAGATAGGAGTTGTTGACCTATTGTCTTGAAAAGGTGAGTCTTCACGGCCTTCACCATGGACTCCCAACATCCACCAAAGTGCGGTGACGCGGGCGGAATAAAATGCCAATTAATGCGATGCTCAGCGAGCTCCTCTTCAAAGCGCGGGCGGTATTCTTTATTTATGAAAGTATACAAGTCGCGTAAAAACGAATTAGCTCCTCGAAAATTGGTCGCGTTGTCCGAATACAAGCATTGTACCGGTCCACGGCGGGATAAAAACCGTTTCAACGCGGCTATGAACGACGCAGTCGTAAGATCTGTAGCTAATTCAATATGAACAGCGCGAGTAGTCATACAGGTAAAGATACATAAATAACCCTTGCGACTCTTCGCACCTCGAGTGCGTACGGGCACATACTGTATGGGGCCAGCGTAATCACACCCTGTATGAGAAAAAGCTTTGGTTGCAACATTTACTCTAGATTTAGGGAGATCGCCCATAATCGGCGGACCATGAGGTCGCGGTCTCCACCTGTGACATGCGTTACACTTGTGGATTCTATGACGAATAATGCGTCTAGCGGACAAAATCCAATACTTATGGCGCAATAACGACATAGTGAGTTCTGGACCTGCATGTAAATATTTTATATGATAATAGTCTACGAGGATTTCAACTATGCGATCATGTCGGGGTAACACTACCGGGTGTTTAGTACTATAGGCCTCAGCCGAATGAGTTAATCGACCCCCAACGCGGATTAAATCATCACCATCTACAAATGGCTTGAGTTTAATAAGAGCGGGTGAACAAATTTTATTATTTTTTAACTCGGAATAATCATCCATGAAGTGTTTTCTTTGAACATGACGCCACAAAATGGTTTCAGCGAACTCGAGGTCGCTAGCGGTAACGGCGTCAGTTCGACGCGGGAGTTTTTTTAGTTTTTTTTTTTTTTTTTTTACAATAATTCATAAGTAGAGTTTTATTTCGTTACGTGGGTTTCGATCGTTACTGCCATAATAAATGGCGTTTCTTTGCACTACATTTTTAATACCGCGCGATACCCACTTTTGCTTCATAGATACTTTCACAGAAATTGGTATTTTAGGAAAGCATTGGTTGTATAGAAACAAAAAAATATATGTGAATGCATTGTAAGCTATATTAGGATTATTAGATTCATAATACTTCTGAAAATGTCAAACTACACAATATTTGAGTAGTTTGACATTTAAATTTATTGATATTGTCATTATTATAATCACGTCTAAGTATACGCCATTGGTTTAAAGAACAGACAGTTATAATAGGGCATTTGAGGAGTTCAGCCGTATGGTCAGAGAGAGCTAATTCTAGTACAGAAGCTTGAAGAAGCTCTACACTTGCTAAAATTATGCGCAAAGTTGTCAATACATGACTCCCAAGACGAGTTGGTTCATATAGAGCAAGTTTTGAGTTGTAATTAAGTAACAATGTCTCAAATTCAATTGATTGCCTATTTCGCTTTAATACGTCTATAATAAAATATCCTGCTAAAACAATATTTTTATAGACTTTTTTACAAGTATACGTAACATTATATCTAATTTTTCGAGACACTTATTAAAGTTGCTTGCATTGCGTACCCTGTATCTCTATACACAAACAATCACAGTCTTTTACGTCGTTAATTCGATGGCGCAACATTGGAAAACACTATTTATATATAATTTTGCTATTTTTTCCAGTTCCCCCATTGATATCCTTTCCTTACTAGTGTACACGCTCCACATCATTTGCTTGCCTTGCGACTGAAACTGGCCGCCAAACAATAAACCTTTATGTTGACATGTTTTTCGTAGCCCTCCATCATAAAATGCTCAGTAATGCAAAAAATATCGACCCATATACTCTTACCAAGCAGCTCATGTAGGCAAATTGTAAGATTGTCTGATTTTCCTAATAACCCAGCAATATATTGGTGTAATATGCATAGTCGAGAAAAAAGTTGTGATTTGGATTCGCAGGTTTTTTTGATTCACTTATATGAATTTGTGTTATGTCGGGGTGTTTTGTTATACTAGTAATTAAATCTAACAAGTCCTTCAATATCCTCGATAGGCCACGATTATTTATAGATCCTGTGTACTTATTAAATATGCTGTGGTCGTATTCGTGATTTGAACTGAATTGATGAAAGCTTACGTGAGAGCCGTCCGTGTGGCGGAATAATGGGCTGACAAAATATGGTACGTGCCGTCTACAAAATGGAAAAAGAAGAAGAATGCGATGCATTTTCAGGCTGACTTTGGCGTTCTTTCAAGGGGTGAAGGTATACATGACCATCTCCAACAATTACCATAGGATTAGCTCTGAAATAGCACATTTACTTACTGGCCTGGACGTGCTTGGTATGCTGAGGCCGTAGTCGGAGGACGAATCAACGTCCATCTCCGTCAGGTCCCGCGATGGGTTCCTAGTGAACCACACCGCCAGTTCATAAGTTAATCGGGCTTCACGTAGTTTATTTTCCCAACTCTGGAATTTTATAATTCATTGTTATTCGTATTATGAAAACGATAAAGGAATACTTGACTTATAAATCTCCCACCTTTAGCGTGCCTTGTGCGGTGGGATACTTTGATGATTCCGATAAACTGAACGCGACGAGTGATGAGCCAACATCATCAATGACCACGAACACTAAGGAACCGTATTCCTTTGGATTGCGTTGGCTAATTTTCGGATATGTTACAAGCCTTTCAATGAAGAACTTTGGCCTGTAAAGCAAACAATTTATGGGTAATTCGCAGAGCAAACAACAGTAGACGCTATGGGTTTAATTCGCTTAAATGTTAGGTGTTTACCTTATTAGTTTGTATGGATGAAGGCTGCCCTTAGAGAGCTTCTTGCAAATGAGCAGCATGTCAGTGAGTAGGAATACGCGTACTTCCATCTGTGGAAAATCTGTATTTTTAGAAAGCATTTGTCCTCTTCAGGATTATTTTACCATTGGTTTGGGCTCGACAATGTCTACGTAATGCAGACGCCTGCATGCGCGCTACTTTTAGGTCGCTCAATGGTAGATGCAATGCAATGTATGTAATAGTTAATGCTGACTTGAAAGTGGCGTTGTCTGCATCTGCGTGACGCTAGCACAGTAATCATCTAACTAAAATGCGGAGTTGTATAATATCTTCCACATTACAATGAGAAAAAAGAAGGGAAATATGTCATATTAGTTTCACAAAAGAAGTGAGTGCAATTAGTATTCGCCTGGTAAAATAAGTTTATCAAATAATTCGCACCCGTGCAACATGAAGAGCGTAATGCATAAATTTTTTGAATAATAATATTAAATTATTTAATTGCATAAGGCTACTCACTCTTAAAAGTGTGTGTTTGCGACACAAATTTATTTTTTAAATTGTTGACAAACAATACACTTTTCAAATGAACTTCAATTATGACTGTATTGATACCTATTTATGTAATAAAAACGGATGCATCCGAAAATGATTACGCAAAGCACGCAAAGAAAGATTAATTTTACTAGTGATCCCTTGATTTTTACTAAAAATTGAATTTTTACGAATTCTGTAATTTTAAAGTATTTTAAATAAGTAAAGTTAACAGAGATCACTGTTAAAATTATCATTAATTTCTAGTCTTGCCTCCTTAATGTTGTCCTTATAGCGCAAGTCCCCTTGGTATATTAGCGTCCTGCTATGATGAGGAGAGCAGTTTACCATAGGCGCTTTAAGATTTAACTGCGCGTACAGACGAAAGCATTTATCCAGTTCATCGTCTTTAAAATCCTGAAAAAAAAAGGCGTGTTTAGGTAAGGCAGACTCAGTGATAGGTGAATTACACATTGTTTATTTACATATTTATTTAAACAGAAGATATTTATTCTTTTTTTTTTTCAACGTTTCTTACGGATTGACCCCTCGGGGGGTGCGCAAATAATTGTCTCTTATTAGTCAAAGCTTGATAGCTTATGATATATGTAGTAGGTATCTAATTAGCTTATATGAATAATTTGGTATTTAATATTATACCTAATATTATTTTAAGTAGATTGACGAGATTTTTTGCGAGCAGAGAGAAGAAGATAATTTTTTTTTTCTAAAATATATTGATACTAATTGATTATTAGACATCTAATAAGTAGGTATTATTCAGATTGATTCGGAGGCGGACTTGGACTCATATATTTGTTAATTGTAATTTTAGTTTTCTTTTTGTAGTTGTATACTGAAAATGAAAGAAATACGATTAGTTTTAAACAGTATCAATAATTCTAAATCGTATCTACTTCATTAACATCAAGAAATTGGTATGAATCACGAGTGAGTTGGAGATAAGACGTGCGCTTAGCTTCAAGTAGGTACATACAATGGCGTTTAGTAATAAATACTAACTTTATAAGCAACAAATAGAACGAAGATTTCACAATGAGATGGTTAAAAAAATGCCAGAAAATGTCACGACTACTAGGGAATCTAGGGTAACATTACGAGAAGAATTAAAGAACATTGAACAGTTCAGTAAAAATGTATTTTCAACACATTTGCTCAAAAAGTGCCTCGTGGCACTCGTGGCTAAGTATAATAACAGCCGCACGGGACGATAGATCAAGTTAAGCTGCGCTTGCCGCGTTCGGTCCGTGGATGGGTGACCATCTTTACATACCGAGACCCCTCCGTGCCTCGAAAAGCACGTTAAGCCGTTGGTCCCCGCTGTCATTCTTGGATCTTTGGCAATCGTTACGGGTCGTCAGAAGCCCGAAAGTCTGACAACCAGTCTTACCAAGGGGTATCGTGTAAACGGGTTGTGGAGGTCAGATAGGCAGTCGCTCCATGTAATATACTGGTATTCAGCTGCATCGGTTAGACGACGGTTAGACGTCGGTTAGACGTTAGTTAGCACGTGTGAGCACTATGTAGCTACTATTAAGCTACCTTTTACTGGGTACGTCTTTCACTGACTTGAGTGTGCCCTGGCGGTTGAGAGTATGTCATGCTCACTCAAATGTCTCGCTGATGGTGGCGTGTGTGTTGGATCATTAAGTTCCCTTCAAAATGGTTGAGCTAAATGGTGCTGATCCATGCGTCATGTTCGTGAACGGGCGCCGTCAGTTGGGACTGGTCGTCTCTTAGCTGCCATGGCTTATTTTTAATTTTAATATTTAATTTAGTTGTTTTAGTTATTATCTTTGTATTACGGACGCTTTTTAACGTGCACGTCTTTCTACATTGTTCTCACATGTATATTTTCAACTTGAACGATGTAACCAATATTTTGTAAAAATATTATGATTTAAAAGAGTGTCCGTGGAGTTTCTTGCCCGTTCTTCTCCATAGGGATCTACTACGCTTTGGAATGGGCAACTAGCTTCATCTTTCTGACTGACCGACCCATTGACAATTCAAAAGTGCCTGTAATTGGTTTATTTGAAATAAATGCTTTGAGTTTGAGTTGAGTTTGAGTTTGAGACTGCAAGCCGTCCCCAACATAGTTAGGAAAAGGCTAGGCAGATTGATTTTGCAGTCAGTCAGGACGTCTCTTTTTATTTATATAGATTATTATCGTTCCGTTTAAGTCCACATAATGGGTAATGGGTATCTACCAAACACAAATGACTTTATGATGTAAACGTTTACTAAAGCGCTTCTCAACATTGAAAGGTTCTATTATATATTTTTTAAAACCGTGTTGTTTTTATTGAGCTTTTATTGATATTAAGCTGTAAGCACTAGCTTCTGCCAGCGGCTTCGCCCGCGTGTATGTCGGAAATTATCCCACGGGAACCTTTTACCGTGATGAAAAGAATCCTATGTCTCAATCCAGGTTATAAACTATCTGTATATCAAATTTCATCCAAATCCGTTCAGCCGTTTTTGCGTGATTGAGTAACAAACATCCAAACAAACAAATTTTCACATTTATAATATTTGTAGGAAGTAGGATAATTTTAGATACGTGCAATGAAAGTGAGAAGTCAGGGCCGGTTTTGTAAGAATAGCTGACTCTTTCACTTAGAACATAAAATCATAACAAAAGAATAGGTATGAAAATAAAAATAAAAAGCAGGAGCAGTGCTGAGTCAGTGCAGCTTGGCTTCGTGAAAATAGATCGGAATTTTACTACGGTTTCCGATACTGCTGTAGCCATTGTATTTGCACGACAGTAAGTCTAGTGTCGTGCAAATACAATGGCTACAGCAGTATCGGAAATCGTAGTAAAATTCCGTAGTAAGCTCATTGTATTCCTTATAAAGTAAGCTTTCTCCGACTGCTACACTATAGGTGAATTCTTAAATTATAAGTTTATATTTTTATTTTAATGTGTTTTTTTTTGCATGCTGAAAAAAAGTAAGCAAAATATGTGGAACTATTTTAAAAAGACCATGTACCATATTTTATGCAAATAAAGATATTCTATTCTATTCTGCTGTATTTGCTCCGCACTAGACTTTTTAAGCTAATTGTATTTCCTTTTGATGTAAATTTTCTTCAATTGGGTTTTTTTCATTTCTGAGCATATTAACGGCCGTTATACGACATCTGACATTATTTTGCTTTAATCAACTTCATATTAATTTTTTAACCCTATTTTGGCCAATATTTCTGTTGTTTCTCTTTAGGTAATGGTTGGTACTGGTAGTCATAAATACATTATTTCAAGTAACTGGTAACGCTTTGTCAACTCAGTTTGACATATGGCACGTGTCAATTTAGTCTCCGAGATTATGAAATGCACTATAGAACGTTGTAAACTAAACCAGCGGCACTGTATGATGGCGCCTGTGACAGCTTACAAAATTAAATAAATACAGCTTCTCGATTCGTTATAATACAATTCCAGCGGTACGACATTATTTCGGCTCGTACAACTATGGCTTCTGTTTCTTTAAGGCAACCTCACATTTAGAAGTCAATGTCATAATGTCATAAAAACATTCAAACGTCATAATCAGAAGCCATCATAAAGTGCCGTCTTTGTAGTGGAATCAGGAGCATATTTCGTTGTTTATCTTCATAACCAGTCACATTTTCTAGAGTGATGCAACTTTTTAATCAATGTACATTTAGTTGAAAATTAAAATAAATAGACCAGAGTAACAACAATAAATAGTAAATGTGTCTTAAACTTACAATCTCGTAGGCTTCTATCGAGTTGGCCAGTCTTTCCATTTTTTCCAATTCTTCTCGTTGCCGTATCGATCGGTTTAAGTCTTGAACGTAATTTTTGGCACATGTCTCCTGAATAATAAATGCATAAACAAGCGTCAATTCAAAAACCTAATTTTGTATTAATGTCTGTAAATTAGCTTTTGGAATTATAATTAATTATAGATAATTGTGATAATTTTCTTTTGGAATTATAATTCCACTGGATACGTGGAAATTAAATTGAGTGTAAGCATGGTAGGCAGCATACCCTAAATGTTACATTTCAGCTCCACAAATAGATAGCACATCACACAGTAAGTAATCGTGGCTGAGGGTTACTCCAATGTACAGCACATCAAGCTATCCGAATCTGCCAAATTTTCCCAATTGAATATGAACCTTATTCCTTTGACGTAAAGTTGAAAATCTTTCAAAGAAAGACAGATTGGGGTAGCTGATGTGATGGCCTCTGTACGTAGCAGCACGTCAAGTTACCACAAACTGTCAAATTTTCTCATTCGATTTTGAACTTAACTGTCAACATTTTCAGGTTTAAAATCATTTGGAGAAATTTGACAGTTTGGTAAAACCTGATGTGCTGTTTGTTGTCTGTACCAAACGAAACTTTCGTCAGATTTAAACTCATTGCAGAATTTTAATGCAGAAGAGAATGAAGATTACGAGTAGGTACTTACGCACCTTCTGTACACTTCCAATCTGGGAATCTAACTATTTGTAGTTGACTAAACACACTCATTGTAGCAACCAAAATATTTTGTAAATATTCTAGTTTATGTGGACTTTTTATTAATCTAATTACGAGTACTGTGAAGGCTAACAATAATCCAGTATCGGGGTTGTGGAGGTCAGATAGGCAGTAGCTCCATAAAAAAATACTGCTCTTCAGCTGTATCCGTTTAGACTGGCAGCCAGCCCCAACATAGTTGGGAAATAGGCTAGGCAGATGATGATACTGTGAAGGCTAACAGTTATTGACTTAATAATAAAGGCGTAAAGTTTACCATGGCCTGTAAAGAAGTGCGTTCCGGCTCAATGTCTGTGTGATTGATCAAACGACGCAGGAGCAGACTATATTTCGTCAAGCGCTGCATTGGCTTAACCATGATGTCTGCAAGCTGTAGCCTGAAACAGAACCACTGGTTACTTTCAGGTTCCTTTGACAAGACATTCTGACAAAAGAATGCCATCTTAACCAGTAAAACTGACCTGTTACAGGATTTCTGCCGGTAGCATTGGTGCTACCGGCTTCATGTGTGTACCGGCTTCATGTGTTATCTGACTTGGGTCAGATAACACATGAAATCTGTGTTGTTTGACAAGGAACGTAAATAGTCCAAGGCTTTGGTTTGCTCATTTACGTATTTTTCGTAGGGTTGGAACATATCCCGGAAGTGCATAAACCCTGGCGCCATTATTTCTGTGTTGAACCTGTGAAACAAGCTTACGTTTGTATATTTTTTTTAAAATAATCAAGGACCGTTCTTGTTACTTGATCCTTTTAGAAGGGTTTAAACCTCACCATGATATCAGTATCATGTTGGTGTGTTAATAAATACCAGTTAATTGTATTGTACTTACGGTGCTTGTTTCTCATGAGCGTCAGCAATCATTGGGTAGATGGTAGTCTCCTAAAAGTAAAGGCTGGCGTTGAGGACATCAGGAATGTTTGTGAAGAGTTTCTCCGTGTCTATGTCTAGCAGCTTCCCGGAGTCCTGCAGTGCGTGTGCGGCGGCAATGAACACCTGGGGAACAACCCAACCGACCTTGAATGTATTGCCCATAATCCACCAAACAAAGTGGCATTAGTCTTTCCCTAATTTGTCTTCGCAGGAATCCAAACAAAAAAAAAACAGACCAAGTGCGAGTCGGACTCGCTGACGAAGGGTTCCGTACAATATTTAACACTGCATACGAGTATTTAAAAAAATATTTCAGTTTAAAAACACGTTTCTTGTACCCCTTTTAATTTTTAACTTTATTTTATTTTGTGTTGTTATAGCGGCAATAGAAATACACAATCTGTGAAAAATTCAACTGTTTACCTATTACGGTTCATGAGATACAGGCTGACGGACAGCGGAAGCTTAGTAATAGCACAAGGTAATAATAGTGTTCCGTTTGGCACCCTTTGGGTACGGAACCCTAAAAACGATGTACTTAACGTATTTCATTTGAGAAACATATTGACGACAACGATAGGTCATTCAAGATTTGTGTATGAAATGAAAAATGCTAGAATCTGTAAATAAAATGACCGTAAGTTATATTGCCACCTTGTTTCTTTTAATTATGTGAGGAGCTCGTGGCTAAGTAATAACAGCCGCACGGGTCGATCTATCAAGTTAAGCTACGCTTGCCAGGGTTGGTCCGTGGATGGGTGACCATCTTTACATAACGAGACTCCTCCATGCCTCGGAAAGCACGTTAAGCCGTTGGTCCCGGCTGTCATTCGTGGATCTTTGACAGTCGTTACGGGTCATCAGAAGCCCGAAAGTCTGACAACCAGTCTTACCAAGGGGTATCGTATTACCCAGTTACGGGGTTGTGGAGGTCAGATAGGCAGTCGCTCCATGTAAAATAATGGTATTCAGCTGCATCCGGTTAGACTGGAAGCCAACCCCAACATAGTTGGTAAAAGGCTAGGCAGATTGATTTTGTTTCTTTTAATTAGGTCTCATTTTTGGAAGAAAATATATCTATGTTTCAGAAATTACTCAATTTGTTGATAAGTAACATAATGTAACAAGACATAAAAATCATTTTAATGTCTTGATTGATATAACTAAAAAAAAAAATTTAAAAAAATGTCTTCCATTGTTAGGCACACATTAAAAGGTTCTAATAAAGCAGCTGCAATAATCAAAATTTGAAACAAAAGACCCATTATAATCGTTTGATAGCCCAAATGAGTTCTGCGAAGCAGGCTCCGCATTTATTCGGATTAAGCCAAGTTAAGCGACATTCTCACGATACCAAGTCCTTAATTAGTTTCTAGTGAACGGCGATTAAACGTACTTAGCATAAAGTTAACGTTACCTAATTAGATTATGCTTTAGGTTCCACTACCAATATATGCTAGACGTAGATCTAGATGCATTTAATCAGAATACCAGCGCTGCGGTATTTTTTTTTAAATATCGTTACTCTGAGATAGGAGCTCGCACTGGTCTTTATTTTATTATGTTTTGTTTATTTGAAAAAAATTGGTGATTTTGTAAGTTTTAAGTGCTCCTTTTTTACTTTTTGTGTTAGGTACCTCCTGTGCGTGTCCCAAATAAAATATTTTTCTTTCTTTCTTTCTAATTGAACTGTAGGTACCAGTTAGGCTGATGTCAATACTTTTATAACTTCAATAAATGACAAAATAGTGCCATCAACCGGGCACAAATTCAGACTATCAATCAACTACAATCATTAAGACTATCAATCAAATACTATTAATACACTATCAATCGGAATCGATTTTATTTTGACAGTTCAACAACATTCATTGCGTTAATTACGTTCTTGAAGCAATGGATTAGCAATTTTCCTGAAAATGATTCAGATTCCGATTGATTAGTAGTGTGTTACGCAATGAGAATCTATTTATCAATTCTAAGAATATAGTAATGCTGTTTTCGCATATTTTTCCAATTTTCTTTATGCTGTGCCTTCTCCATCCAATCGGTTAGGTCACGCTAGTGTTTCTTAGGCCTGCCTCGGTGACGATGCGCGTCTTCAGACACCCACTGTGTGATGATCCTGGTGTGACCCTCCCAGTCCCATTTCAGCCTTGCAGACTTATCGTCAACATCGGCGATACCTGAAGGGCAATTCCCGAATTTATAACAACGTTCGCAATTTCATCTCAGTATTAATGTGTCAAAAATGTGATACACAGCATTTACCTACATTGTTGACATTTGATTGTCGCGCTGGCATGAGATTGCAACATGAAACGAACGTTTTTAAGTACGAGAATTGGCCTTGGAATTGGAGCGAACGTTGCGAATTTGGTCGGTAAGTTTGATTTTTAAGATTTATTACTGACTTATTACTAGTTAATATTACTTATTAATAGGAGCTTGTGGCTAAGTACCTAAAACCAGCCGCACGGGTTGATCCATCACGTTAAGCTACGTTGCGGGGTTGGTCCGTGGATGGGTGACACTCTTTACATACCGAGACACCTCCGTGCCTCGGAAAGCACGTTAAGCCATTGGTCCCGGCTGTCATCCGTGGATTTTTGACAGTCGTTACGGGTCATCAAGCCCGAAAGTCTGACAGCCAGTCTTACCAAGTTCGTATCGTATTACCCAGCTACTGGGTTGTGGAGGTCAGATAGGCAGTCGCTCCATGTAAAATACTGGTATTCAGCTGCATCCGGTTAGACTGGAAACTAACCCCAAAATAGTTGGGAAAAGGCTAGGCAGATTGATTTTTAAGGATTCGTATCCGAAAGGTTAAGACACGGGTACAAACGGAACACGATTACTAAGCCTCCGCTGTCCATCCGTCCGTCTGTCCGTCTGTCTGTCACAGAGCTATATCTCATGTACCGTAATAGGTATATTGTGTATTTCTATTACTGCTATAATAACAAATAAAATAAACTAAAAATTAAACGGGGTCTTACAATAAACTTTTAATTTTGAAAAAAAAAAAAATTACCCTAGCATGTGGGGTGTCATTGTCTAGAACTCATCGAGTAGAGTCAATCTGCCTAGCCTTTTCCCAACTATGTTGGGGTCGGCTTCCAGTCTAACCGGATGCAGCTGAATACCAGTATTTTACATGGAGCGACTGCCTATCTGACCTCCACAACCCAATTACTGGGTAATACCATACCCCTTGGTAAGACTCGTTGTCAGACTTTCGGGCTTCTGACGACCCGTAACGACTGTCAAAGATGCACGAATGACAGCCGGGACCAACGGCTTACTGTGCTTTCCGAGGCACGGAGGAGTCTCGGTATGTAAAGATGGTCACCCATTCACGGACCAACCCCGCCAAGCGCAGCTTAACCTGATGGATCGACCTGTACGGCTGTTATTATTTAGCCACGAGCTCCTCATCGAGTAAAGTACAAGTATATTTTTTTTTTACCATCAAAAATGAAGAAATAGGGGGCCGTAAAAGTTATAAATTTTAGATTATTTTTCTCTATTGCAACAATTAAACAAGTTAAGAATTTGAAACTTCTGTATATCATGTACCATAACTGTATTTAATCAACAAATACTAAAACGCCGATTCATAACGTATTTTGTTTAAATATGGGCGATTTACTGCCACTGAAAAAAAATTACCGTGTAATTCACGGTATCATTATGAAATACAAAGTTATCTTTGCGATGTATTGTTACATCGCCTCTCTTGTTTCTTTTACGAAAGTATTTAAATACATAGTACTAAATCTTGTACGATATGTTCTTCGTGTGCGAGTCCGACTCTCACATTTATGTGCGTTACCTAATTTTTAACATCAGCAATAATTGATGTTGTATTTAGCAATAGGTACAAAAAATATTAGGGGTTAAAGTAAGAAATTGCCGATTTGTACTAAAAAATTAAAATTAGTTTTTTTTTAAATTAACATACACTTCTGGACACATCTATTGGCCCACCTTAGAGTTTAGGTTTCGATGGCCCCTACCGAAATATGATTGCTAGATTGAACAAAAACTGTTGATGCAGTTTTAAACCTGATACATTTTACCATCTTTTTCGATCGTATTGTTTTAAATTTGAATTCAGAATACCATACGACATGGAGCTACGCCTAACAAGTCGGATATGCGCCTTGTTAAAGGCAATTGATTTTTGAATAAAAAACATGTTTTATCAAATAAAGGTTTAAAATAATAACGCGTGTTGCCTCCATGGGCATTTACCACAGCTCTCATACGATTAGGCATAGAGTTTATCAACCGCTCTATGAAATTTTGAGGGATCATCTCCCATTCCTCTTCTATGGCAGTTTTCAACTCCTGCATCGTCTGGGCAACTGGCTGACGAGCCCTAACACGTATTTTTAGCTCGTCCCACATGTGCTCAATGGGGTTCATGTCTGGGCTTCTGGCTGGCCAGTCCATAACTGTGATGTTCACATCCCGAAGATATTCCCTGACGATGCCGGCCGCATGGGCTCTTGCATTATCATGCATAAAAAGGAAATTTGGGCCCACATAGTCCGCGTATGGTATCACGTGAGGTTCTAAGCACTCACGAATGTACCTTTCAGCATTTAATGTTGGCAGCCGTGGTCCTGTAACAACCTCAAGTTGAGTTTTGCCGCTCGCGGATATACCGCCCCAGACAGTCCATGAGCCACCGCCATTAGCAACCCTCTCTTCAAAGCAGCATTGTGCGAAACGCTCTCCCTTACGTCGGTAGACCTTCTTCCTTCCATCATTGCCATGTAATGCGTGCGAAATGAAGGCGCGCTGTTCGGTGGGCTCGCGTTAGTTTGGGGCCATTAGCTGGCTTGTGTGGTGCCATATCGCGTTCTTTTAACCTTCTCCGAACAGTTCGAGCGCTCACAGATACTCCGTGGAAGTCGCGAAGTTGGTTTTGTATCTCAATGGAGGTAAGGTGACGATTTCTCAAGCTGGTCGTCACGATGAATCGATCCTGCCTTTCAGTTGTGACCCGAGATCGTGGCCTTCCTTGGCGACGAACAAAGCCGCCAGTCTCTAGGTACCTCCGATAAACATTTCGGACCGCAGATCGACTTAAATTAAGTTGAGCACTCACGTTTCTTTGGCTGTGTCCGGCCTGAATAAGTGCCACAGCTTGGGCGGCGACTTCAGGTGAAGTATCCATAGATTATTGATAGAACCTCACCTTAATGTTAAGAATAAGTAATGTTTGTTGCAAAACCAAAGATATCAATCACTTTTTCAATAATTAAATCCAAGTGAACCAATAAAACCAAGTTTTCTTAGTATTCGATTGTTTGATATCAACAAACAGGCTCCAAATTGTCTTTTGTTTCTTTAAATTCTGTGTTCGAAATTCAAAAAAAGACTATTGAATGAAATTGTGAATGTGCCAGGTTCAAAACTGCATAAAAACTTTTTGCTCGACCTAATATAAAATTTTAGCTAGGACCAAACGAAACTGAAAATACAAGGTGGGCCAAAAGATGTGTCCAGAAGTGTATTTATTTAATCAAAATAATTACCATTATTATCTATATATTGCTGCCATCTAATAGGAAGGTCATTTGCGAAACTCTCGTGATCTAGATTCGACAAACTGTGTGAAAGCATTTTGTACTGCCTCCTGAGAAGAAAACTTTTTATCACGTAGAAAATTGTCCAAATCACGGAAAAAATGGTAGTCCGTTGGAGCAAGGTCTGGCGAATACGGAGGGCGACGAATGGTTTCTAATTGCAGTTCCTGTAGAGTTAAAACGGTTTCTCGTGCTGTATGAGGTCTCGCGTTAACATGGAGCAATAATGGTGAAGATCGATTCATGAGTCGGAGCTGTTTCATTTCTGTATCGCTTCAACAAGGCAACACAAGTTTCAACACGCGTTTCTTTCTGCAGATCAGTCAAATCATGAGACACCCATTTCTCATTTTTTTATTTTATTTTATTGATTTGATGCAAATGAGTCAATATTGTTGGTAAGGTAACGTTAAACCATGCCGCTAATTCCTGGGTAGTTCGGCTCGGATCGGCTTCCACCATCTTTTTCAATTCATTGTTATTCACCTATGTGTGCGGTCTTCCACGTGGTTCGTTCTTCAAATCAAAGTTTCCATCACGAAAGCGTTTAAACCAAAATCGTACGGTGCTTTCATTAGCAGTCCCCTCTCCAAACGCAACATCGATATTGCGAGCTGTTTCTGCCGCGTTAATTCCGCGTCGGAGCTCGTATTCAAAAGTAACTCGAATTTTCGAAGTAAGTAAGTAAGTCTATCTATTTTTAAATGATTTTTTTGCTGTCTTCTAATTTGATTTGACAATTAGTTAACTTCTTGATTAGATCAACACGTTCTTTTCTCCGTGGAATATTTTTGGAAAAGACTTTTTGTTGTTTCCTAATTTGATTACACTTTTTAATAATTCTATTCAGTTTTGCATATTGTTTCATTTTCTTATGATTAGATGTATAACTCTGTCTATAATTCTGTTTTAGCATGGAATCTTCAGTAAGGTCAATAGTTATTATGGAATGTGGATTACAATTAGTATTTAATAATTCATTATATAAGTTCTTAGTTTATTTAACCTGAGTACATTCTTTTTGTTTCTCTAACTGGATAATACGACTATTTGCATCAATTAATTCATCTTCTAGGTCCCTAACTTTGCTTAAAGCCTCCTCATACAGGTTACTACAGTTGTTAAAACCATCCGTGACCACCTTCAGTTGATCGCGTTCAACAACAACATTTAGATATTGTTGATGAAGGTCGACTAGCTCCCGTTTAAGGTTTGAGTTTTTGTCGACTACCTTCTTGACTTCCTCCTCACTTTCATCATTCTCTTGCAACAATTGTTTACAATGGAGTTGCGATGCTTCAAGTTCTTGGAGGGCCGTTCTCAATTTAAGCTCCATATCCTGAGCAGTAGCCTTACGGGTCATCACAGGCATGGTTTCAGGATTTGTTACTGAAATTGAAATAAAGAAACGGTGAGAACAAGTAGGAAAGACAAATAAAATAAAGTTGGAGATGAAAGAGAAACAGGGAGAAGTTAGTGTACTTCAGAGGAGAAATGAGGTAGGCTTGAAGAGCTGGTATCAAAGCTATATTATCAAATTGAATGTAAAATTTTGATGCTTTTATTGCCTTAGGATTTTACTTTTCCTTAAGTGGGTAGGTTGCAAAGATATTAAAGTTTTATTATTTGATACTAAAGTTAATAACGACAATGCAAAAATACCAATCATGGACGTTTTTATTGCTGTATATTAAAGATCAGATTGAGAATAACAGAATCTTCTTTAAGTTTCTATTTCTACGATGTAAACAACGCGATTTAGACCCAATGCAGAGTGCTAAAACAGCGAAGTATTTATATTAAAACATAACGAGGACATGTATCAGAGTTAAATTGACTAATGTGTGCTAATAAAAGGTAAAAGTAAAGCAATACTCCCCGTTTAAATCCGCAGTTCGAACGTCAGCTGTTGGTTTTAGGTTACCGGTGTCACGGTATGTAACCAAACACCGTTTACTTTATATAATTACAGGAAAACAATAATCCTGAGTATTTATGCAATTATATTACGTTTACACATAACATTACACCTTAATTCTACTTAATTAACAATTAAAATTAATTTTAAAATACGGAACAAAGATTTGACATGTCACTCGGGCAGTGTTGCCAACAACTTCCTCCTTACTCCTTACACAACTTATCTCCGCTCTCACCTTCCCAATATCCACTTTACGCTCCCTACTGACCAACCTGGAACACTCCTGCGCAACTCGTCCCGCGCGGCAGACCTCAAGGTCAGCCGGCAGCACACCCGCCAACACCGGTAACGCAGCGGTACTTACCGACCTGTATGCCTTGGTCAGCAAAATCATTGCCGGGCGTTGCGTGCGGAGCAGCGTACTCCGCACTGCATACCTTCCACAACTCCGCCACCATACGGCCGCAGCATACGTCAAAATCGCCACATAAGTCCCTGCCAACAGGACCTTCAGGGCTCGATATTTTATACCCCAGGAAGATGCCGATACTCTCGACATCTTCCCGAAGGCATTCACAGCCCGTTGGCCGGCCAAACTAGCATGCGGCACATAGGAGCCCACTTCATCGATTACAACGCCCAGCAACTTAGCCTGCGCCACACTCGCTATCGAGGCGCCATCCATGTGAATTGTAGGGGGACGTTTAAATTTGCCCTTCAATGTGAGGGTCTGCGACTTTGCAGCTGAAAACTGGAGGCGGTTCCGTATCCCCCAAGCGGACACCGCCTCTAGCGACGACTGAGCCTTATGCTCAATCGCCGCTCGACTCGGCGCCTCGATAACGACCGTAATGTCGTCCGCGTATGCCACCGCACTAACACCCTCCGGCCATGACAACCGCAGGATGTCATCGAGCAGGAGGTTCCATAATGTCGGCCCAATAACTGAACCCTGGGGGCAACCCATAGTGGATTTCTTCCACACCGCCTGTTCGCCCACAAAAAGGCCAACCCGCCTGTTCGTAAAATAACTAATTAACATTTGGTAAATGTTCGGCGGGCACCCACCCTGCTTAGCCTTAGTTAGGTCCATGGGCCACCAGGCGTTGTCGAAGGCCCCCGAAATGTCTAATAAGAATAAGAATAAGAATAAGAATAATTTATTGTTTAAGAAATTACATTCAATGTGTTGTTTCCTGGAACTCACACTAGGATTCCCTGTGTCGTGAGATCCAGGCTGCTTCGTTCCGTTAACATTTGTAGCTATACATGAAATAGGTTTAAATACGTTACAATAAATTTCTCAATTTAAAATAATTTACTCGTAATTAATATGAAAGGAAAATACAATAAAAACTAATTTACAAAAGAAAACTAATGATAAAACACAAAGAAAAACAGTAGATTTCCAAATATGTATGTATTATGTGTGTGTTGTGTGAGGGGGTGTGTTGGTGTGTATGTGTGATATATAAATAGTATGTTTGTGATATAGAATAGTAAATAAATATATGTATCAGTTAGGCTAAGAAGTTTTCAGTCATATCATAGTCCAAAGTAAGAAGCCATTTTGTAACCGCAATTTTGCATTTATTATGCGTAAGTTGCAGAATTTGGAGTCGGTTATTGAGTTTCGAGTAAATGTGCGGTCCCATAAAACCGTACGACCTTCTACCGATTGTTTTACGGCAGCGAACCTTTTCCCATTGAACCCTTCGACTTGACGGGATACAAGTGCACATGGAGGTTTTGTGAAATCTTAGAGTGACTGACAGGATGTAAAGCTGTCTGACTCTAAGAACTCCCACTTCGGTGTAGAGTGTGTTAGTGGGGTACCGGAATGGTCTTCCATAGGCAACCTTAAGCAGAGCTCGTTGAGCTCTTTCAACCTTTATTAAAGAGGTTTTACCAGCCGCACCCCATGCTATTATACAATAGTTAAGGACCGATTGACAGAGAGAGAAGTATATCATCTTTAGAACTGAGTCATCTGCAATTTTACCCAGCTGCTTAAAGATACGGAGCATCTTTCGAACCCTACCCCTTAAAGCACTCAGATGAGTGGACCATGACAAACGGTTATCTACAAAGACTCCCAAGTATTTAATCGAGTCGGTTTGTTCGATGTATGGGCAAGTACAATTTTCTGGGCTAGAACAGGAGTGCAGCTGTATACAAGTTACAGAGTTAGGGGCAGAACGTTTCGAGATGGCAAAGTTAATTGCCTTCGTTTTGTCAATATTTAGCGTCAAAAGGTTATGCTGCAGCCAGTTCGCAATAGCTTTAACCCCGCTTTCAACGGATAACTTAACGTCGTCCCAAGTTTTTCCATAAAATACGATTGCGGTGTCGTCAGCATATGTAAAAATTCTAGCTTGAGGGATTTTCAAGGCGCATAGTCCATTTATATATATGATGAATAGGGTAGGCCCCAGCACGCTTCCCTGTGGCACACCAAATTGCACTGTGTTTAGGTCACTAGAATATTCCCCTAGCACTACTTTTTGCATTCTATCGTTGAGATATGAAATAAACCAGTCCAGTGCAGTGCCACGAACTCCCAGAAGCGACATTTTCTTAATCAAGATTTTCCTAGATATTGTATCAAATGCCTTGGCGAGGTCCAGGAAGATGCCAGTACATGCCTGTCCTTGACCTAGATTGAGGGTTATAAAATCTGCTAAGTTGGCTACTGCATCCTCCGTGCACCTACCAGCCCGAAAACCGTACTGATTGTCCGACAATAATCTATTTTGTTCTAGGTATGCGAGTAGTCGTTTATTCACAACTTTCTCAAGAATTTTTGAGAGAGCTGTCAGCAGGGAAATCGGGCGATAATTTGAAGGGATTTTAGGATCTCCACTTTTAAATATCGGGCATATATTGGCAATCTTCATGCAATCAGGTACTGTACCAGTACTTAGGCTAAAGTTGCACAGAAAGGCAATCGGTCTGGCCAAAGTATGTGAATATTGTTTTAAAAAGGTGTTATTAATGCCATCATAACCTGTCGCTGACGCTGTTTTTAAATGGGAGATAATAAAATTAGCTGAACATATTTTTCCGAGGAGTCTGCCGCCCGGTCCAAGATCGCATTCAGCGCCGTGACCGTCGACTTACCCCTCGAAAAACCATGCTGAGACTCTGAGATATTCCGGTATAAGCAGGGAGCGCATGTGATAATGAGGCGTTCCAATATCTTCCCCAGTATAGGGAGAAGGGTAATCGGTCTGTACGCCTTGGGATCCGAGAGCGGCCGATCATTGCCCTTCGGCAAGACGACCAACTTGCCTACCTTCCAGATGTCAGGAAACACACCCTCTCCAACACATGCGGAGTACATGAGCAGCATCTCTGCTCCACTTACCCTCCACGCGTGCTTAATGATCCGGGCTGACAAACCATCCAGCCCGGGAGCCGTGTAGGGGAGATCCCTAATGATCCGTTCGAGTGCCGTACCGCTGGGTGGATCAGAGTTCCGCCCTGTTGGGGAACAAGCCGCCGCAATCCTGACCTGCCGATGGTACGACGTGTTCGTACTGGGATCATCATCCGGACATAGGGCACTTAGAAGGCCCGCCGCAGTACCCTCAGCCGTCATCGAGAACCCCTCCACCAACCGTATTCCCTGCATAACGTTAGCAGGGGGGCGAATTCTGCCCGACGCAGCTCTATACGCCAACCCCCAGGGATCGTCATTCCCTGACTCCGCAATGCCTCGAAAATATGATAATTCGGCATCCCGCATAGCGGCTTACAAATACAAATACAAATACAAATAGTTTATTTTCATTAACATGGTATGTACTACATAGCTAGTGATAGAAATGTCCTTTTAAGCAAATAAATGCCTGTATTAGGACACTCCGCTCTTCCGCAACTTAAATTTACGTAATGTACATTCACAAACAAAATTAAGCCAATGTTTACTACCTATTTATATAATTTTGAAAAACTAAAGTAAAATAAAGTAAATTAAAATTATTCCAAACAAAAAATTGTAGAAGACTAAAGGCTTTATACTGCGCCCTCGCCACCTGCAGAGAAGCATGCCTTTCCCCTTCCCTGACATCCTTTACTTTGCATGCGTGCTGCCAGGCACGTCGCGCACCATACACCTCATGACGCAATCTGTCCAGTCGCGGAGACCACCATTCATAACCCCCAGTATCCCTCTTCCCTCGCTTACCAATACATTCAACTGCAGTACTGATAATAATCTCCGAGTATTGGGAGCAGATCACCTGTGCCGGCTTCGACGTCTGAAGCCTGCCCATCCTGTTGTGGAGCACACTGCGAAAACGCTCGTAATCCACTCCCCGCTCCCGGAAGGATACTGTAATGATGGCCTCCTCCCCAGCACGACCTGCTGTCCATGCGGAACCCATGCCAACCTCAAACGTGATGAGCTGATGATCACTAATGCTGACCCCCTCATGCACTGTCCACTGTGACACTGATAACCCCCTATTCGTTAGCGTCAAGTCAACATTTGACTGACCGTTTGGTCCATGGAATGTGGGCGGTTGACCCTCCACATTGTGGACCACGAGACCCCTGCCTAAGATGAGGCTCTCCATTTGAGTCCTCCTGTAGTCTGTGTCCGGTCCTCTACCCACATATTGCCTGCGTTCACAGTGCCACAGCGGCGAGTGAGCATTGCTGTCCATTGCAACCAGCACATGCCGGCCCGCTAGCTGGTCGAGAACTCTCGACAACTGCTGCAAATGGACCGCAATGTCGTGGCTGTACTGGCAGTACAATGAGACAACATAGAGGTCACTCCTCGTGGCCCCACAGCTAACATGGGCCACCGCACAATGGTCATTACTGAGGTGTCCCAGGAATGTGACAGCAATCCCAGGGCTCACAACCACTATTCCCGCCTTGGACTCAGGCCCGCACTGTATGGTCCTGGTGTCGCAGTACTGCTCCTGGACTAGTGCCAGATCCAAGCCCATGGTCCTCGCAATAGCTGGCAGTTCTTTAGTGGCCGCTACTGAACCCTGCAGATTTAACTGCCCCACCCTTAGTGTGGTGTGACTAGACATATTGCGTCATAATCACCGCCTGCTTCTCTGCATAAACCCTAGCAGGGCAGTCGAGAGCTGCAGTCTTATGCGCTTTCGCATCCGGCCTTTTAAAACGCCAACACGTGGCGCAACATTCTGTGTCAGACTGGCACTCCTGCGCCCTATGGCCGCCGTCCCCACACCTGCCACAGGTCATCCCTGCCGCCCTGCAGTGCTTCTCCGGATGACCATATTGCTGGCACCTGGAGCAACACGTTACCCGGATATAGTCGCAGACTTCGACCGCGTCCCACCCCACAAACACTCTACCTAGTCCCAACAGCTTCCCCCGGAGTGCAGGTGAAACCTCAAAAACGAGGGTCGTGTTCCGACCTCCACGCCGCACAGTGGATCGTCCCCATACAAGAGGTCGGACATAGAATTAAAAATTGAAAAAGTATTTAATTGAAAAAAATGAAATATGCAGTTGCATTACTCTATTAAGGAACTACAAAAAATGTTACTACAATTTTTTATTTGACCAGTACTTTATGAGCAATTCGATGAAAAGTGTTATTTTTCTATGGAAATGGTCACAAAAATGTCTGTATCTCATGATTCCCTCCTTGTTTCGATTTGCGGTTTTCACTACTGTTATCTACCCATTTTATGCCACATTTTCTTCAAGGACACATGGTGCCCCCAGCGACCCCCTTCCGAGATATTTTGCTTTTAGTAACTTTACTTTTTATTGTATAACTGATGATATGGAGGTACATTAAGTATATTCATTACTGAGAATAAGTCATCCCTAAGTAGTTCCTTAAATAACAGGTGCATTTACGATTACTTTAATGACTTATGAACGCTTCTGTTGCCATACAACAAACGCGTTAATGAGTCCTTAAGTGAAGATTCCCAGTACTTGCTTAATCTAATTAGTTATTGTAATTACTATGTTAACAGCCCTTAATCTCTGCATTGTGATTGTCTAATGTCATCATTAGCTTAGTAATGACTGAGTCGCATTTACAATAACACATCGAAAAGAAATAGAGTTTTATGATCAATAAGAAAATATGTAGGTATAAATATATTTTTTATTTATATAATATAACACTGTAAAAATAATTTAAAAATAAAATAACTATGTACCCTAAAACAAACTAAAAAAATAAACAACTACTAAAAACTAAATTATAATAGGAAATTAATTAATTAACACGACCATGTAGTTACTAACAACAATAGAAAAGAAAGAAAAAAACCATTTATTGGCTGATGGGTGGCATAACACAAAACAAAAAAAGAATAAAATTAAAAAAAAATCACAAAAACTAGAATAGAAAAAAAGAATAGAATAAAAAAAATACACAAAAACTAGAAATTAACAAAGAAACTGCTTGTAAAATAATAATATTAGGTACTATAAGACTTAAACTATATTTTCTTCATCTTCATCAATAACGACATCATGATCATTATCATCGTCATCATCTTCTTCAACGTCACTACATGCAGCAAGTGTATCAGTTGAAACGTCAATGAACTCCAATTCACTCTGATCACTTATGAGTAAATCGTCTAGTTCTCTAAATGAAGACTTTTTGGCTTTATTTGTCATCTTCGGTCGTAAGCTGGCGAGAAGAGGATCGGAAGATAATAGCAGATTATGAAGAATGTCTTCATTAGTGGCGATGCTACTATGCTTTCGTGTATGACATTCTCTAAATTTGCGAAAGTCCTTGTTTCTTGCTTCAGATGCTTCTTCAGACAAAAAACCTATAGGCACTACTGATAAGTGGTCCACTATCTGTGATCCATGAATCAGCAATTTGTGTAAACTTGCTGGCATGTTATACCATGGATATAATTCCACGAATAAATTTGCTGTTTCATCACAATATGATTTGAATTTTTGGACTTGAATTTTTTCGCCTGAGGAAATGCATTGCAAAATAACGGCGAGTCTTCTAATTAAATTAACATCTAATTTAGTAATTTCGGCAGTCGTTTCAGGGTTTGCAAAAAATCTTCTTGCAGCATTTCCAGTGTTTGTGTTGCCACTACCCTGCTTAACAACGTCTAGAAGTAAGCCTGTTCTTCTTCGGAAAGCTTCTTGAATGGCTTCTTTCTTATCTTTAACTTTTTTTTTATTTTCGTCACCTTTTGCTTGCCATGATTTTATGTCCATTCTGTAAGAAATGTGTAATAAACATTCCATGGACCGAATCCAAGCATGCAATGAACTAAATCCATGCTTGTATAAATCTGTATTCACGGGTTTAGCTCTCACTTCTTCCAAGTTATTCATTTCGCTTGGGCGAGCTTTGCACAAATCACACACTGCTGCCGATGTACCAGATATGATTGAATGTACCTTACCATCAATCATGGTTAGCCATAGATTGTGAGTAACAGTAGCATTGCCGCAATCAGTCGGGTTCCGTTCACGAATCTCGGTCTCAAATATTTCCATTTCAGCCTTAACATTCGCTTCCGTTTCTTTCATAAATGTAAATGAAATCGGGCGACAATATGTGGTTGACGATGGCCGATCATTCTGCCACACTATACTTCCACTAGAAGTCACTAACTTAAGTGGTACAAGACTTGCCATAAATACACTGGATAAGTCTTGTTCACTTGTTGTTGTCGTTTGATGGTAAATGCTTTGACTTGAAGCTCCATCAAAACCCCATTTACTGTGAAGCACAAGTTGTTCACCAGCATCAAAATTTGATTCAAGTGAATCGATCAGCCTCCTAACGGTGAGATCAAGGAGGGCTTGGATACGTATCTTTGCGGAAGTTTCAGTCACAGTTATGTCTTCTTTTGCCGGGTAGCATTTAAGCTTTTCTTTAACTAACAAGTAGTAGCTTGGGTATTTCGCATGACCTTCTTTTAAACTAAAGTCCCGAAGTGTGATGTAACGCCACTTGGATAACTGCAAGTAAACGTAAAGAGCAAGTGCTTTGTGAGTAGGAACTTCACGAAGCGGAGGATTCTGCTTAGTTTCCAGGACATTTATAACTGTTGAGACGTGTTCAGGATTTTCCAGCAAATTTTTCATTATTCTGGCTATATCATTTTTTCCGGCAGACTTAAGTATACTTTCAACAGTATGCAAAAGCTCATCCGGACGACTGCAACTAGTAACATTTTCATTAACACGTCTTCTTTTGTGTCTAGTTGATAAATCTTCAAAGCGTTTGCGAGGAGATGTATATGTTGAAGTAGATGCATCTGATTTTGATGGACTGACTACCTCTTCTGCCTCATTTTCATTTGCTTCTTCAGTGTCAACAACATTTTCTTTAAAGCAATCTGGCCAAACGATATCGGAATTTAACCACTCTTCGTTCTTGTTAATGAACCTGTCAACTGTCCTTCTTGATTGCACCCATTTGGTGTAAACCCTATAGCAAAATCGTCGACACCAGTTCTTGAGATCCGTCACATCACTTTCACTTAACTGGACGTTAGTATTCGACTTCAATGTGTTAAATAAATGGTCATAGTCACGAAGATCTTTATGATTACGAAGAGCAACGTAAAGATCTAGGTAAGTAGAAAACCCACGGAAAGCCATAATGACAACACTTGGTAGAAGTTATAATTACAACTGAATTACATTTGCTAAACACACTCAAATATATAGGGCAGCAAGTAGGCAACTAGCAATGAATTTGATAAGCTAATGATGACATTAGACAATAACAATGCAGAGATTAAGGGCTGTTAACATAGTAATTACAATAACTAATTAGATTAAGCAAGTACAGCACGCTTAGCATGATCGCCATAGAAACAGATATTGTCGACGGAAGAATAGACAAAATGGCAGATAAAAGAAATATTTCTACGCATTCTACGCGTCTAAGCATGGCAATCTCTCATTTTGTCTATTCTTCTGTAGACAAAACCCGTTTCTATGGCGGTCATGCTAAGCGTGCTGGGAATCTTCACTTAAGGACTCATTAACGCGTTTGTTGTATGGCAACAGAAGCGTTCATAAGTCATTAAAGTAATCGTAAATGCACCTGTTATTTAAGGAACTACTTAGGGATGACTTATTCTCAGTAATGAATATACTTAATGTACCTCCATATCATCAGTTATACAATAAAAAGTAAAGTTACTAAAAGCAAAATATCTCGGAAGGGGGTCGCTGGGGGCACCATGTGTCCTTGAAGAAAATGTGGCATAAAATGGGTAGATAACAGTAGTGAAAACCGCAAATCGAAACAAGGAGGGAATCATGAGATACAGACATTTTTGTGACCATTTCCATAGAAAAATAACACTTTTCATCGAATTGCTCATAAAGTACTGGTCAAATAAAAAAATTGTAGTAACATTTTTTGTAGTTCCTTAATAGAGTAATGCAACTGCATATTTCATTTTTTTCAATTAAATACTTTTTCAATTTTTAATTCTATGTCCGACCTCTTGTATGGGGACGATCCACCGCCGCCCCTTTTTAAAAGCGAGAGTCGCCTCCTTGCGCAGCCTCTCTAACGGTCATTCAGCATCCTCCGCCAAGTTTATTCTATGGAGGTCATCAACGACCTCCTCTGCCGTGGGGTCACCCATAAGGTTCCTAAAAGCCACAAGTGGCCTCCGAGATCTCGGATCTGCAGTCCTGAGCGTAGCTGGGGCCGCTGCTTTCAATTTTAGGGCCGCCACCGACGACGCCGTTTGCACGACGACTCCCGCATTGCCCACTCTACGCACCCCCTGAACCTGGATGCCACTGGCCAGGCAGCACCTTCTCCCGTAACTCCTTCAAGGTGGCCTCCGAGGACTTGATGTCCTCAGAGTTCGGGTAAAAGAGTACCGCCGGCCCGCGCTGCTCCACTGACATACTGGCCCTACCACTAGGCAACTTAAGGACGGCTGCGTAGTCCCTCGTCTGTGACGGTCCCCCACCTATACACCCCACCATTCCAGGCCTGGCCATAGTAGCTGCCATATCCGTGGCCGCACTGACCTGCTGCAGCTCCATCGAGGCCACTTTCAACTTCATGGCAGTAACACTATGTTCGGCCTCAGCCAGGCGCAGATTTAAAGCCGCCACCACTGCCAAGATGCCCTGGCCATAACCGGCGATCAGCCCCTTATCGTGAATATTTAGCTTGTTTGGGGCATTGGCCACTCCGCCTATTCCCTTAACAGCAGAGTGGACCTGATCAATCAGATCCACGCTACTGCAAGCCGCCAACCCAAGCTTCACAGGGGTACTCGAGGCCTCCGGAGGGCAGCCCGCCTTAGGCGAGTCCAAGGAGACCACCCGGCCAGCCGCCATCGGGATACCACTGACGGGCGGAGCAACCCCTACCTGGGATGACTCCCTACGCCGCGCAGAACCGTGGACCCCCTGAGAGGAGGACGAAGCTCCCTGCACAGCCTGTGGTGGCCCGGCAGAGGACGTCGACGGCCTGCCTATCTCCGTACTTTGGGAAACTGAGGCACTAAAGCTGGTAGGAGGAGTACGCGCCAGGGAAACCCTTGGCTTAAAGGTAATGCCCTGGCGCAACTCCTCCAAACAGCGCAGCTCCTCCTCCCTTTTCGCCATTTCCTCATCCAGGGACTTGCGGAGTGCATCCCCATCATCATCATCCGCCATCCTAACGTCACTACCGCTTTATACTATTCCCTAAAATTATACTGCCTAACTTATACTACCTAAATACTACCTAATTAATATTACCTAACTTGTAAATGCTACCCTTAATAACCTATAACCCCAGATACCTAACCCACATAAAACTATACCTATCTAAATTAATTCATAAAAATGTGTGAGTAGAAATGCGTAAATTTCTACCACTAACTAAAATAACTACTAGAACGAAATTACTAGAATAGAATAGAATAGAATACTCTTTATTATGCACACCATTTAAATTACTGGTTACAATTACTACCACACAAACACTGTCAAATGACACTGACAGATGCCAATGTGACAAGCCGTCACACCGGCACGACAGCGACTACTGACACCTGACAGGTGTCACCCGAAAGTGACACTGACAAGTGACAGCCACCAATGTCAACCGGGATGACAGCTATAATGGCCACTGACACACGTCAACTGTCACTTGACATTGACACCGCGTTACCTAACCTAAAAGACCACGCTACTTAACCTACAAAACCGCGTGCACTTAACCTCAAAGTAGGCAAATGCCGCGTGTAAAACCCTTAATTATACGAAATAAACAAAAAATAATTACGGTACCTTAAATGAATTATAATTATAATAGCGGCGGGCCGCCTGCCACTGAATTTCAGTGCTTCGCCCCCTTATCACAACACAACACAAAATAACCTAGCACCGTGTCCAATTCACACCCTAATCGTAACAACAATTAAACAGTTCGTGTATTAAATAACACTGAAAAGGAACAACGTAATTAAGCTGAAATTCAGCAAGGAGCTCAGCAGAATTAACCCTAGATCACTAAACTTTTTTTTTTTCAAACTCTGTCACTAAACATTAGTCCTACAAACTAACAAAATAAAACCGCAATATTTATCAAAACTAGAGTATTTATTTAGAAAAAGTCTACTTAAAATATGGAATGTCTTTTAAATTACCACATAATAAAACAAAAGGTTAAAAAAAATTATTCTTGGCAGTCGGCACACACTGGAACCGTATGTTCCCCGCAAATCGCCGTCTTGCAGCGGCTGCAAACATATTTAGTCATCCTGTGTTTTTTGTAAGGACAAAAAGAACATATTTTGCGCTTATTTTGTTGCGCTTGAGAGGTACTAGGAGTAGCATCTTCAATTTTTAAAATATCTTTGATACTAGCTTTTATATCCCTCCTCAAAGTGACAGTGTTATACCGCTCTCGTAACCATGGCTCTATGAGCTTATCGGCTAAACTTTGGACGAAAGTCCTACGTCTCATTGGTTTTTGCCGTTCTCTGACCATGTTCGACACATAGATGACATATGAATTAATTAGGCACAGGTTCAAGACATTATAAAACACGCATTGAGGCCATCTATTGGTTTTGCGATTGACACATATAGCTGAGCACATTTGGTCGACAGTGTCGACAGCACCTTTGGTACTATTATAAAAATGTATAATTTCAGGCTTTTTCGAAGTGGAGTTAATGTCTGGCTGATTGTGCACTGTCGAAAGAAGAAATACTGTCTTGTTAGATTTTGGTTTATACGAGACCAGAGTCTTCTCACCATCAAATGCAAACATCGAAGTATTAATCTTTCTTGATTTTTTGTTTTTCATCTCAGGTGGAATCTCTCGCTTATTACTACGTATTGTCCCAACAAGTGTGAGTTTATACGGGTCCTGAAGTAATTCTGAAGCAAGTGGCACTGAAGTGAACCAATTGTCCATCGTAATATTTCTGTTTGTCCCATAGACAGGCTCACAGAGTTGTTTCACAAAATGTGTGGCAAGAGGCATATTATCGCAATTGGTTCCTTTACCCAAATAAGGTGTAGCATTGTATACGTACTTTGAATTAGAATCTGCAACCATTACAATTTTTATGCCGTACTTGTTAGGCTTATTGGGTATATAAATTCGAAATGGGCAGCGCCCTCTGAACCCAACTAATTGCTCATCGATTGTCAGATAGGAACTTGGCTTGTACCATTGTTTGCAATGACCAATGAATTTCTCCCAGAATTCTCTTATAGGTGCAAATTTATCGGATGCTCTTCTGTCTTGTCTGGTAGCTTTGTCATCAAATCGAAGGCATTTAAGCAAGAAATCAAATCTCTCAGCGCTCATGCAGGCTTTGAAAATGTTACCACTCCTTCTGGCATCAAACAACATTCTCGTGGGTAAATGATTACTTTTTATAGCAGCTGATTGCATAAGAAGACCCAGTAAAGCTTTTAGTTCAATAGCTGAAGTTGGAGAAATAGTATGAGTGAGTTCCTTGTACTTCACCTTTTTTATTTCAATCTCTGCATTTGTGTAAATAACAAGTTGGTCAATCATTTCATCAGATAAATACAAATGAAATATTGGAAGTGGTTCTACCAAATCTCTTGCATCACTGTTAGGTCCGGGTACAAAATGAATAATGTTTCGAGCCGATGCACGAGTGTTTGAAGAGCGTGGAGTAGTTGCCCACTTATGTTTGTTTTTTCCATAAATGTATGGTCTCTCAGGTTGTATTACCAGATCCTGGTGAGAAGCTATGGGTGGACAAGGCTGCAAACACTCCAAAGAATCATCATCAGAATCTAGGATTCTGTTTCTGTTACGGCTTCTCCGGGAAACATTTAGATCTTCATCAGAAGAACTCGATGAATCATCTTCAATTTCGTCGGTATCCTCGACTAAGTCCTCCTCTAAGTTGTCATCAGGTTCGGAGTCCGAAGGCACACCAGATGGTCCAAAAAATGGTGAATCGTCATCGTCATTATCCGACTCGTTCAAAATCTGCAATATTTTATCTTGATCTCGTATCAAATCCATCTGTAACAGAAAATACTGCTAAAACAAAATGTTCAAAATCTCATAAAAAAATAAAAAATGATAACAAGTTCATAAAATAAATATTGCTCGTAGTATCACACATATTTATTATTCATTTACATTAATCAGTAATTAGTTATTATAGATAAAATCGTAAATAAAAAGAAATATTTAATAACTTACCTTTCTTCACTTTTGTGGCGCAATTACTAAACATTAGCCTGAGAGACTACTATTGCGTAATATCTCTGGAAGTAGGAAGCGTGCGTACGCAATGCGAGTTCACGGGTCACTGATTAGCCGAATTAGGAAGGTACTGAGCGGCTGAGGGGGGTGCGGTAACGGGAACATACATAAACAGCGAATGCGTCAGAGTCGTGTAGCCTGTGAGACTAATGTTTAGTGATCTAGGGTTAAATAAATAAATAATTAAATCCACTCAAAATAATTCCACAGAGCTCGCACAACACGTCCGTCCACTACCGTAGTCGGGCGCGAAGTCATAGGGACACCCACCTCCACCCATGGCCCCACCGACTTCAAGTCATATGGGCCGAAGCTCAAGGAGACGGCTGCGGACATAGCCCGCTAGCGCAGTGCTTATAACCGCAGCCGCTTCTTGACCCTTTACAAATTCTTTATCCTGCCCCCTATGTGCCTTTCCCCCCTTTCTGGGGCGGCATGCTAGCGTACCCCTCTATTGGGTTGACAGCACTTAGACAGCTTCGCTGCCCGACCTTGACTGTCTCCAGTCACTCCTCTAGTCCGCTCCTCACCTTATGCCACTCGTGTGCGAAGTCCCTGAGCCGCCGGAAGTTGGCCTCCGAAGCCACGAGGTCGCTATAATACACCGGTCCCTCCTCCAGGCGAGTGATCCCATCCATCATCTTACACCGCTGCTCCTCGTACATAGGGCATCGCCACAGAATATGGTCCAAACTCTCATCCTCTTCCCCACAGTAGCACACACTATCCTCGCACAGTTTCATTTCACTCAATCTCTTTCGGAAACATCCATGCCCCGTCAGAATCTGGGAGACTTGATAGTCCGGCTCGACCCAGGTTGCCCTCAGTCTAGCCGACACGTCCGGGAAAAACCGATAAAGTTCCCTACCCTTATCCTCCGCCGCCCATCGCTGCTGCCAATTGGCTACAGCGTCGTCCGCGATATCCCTTCTTCCTGCCCTGAACGCGTCCCGCGGCAAGTGACGAATGTCATCTATCATACCTGCACGAATCACCTCGAGATCAGCTGGCAGCACTCCCGCCAAGACAGGCAGCGCCGCGGTGTTGACCGACCGGTATGCCTTTGACAAAAGGATGTGCGCAGACCTCTGTGTCCTCAGCAGTGCCGACCTGTTAGCATGCATGCTCGCGCGCCTCCACCAGCACCCCGCCGCATATGTGACAGTGGGGACAAATATGCCTTTGTACAGGACCTTAAGGGCCCTGTACCTAACGCCCCAGGATGAGGCCGAGACGCGCGACATCTTGCCCAGCCCCGCAGCAGCGCGCTCCCCAATAGATCGCGCATGCTCTGCGAACGACAGACTCGCGTCGATTACCACACCCAGAACCCTGGTCGAACGCACGCTCTTGACTGAGACCCCATTGAGCCTGACTGTGGGCGGGCGTCTAGACAGCCCCCCCTTCAAAGTCATGGAATATGACTTCGAGGGGGAGAAGCCCAATCTGTTCCGTGCCCCCCACTCCGAGATTAACGCCATGGCGCACAAGGCAGAAGCCTCTATGCCGGCTCGACTGTCAGACTCAATGAGGATCGTAACATCATCCGCATACGCGACCACCCTGACGCCGACCGGGTATGGCAACCGAAGCAAGTCGTCAAGAAGCAGGTTCCACAAAGATGGGCCCACCACAGAACCCTGCGGACATCCCATTGTCGCTGTTTTCCACACGACCCCACCCCCGGCGAACAGCCCGACACGTCGGTTGGAGAAATACGACGCCAACATCTTATAGATGTTTGGCGGGCAGCCCCCGCTCTTCGCCTTGAGTAGGATCATGGGCCACCACGCATTGTCAAAGGCTCCAGATATGTCCAGGAAGATGGCCTGGACATACCTGGACCGGCTGTCGTGCACCGCGTGTATTATTTCATTCAGTGCCGTCAGCGTAGACCGGCCCCGAGAGAATCCGTGCTGGCTCGACGAGACACCCCGCGCTAACGATGGCGCACATTGTAGTATAACGCGCTCCAGGATTTTGCCCAGGACAGGAAGCAGGGTAATGGGCCGATACGCTTTAGGATCAGTGAAAGGCCTATCATTGCCCTTCGGCAGGACGATAAGCCTACCGTCCTTCCACGCATCGGGGAAGATACCCTCCGCGACGCACAGGCCGATCATGTGTGTCAGCTCGGCACTTGCGACCTGCCACACATGCCCGACTATACGCGCCGTGATCCCATCGATTCCCGGTGCCGTGTTAGGGAGATCCTTAACTATTTTCCCCAGATCCTGACTCGACGGAGGAGGCGCATCCCGACCGGACGGGATGCAGGCAGCCATCATACGCACCTGCCTGTGGTATGTAGTATCCAGCGACTGGTCATCGTCGGGGCAAAGTGCACCAACAAGGCTACGCATGGCAGTGCCCGCATCCTCGGCATATCCCTCTGCAAATCTCGTGCCGTTTATAACATTAGGCGGTGGCCTAAACCTACCGCTGGCAGCACGATAAGCCAAGCCCCAGGGATCCTGGTTTGCAGACTCTGCCAGGCCACGAAAAAAGTCCAGCTGCGCCTTCTCCATCAACGATCTATAGCTACTGCGACACTCATGAAAGGCCTTCCTCGCACACTCTTCCAAAGCCCCACCTCCCTTCCTTGCTGATTGCCAGTCTTTCCTCCTCTGGTTATGCCTTTTACGCATGGTCTCCAACGAGGGAGACCACCATTCATACCCTTTCGCTTTCTTACCATTACCACATGTACCTAAACACTCACCCGCCGACCACGCGATGATTCGCGTGAACTCCTTACATATTATTGACGCATCCTTCCTCCAGTTGATTCTGCCCACACGCTCGTGGATCATCGCCTGGAATCGGTCCCAGTCCACACCACGCTCCCGAAACCTTTTAGGCGCTTCCGTCGGCTCCTGAATAGTAGCGGCGTCTCGGACCCGTGCCCCACATAGCCTGAAGGTAATGAGCCGATGGTCACTGCAGCTCGCGTGCTCATGCACCGTCCAGTCGCGCACTCTAACTCCTCTTGTGGAGAAGGTGACGTCTATGTTGGACTCTCCGTTGGCTGTAGCGAAGGTTGGTGGCTGATCTGCAAGATTATGCACCACCAAATCCTGTGCCAACAGAAAGCCCTCCATTTCTTCCCGACGACGTGCCACTTCACGGCCTCTGCCAATATACTGTCGCGGTGCGCAGTGCCACAGTGGCGAGTGAGCGTTAGTATCTGCACCCACGAGCACACGATGTCCCCGTAGTTTTTCCAGTACCCTGGTAAGGTGCTCCAAGTGGGTTGAGATGTCCTCAGAGTACTGGAAGTACGCGCTAACGACGTACGTTGAAGTATCTCTCCAGGCTATGTGGCACACCATGCAGTGGCTCGTTGAAAGGTGGTGCAGTACAGCACCCACCATGTCGAGGCGCGGCAGGTAGACCCCCGCCCTGGGAGGTGACCCCCCAGGGAGAAGCAAATGCCCCATATGCGCCACTGACGTCTGCGGCGCCACATAGGGTTCCTGCACCAGCACTATGTCCAGTCCCAGCTCTGCAGCGATAGCCGGGAGCTCCGCCGTGGCAGTGGCCGAGCCCTGCAGGTTCAATTGACCTATGGTCAAGCTACCCATAATTGGTGCTGTTGACTGTCCTCTTCTCAGCGTGCATTCGCGCCGGACAGTCCCTCGATGCAGTGCGGTGCGTGCTGGCCTCCTTGCTGCCAAATCTCTTGCAGGTGGCACACACCTGCACAACCGATTGGCACTCCTGCCCTTTGTGCCCCTCCTCTCCGCACTTGCCACATACCATGGCCTTCGCCCGACAATACTTCTCCGGGTGCCCGTACAATTGGCATTTACTGCAGCAGGTCACGTCTACGTGGTCGGTTACTTCAACCACGTCCCACCCGATGTAGACCCGTTCCCGGATGATCAAGGCCCGGCGCAGCTCGTGGGACACCTGGCAGACCCACTTAGTTCTGCCATTGTGTCTGCTCCTCTTAAATAACGGGCGCAACTCCTTTGCTACCCTTTCCCTCGTCCAGGCTTCATTAGCGTGAAGGTTCTGCTCCACAAGCTCAGTAATGACCACCTCAGTGGAAGCCTCCTTGTCGATGCCGGTGAGAGCGATAAGTGGCTGCCTCGCAGCCGGTTCTGCCGTGCGCAGAGTGGCCGGAACCGCCTTCCTCAGGGCGTCCGCCGCCACCGCGGAGGTCGTCTGCACGATGATCCCCGCATTCCCGACCCTCCTAAGACCCGCAACTTGCAGGCCAAGTGTTGCTGGATCCACTGCAATGCGCAATGCCTCCCTGGTGTCATTGGAGGTCTTCAAGACCTCCTTTTGATCCTCGGCCGGGTAGATGGCCACTGATGGGTGGTCGCACGATGGGCACCGGCATCGCGTTCCTTCCCAACCGGAGGGCGTTGGCGAATGAACGCACTGGGGCAACATCCGATGGTGGCGCCGACACTGCCGCGCGCTCAACCTTCGCACCGGCCAACGCCAAACGAAGCGTCAGGTGTGTGACCACCGCGCTCAGCCTCTCGGTGAGAGCCCCAATCGCAGCCACTTCGTCTTTATTAAGTTTGGAGGTCTTTGACCTCACCGCCTCCATTATGCCCCTGGTGCTGCTCGTGGCAATGCCCGCCAGCTGCTCGACCGGCGCAGACTCCAGGGAGTCTACGGAGTACTCCATGGTAGGAGGCGCCGCATCCGCGGCCACTGTAGCCTGATCACAGCTCGGCAGAGGCGCTGGATCTGAAGTTGAAAGCCCACTGATGGGAGGGGCCTCTCTCCTCTTGGCGACCCTGCGTCGAAGTTATAGGGACAATCCCACCTCCCTCGGTCCTACCCGCCTTGCGGCATACGGACCTTTTCCATCCCACTTTGGTCCTGTCCCCCTATACTAAAAACCTCTCCCCTTTCTGGGGCGTTACACAGCACATAACGGACTTCGTGCCCGAGCAGTCCTACTGGAATACCAGACTAATCCTAACATTTCTAATTTGCTAAATCTAAATCTTTAGCTTCCAGGTCCTTCCTTAGGCTGTGCCATTTATGGGCAAATGACTTCAGCCTCCGGAAGCCCTCCGCCGAACCAACTAGCTCTTGATGGTAAACCGGGCCCACCACGTCCCTACACCAGTTCCCTAACATTTCCTGCCTGTAGTCGTCGTACAGGGTACAGTCCCACAGGACATGGTCCCGAGTTTCATCCGCCTGCCCACAATAGCATTCAGCAGTGTTGCATAGCGACATTGCGTGTAGGCGGCTCCTGAAACTCCCATGCCCTGTGAGAACCTGTGACGTGACATAATCCGGCTCCACCCATCGCTGCGCCAACCGATCGGCCACATCCGGAAAGAAACAGTGTAGTTCCCTACCATCCGCGCAGGCCAGCCATCGCTCCTGCCACTGAGCAACTATCTCCGCTCTCACCTTCCCAATAGCCACTTTACGCTCCCTACTGACCAACCCGGAACACTCCTGCGCAACTCGTCCCGCGCGGCAGACCTCAAGGTCAGCCGGCAGCACACCCGCCAACACCGGTAACGCAGCGGTACTTACCGACCTGTATGCCTTGGTCAGCAAAATCATTGCCGGGCGTTGCGTGCGGAGCAGCGTACTCCGCACTGCATACCTTCCACAACTCCGCCACCATACGGCCGCAGCATACGTCAAAATCGCCACATAAGTCCCTGCCAACAAGACTTTCAGGGCTCGATATTTTATACCCCAGGAAGATGCCGATACTCTCGACATCTTCCCGAAGGCATTCACAGCCCGTTGGCCGGCCAAACTAGCATGCGGCACATAGGAGCCCGCTTCATCGATTACAACGCCCAGCAACTTAGCCTGCGCCACACTCGCTATCGAGGCACCATCCATGCGAATTGTAGGGGGACGTTTAAATTTGCCCTTCAATGTGAGGGACTGCGACTTTGCAGCTGAAAACTGGAGGCGGTTCCGTATCCCCCAAGCGGACACCGCCTCTAGCGACGACTGAGCCTTATGCTCAATCGCCGCCCGACTCGGCGCCTCGATAACGACCGTAATGTCGTCCGCGTATGCCACCGCACTAACACCCTCTGGCCATGGCAACCGCAGGATGTCATCGAGCAGGAGGTTCCATAATGTCGGCCCAATAACTGAACCCTGGGGGCAACCCATAGTGGATTTCTTCCACACCGCCTGGTCGCCCACAAAAAGGCCAACCCGCCTGTTTGTAAAATAACTAATTAACATTTGGTAGATGTTCGGCGGGCACCCACCCTGCTTAGCCTTAGTTAGGACCATGGGCCACCAGGCGTTGTCGAAGGCCCCCGAAATGTCTAATAAAATGAGCTGAACATACCTTTCCGAGGAGTCCGCCGCCCGGTCCAAGATCGCATTCAGCGCCGTGACCGTCGACTTACCCCTCGAAAAACCATGCTGAGACTCAGAGATATTCCGGTATAAGCAGGGAGCGCATGTGATAATGAGGCGTTCCAATATCTTCCCCAGTATAGGGAGAAGGGTAATCGGTCTGTACGCCTTGGGATCCGAGAGCGGCCGATCATTGCCCTTCGGCAAGACGACCAACTTGCCTACCTTCCAGATGTCAGGAAACACACCCTCTCCAACACATGCGGAGTACATGAGCAGCATCTCTGCTCCACTTACCCTCCACGCGTGCTTAATGATCCGGGCTGACAAACCATCCAGCCCGGGAGCCGTGTTGGGGAGATCCCTAATGATCCGTTCGAGTGCCGCACCGCTGGGTGGATCAGAGTTCCGCCCTGTTGGGGAACAAGCCGCCGCAATCCTGACCTGCCGATGGTACGACGTGTCCGTACTGGGATCATCATCCGGACATAGGGCACTAAGAAGGCCTGCCGCAGTACCCTCAGCCGTCGTCGAGAACCCCTCCACCAACCGTATTCCCTGCATAACGTTAGCAGGGGGGCGCACTCTGCCCGACGCAGCTCTATACGCCAACCCCCAGGGATCGTCATTCCCTGACTCCGCAATGCCTCGAAAATACGATAGTTCGGCATCCCGCATAGCGGCTTTATACTGCGCCCTCGCCACCTGCAGAGAAGCATGCCTTTCCCCTTCCCTGACATCCTTTACTTTGCGTGCGTGCTGCCAGGCACGTCGCGCACCATACACCTCATGACGCAATCTGTCCAGTCCCGGAGACCACCATTCATAACCCCCAGTATCCCTCTTCCCTCGCTTACCATACCATTCAACCGCAGTACTGATGAGAATCTCTGAGTATTGGGAGCAGATCACCTGTGCCGGCTTCGACGTCTGAAGCCTGCCCATCCTGTTGTGGAGCACACTGCGAAAACGCTCGTAATCCACTCCCCGCTCCCGGAAGGATACTGTAATGATGGCCTCCTCCCCAGCACGACCCGCTGTCCATGCGGAACCCATGCCAACCTCAAACGTGATGAGCTGATGATCACTAATGCTGACCCCCTCATGCACTGTCCACTGTGACACTGATAACCCCCTATTCGTTAGCGTCAAGTCAACATTTGACTGACCGTTTGGTCCATGGAATGTGGGCGGTTGACCCTCCACATTGTGGACCACGAGACCCCTGCCTAAGATGAGGCCCTCCATTTGAGTCCTCCTGTAGTCTGTGTCCGGACCCCTACCCACATATTGCCTGCGTTCACAGTGCCACAGCGGCGAGTGAGCATTGCTGTCCATTGCAACCAGCACATGCCGGCAGTCATAGGGACACCCACCTCCACCCATGGCCCCACCGACTTCAAGTCATATGGGCCGAAGCTCAAGGAGACGGCTGCGGACATAGCCCGCTAACGCAGTGCTTATAACCGCAGCCGCTTCTTGACCCTTTACAAATTCTTTATCCTGCCCCCTATGTGCCTTTCCCCCCTTTCTGGGGCGGCATGCTAGCATACCCCTCTATTGGGTTGACAGCACTTAAACAGCTTCGCTGCCGACCTTGACTGTCTCCAGTCACTCCTCTAGTCCGCTCCTCACCTTATGCCACTCGTGTGCGAAGTCCCTGAGCCGCCGGAAGTTGGCCTCCGAAGCCACGAGGTCGCTGTAATACACCGGTCCCTCCTCCAGGCGAGTGATCCCATCCATCATCTTACACCGCTGCTCCTCGTACATAGGGCATCGCCACAGAATATGGTCCAAACTCTCATCCTCTTCCCCACAGTAGCACACACTATCCTCGCACAGTTTCATTTCACTCAATCTCTTTCGGAAACATCCATGCCCTGTCAGAATCTGGGAGACTTGATAGTCCGGCTCGACCCAGGTTGCCCTCAGTCTAGCCGACACGTCCGGGAAAAACCGATAAAGTTCCCTACCCTTATCCTCCGCCGCCCATCGCTGCTGCCAATTGGCTACAGCGTCGTCCGCGATATCCCTTCTTCCTGCCCTGAACACGTCCCGCGGCAAGTGACGAATGTCATCTATCATACCTGCACGAATCACCTCGAGATCAGCTGGCAGCACTCCCGCCAAGACAGGCAGCGCCGCGGTGCTGACCGACCGGTATGCCTTTGACAAAAGGATGAGCGCAGACCTCTGTGTCCTCAGCAGTGCAGACCTGTTAATGCATGCTCACGCGCCTCCACCAGCACCCCGCCGCATATGTGACAATGGGGACAAATATGCCTTTGTACAGGACCTTAAGGGCCCTGTACCTAACGCCCCAGGATGAGGCCGAGACGCGCGACATCTTGCCCAGCCCCGCAGCAGCGCGCTCCCCAATGGATCGCGCATGCTCTGCGAACGACAGACTCGCGTCGATTACCACACCCAGAACCCTGGTCGACCGCACGCTCTTGACTGAGACCCCATTGAGCCTGACTGTGGGCGGGCGTCTAGACAGCCCCCCCTTCAAAGTCATGGAATATGACTTCGAGGGGGAGAAGCCCAAAGGGACAGTGGGAATCTCGTTAATCCATTCATGCGCGCCACTAATAAGATGATGAGGCATTTGGCTACCTTAAGAGAGTCATAGTTACTCCCGCCGTTTACCCGCTGATTGAGTATCGCGTTTAGCCAAGGACGCTTTTTGAAGTTTACTACTCAGAAACAGGCTAGAGAATGAGAAATTGAAAGAGGTCAGGTACTCACGGGATACTGGGAGCCAGGGGATCACCACACTGTATCAGTAGCAGTTGTATTTCACCATATTTATTTATTTAACCTTTTCGCACATAAAACGTACAAAGGCGGACTTAATGCCT
Source organism: Cosmia pyralina (assembly GCA_946251885.1). Taxonomy (NCBI): domain Eukaryota; kingdom Metazoa; phylum Arthropoda; class Insecta; order Lepidoptera; family Noctuidae; genus Cosmia; species Cosmia pyralina. Next base: position 31,653,461 of record OX276342.1, read on the forward strand.
TAGGCATATTTTAGTGTTTTGCTCACCACGCGCGTCGGTTAGACCGGCTGGTCCTTTTTGTTGAGTTCGAACTGAGTTGTTTTCTTCACGCCGTCAGATGGCGGGAGCGATGCGTTGTCCTTGAAGCACTCACAGCGGTGAGCGAGCACAAGAGGCGTGGAATTTGAACCAGGTAGGAAAAGGAAAGACTAAGGAAAGCATCCTGAAGCCTGTTCATATCCCCCCACTTGGAATCAACCAGGGATTTCATAAGATAAGATAGATGAAGTTCGAGACTTAAGGCCTATGCAGATTCATTTGTCAAAGTGCTGATAAGAGTTAAAGTTGGAAGCTAAGCTGATAAGAACAAAATAAGTTTAAAGGAGATATATAATTCTGATATATACTAAATACTTGAAAATGTGTAAGTGTTATAGTGCGTTAAGTTATAAGTATGTAAATATTATGTAGATAAATTAATTACTTTGTTCAATTGGAAGAGGACAAATTTTGACAGCAGGTCTTACAAGTAAGCCTTTAGATGTTTTGACTGTCACAACACGAGTAATGTCGTCTTTACCCAGATGGAGCTGTACAACGCGACCCAACTTCCATTCGTTAGCGGGTAAGTTGGGTTCATAAATGGTTACAAGATCGTTCAGTTTTGGCTGACGGTTGCCGTGTTTAAACCATTTTATTCGCTGTTGTAAGGTATGCAAATAGTCCCTTTGCCAAGTGCACCAAAAGCTCTGTGATAGGCGCTGTAATACGAGGGCGGGTCAATAAGTCCGTGACTTTTTGATTTTTCCGTCTCTTAATTGAAATGGCAACACTGCTCCCGTCAACAGTCATCTGTCAGATGACTCCTGTCAAAAATTGAACAAGCTGTGACATTTAGTTTGTTTTTGACAGCCGTTAATATCAGACTACCGCGTTGACTGAGAAGAAAATGGAAAAAAGTGAATTTCGTGTGCTCATTAAGCATTATTTTTTGCGGAAAAAATCCATTACGCAAACCAAGGCTAAGCTTGATAAATATTATGGGGACTCTGCACCATCCATTTCCATGGTAAAAAAGTGGTTTACTGAATTCCGATGTGGCCGTACTAGCACGGAAAATGCCGAACGTTCTGGACGCCCAGTTGAGGTCTCCACATCCGAAACAGTTGAAAAAATCCACGATATGGTTTTAGCCGATCGGCGATTAAAAGTGAGAGAGATTGTGGAAGCCATAGGCATCTCGCATGGCTCAGTGGTTTCAATTTTAAACGATCATTTGGGTATGAGAAAGCTTTCCGCAAGATGGGTGCCGCGTTTGCTCACAATCGACCACAAACGCAAACGTGTGACAATTTCGCAGGAATGTTTGGCGTTGTTCAATCGCAATATGAACGAGTTTTTGCGCCGTTTCGTAACCGTGGACGAAACGTGGATCCACCACAACACACCGGAGACCAAACAGCAGTCAAAACAGTGGGTTTCTCGGGGTGAATCGGCGCCAAAGAAGGCAAAGGTGGGTTTGTCAGCCAACAAAGTCATGGCGACTGTTTTTTGGGATGCACGCGGTATTATCCACATTGACTACCTTCAAAAAGGAAAAACAATCAATGGCGAATATTACAGCAACTTATTGGGTCGATTCGATGAGGCATTGAAAGAAAAGCGACCGCACTTGGCCAAGAAAAAAGTCCTTTTCCATCAGGACAATGCACGGGTGCACACATGTGCAGTTTCTATGGCAAAAATCCATGAATTGGGCTACGAATTGCTCCCTCATCCGGCCTATTCTCCCGATCTAGCCCCGTGTGACTACTTCTTGTTCCCAAACTTAAAGAAATGGCTCGGTGGAAAGAGATTTGCCTCCAACGACGAAGTCATCTCACAAACAAATGCCTATTTTAAAGACCTCGACAAATCATATTTTTCGGAAGGGATAAAAAAATTGGAGAAACGTTGGGCTAAGTGTATAGAGCTCAAAGGAGACTACGTTGAAAAATAAAATAACTTTTTATCTAAAAATTTGTGTTTCATTTAAAAAGTCACGGACTTATTGACCCGCCCTCGTAGCTGCCAACGAGAACGTAATGTCTCGTTTTCGGCATACCTCGGTTCAGGCAGAGATACTAAAGGTCGACCGATGAGGAAGTGACCAGCTGTAAGAGCGTCAACCTCGCCGTGATCGGAAGATAGTTCTATTATGGGTCTAGAGTTTAACATGGCTTCCACCTTCGTTAAGATAGTATAAACGACACGTACGAGTACGACAAGCGAGTCAGTTTACTAGTATAAGTGCATTAAAGGCTTTGTATGAAGCACTGGTAAAGAGCCACCTACAGTACAACGCGGCTATTTGGAGTCCTAGTGAGGCCAAATACAGTTTCATGCTAGAGCGGATACAAAACAAATACACACATCAAAAGTGTCTAGGGATCAACATATATTTTTGCAATAACTTTTCTCCTGATTGATATTAATTAAAATTTTCTTTAAGGATTCATCAAATAAAGTGTTTTCGTTTGTCACAGTAACGATAAACCAAGTCACCTTTGCATTAATAAAGAAATTTGCCATTTTCCTAATAAAGGGATTTTTGACATTTGAACCACTAACATTAAAGTTCGAGAAAAAGACTGAAATAACAGTTTTCTTTAAAATTTTATTGGGTAACTTAAACAATTAATAATCCGTGTTTCTACCGCGAACACTAACAACACAAGAACATCGGTTTGGCATACTCAAAATGAGTTCATCCAAATCACGCTGTGGAATGGCCGCCCATGTTCGTTGCAACAACAAAAAAAGGTCTTCTTGCGACTGGATACCCTCCATATTCGGCAGAGCTCTTCTCTGTAGCATATCCCATGCATGCTCAATCGGGTTCAAGTCTGGCGACTGTGCAGGCCAGGGCTGGACATTGATGTTAGCTGCGGCGAGAGTCTGTCTTACAACTCTTGCGGTGTGCGGTCGTGCATTATCATGCATTAACTGAAATAAGGGACTGATTTGCACTTGTAGAGGAACGATGACGTCTGATACAATCGTCTCAGCATAAATTTGAGCGTTGAGGTTGCCTCTGATCCAAATCAACTCAGTTCTTCCGCCGATCCAAATACCCGCCCATACCATGATGGTTCCACCACTATAAGGATGGACTTCCTGGCAGGATTTTAATCGCTGTTGGCGTCCAGGGGTTCTCCAGTGTCGTATACGTCTTGTATCCGGTCTCATACCAAAACGAGACTCATCAGAAAAGCACACGAAACGCCATTGTTCTTCTGCCCAATTTCTGTGTTCAAGAGCCCATTGATATCGAATCCTACGATTGTGCATTGCTATAGGTGGTACCCGTAGCGGTCTTCGGGAATGAAGGTTCACTTCATGCAAGCGGTTTCTGACTGTTTGGTCGCTAATTAAGTTCCCTGAAGAGTGATGAAGCCTCACGGCTAACATCATGGCGGTTATAGTTGGAGCTCTTCGAGTTAAGATTTGAATGTAAGATTTGAAGGTCTTGTCTCCGTGTGGTGCAGCGATACCGTCCTCCATGGCGCTCAGCCACGGTACCAGTGCTTCGGTAACGTGTCCAAAGTCGACTGATAACACTCTGACTTGTATTCAGAGCTAAAGCCACAGTACGTTGCCGGGAACCAGCTTCTATCATTCCCACGGCTCTGAGCATTTCTTCCCTGCTTAAATGACGTCGCCGCTCCATAATAACGTTGGTTTTAATCAGTAGTAGGGAAACAGTAGCACTAATAATGTCTTCAATGCGTTGTATGTTTTTATAGGGAAAATATTGACAGCTGATTTTCATCTTTTACTCGAATTTGATTCACAGTTCCTGATTCAAATTATGAAATGCACCAAAAAGGATCCATATCAATTTATAAAATCATAAATTTATTACAAAGCCACATCTCAATCTCAAGAAATCCGCATAAAAATGCTTGATCCCTAGACACTTTTGATGTGTGTATGTTAGGTTCATGTATAAAAAGTTATTTGGAGTGTATCCGGGATACCCGCTATTGTATCCTACCTTATTTATCTTGGGTATGGTAGGCTATACAAAATTAGAAATTAAGCGTGAACTTGCACTAGCCACATACCTGTTCAATGTTATAAGAGGTAAAATATCTAATATAGACATTCTGCAGTCGATTATGTTGTGCGTGCCCAACGAGTATGTAAACAGACGCCGGCGGCCGCAGCTGCTGGTAGTGCCGAAAGCGCGCACCAATCTTCTCCGTCGTGCTCCGCTAACGCGTGTGTTGGATTATTAACGATTGTTCGTATTTATGGAGAATAATTAAGTAATTGAATAGTTTATTGATAATCTTATTACGAACGTCAGTGTCACTCTGTCAGAATAAATGATGACAGTGACGTTTGGAAACGTTCCATTTCAATAACATTTGAATAAACTTGATAAACGTAAATTAATGTTTCACGAATAGAATAATTAATGTTGTACTTATAATATAATATGATATTGACCCTATTAATCAAAACAAAGTCATAGAACGTCAGCTATCACTTTAAAGATGATAGTGACGTTCGGAAACGTTACATTTCAGTGATATTTTATTAAACGTAAATTAATGTTCTATATGTAGAAATGTACATATTGTTATTTGCATTTCTTTGATTGATATTTCATAGACAGATGTATTTTATATTAATTGTTTATATTGCGACTTAAAATACTCGTATTACCAACAACGATTGTAGAGTTGTCGCACAACAGACAATTATGGTGGCTACTGATAATCAAGTTTATACTTGATTATAATAACAATACTGTAAATGAATAAGTAATAATTAATATGATATTAATAATGTTTCTCATGATTTTACATTGCAATTTCTATGTACCAAGTTATTTCTAAATAACTTGTAACAATAGTCATGACCTGTGATTGGCAGAAATAAATCATGACCCTTGATTGGTTGAAACTAATATCGTAACAGATCTTACTTCTAGATTATAAATAAACAATAACTGTATTCCTAAATGATCCCTTAATGTTTTAAAACAGTCTCGCAATATATGATTTGTTAATTAATACCTATTTTAGAAGTTATTTGTCAATTATGTATAACCATCTGTGATTGGTCTAAAATGGCGCCAAGAGGTGGGAATAGTTTGTACCTAGTAGGTAGGTACCAGTAATATTTAAAAACTATAAAAGACGGGACTACCCCGAATTAGGGGGACTCGTTATGCTAGCTGTCGTACGGTAAAGACCCTCTGGTGTCTGCCGTAAATATAAAGCTGCTAAGGAGGTCCTATCATCCAAGTCTTTTGGTTACAACTGTTAAACGGTACAGACAGACCATGAGTGGTGTCCCATGTCCGTAATTATTAAGTTGCTAAAAGTTATAATACGTCATTGGCTAAGCCAATGTGAAACACCACGCTGCATAGCAGAAGTTCTGTGTAAAATGGATTCTTTTGGATCTGGTGAAAGATCTAACTACACACATCAAAAGTGTCTAGGGATCAACATATATTTTTGCAATAACTTTTCTCCTGATTGATATTAATTAAAATTTTCTTTAAGGATTCATCAAATAAAGTGTTTTCGTTTGTCACAGTAACGATAAACCAAGTCACCTTTGCATTAATAAAGAAATTTGCCATTTTCCTAATAAAGGGATTTTTGACATTTGAACCACTAACATTAAAGTTCGAAAAAAAGACTGAAATAACAGTTTTCTTTAAAATTTTATTGGGTAACTTAAACAATTAATAATCCGTGTTTCTACCGCGAACACTAACAACACAAGAACATCGGTTTGGCATACTCAAAATGAGTTCATCCAAATCACGCTGTGGAATGGCCGCCCATGTTCGTTGCAACAACAAAAAAAGGTCTTCTTGCGACTGGATACCTTCCATATTCGGCAGAGCTCTTCTCTGTAGCATATCCCATGCATGCTCAATCGGGTTCAAGTCTGGCGACTGAGCAGGCCAGGGCAGGACATTGATGTTAGCTGCGGCGAGAGTCTGTCTTACAACTCTTGCGGTGTGCGGTCGTGCATTATCATGCATTAACTGAAATAAGGGACCGATTTGCACTTGTAGAGGAACGATGACGTCTGATACAATCGTCTCAGCATAAATTTGAGCGTTGAGGTTGCCTCTGATCCAAATCAACTCAGTTCTTCCGCCGATCCAAATACCCGCCCATACCATGATGGTTCCACCACTATAAGGATGGACTTCCTGGCAGGATTTTAATCGCTGTTGGCGTCCAGGGGTTCTCCAGTGTCGTATACGTCTTGTATCCGGTCTCATACCAAAACGAGACTCATCAGAAAAGCACACGAAACGCCATTGTTCTTCTGCCCAATTTCTGTGTTCAAGAGCCCATTGATATCGAATCCTACGATTGTGCATTGCTATAGGTGGTACCCGTAGCGGTCTTCGGGAATGAAGGTTCACTTCATGCAAGCGGTTTCTGACTGTTTGGTCGCTAATTAAGTTCCCTGAAGAGTGATGAAGCCTCACGGCTAACATCATGGCGGTTATAGTTGGAGCTCTTCGAGTTAAGATTTGAATGTATCGGTCTTGTCTCCGTGTGGTGCAGCGATACCGTCCTCCATGGCGCTCAGCCACGGTACCAGTGCTTCGGTAACGTGTCCAAAGTCGACTGATAACACTCTGACTTGTATTCAGAGCTAAAGCCACAGTACGTTGCCGGGAACCAGCTTCTATCATTCCCACGGCTCTGAGCATTTCTTCCCTGCTTAAATGACGTCGCCGCTCCATAATAACGTTGGTTTTAATCAGTAGTAGGGAAACAGTAGCACTAATAATGTCTTCAATGCGTTGTATGTTTTTATAGGGAAAATATTGACAGCTGATTTTCATCTTTTACTCGAATTTGATTCACAGTTCCTGATTCAAATTATGAAATGCACCAAAAAGGATCCATATAAATTTATAAAATCATAAATTTATTACAAAGCCACATCTCAATCTCAAGAAATCCGCATAAAAATGCTTGATCCCTAGACACTTTTGATGTGTGTACAATGTTCATGTAAGTTGATTGTATATCTTGATTATTGTTGATAACTATGTTGTTCTGTATGTGTTATAATACGACTAATGATATTGTGCAAATTCCTATCTATTGTTATAGTTGCTAACTTTGAGAAAAATGATCTATGATGATCTGATCTATATTTATAAGGTAATGTGATACCTAATTGAGACTGATCCTAATGTAAAAATGTATGGATAAAATACTAAAGTTCCCATGGAGTTTCTTGTCCGTTCTTCTCCATGTCTACCTAGTTTTGCGAACGGACAAATAGCTTTCTTAGATAAATAATTATTGACAAGCCTAATTGAAATAATAAATACCTAGTCTTGTCTTTCTGTGCTTTTCTTCATGAAACCCTTTCCTTACACACCATGTTCATAACTAGTTTCATACACAGTAAATAACTAATAATCATCTTGACATACAAAGCTTTTAATTAAGTGGATATATATATACCTACAATCCACTTTCTAACACGTGCGTTGTGCACTCTAAACACGGTAGCTATGAGCTTGAACCTCTTCTCTTGTACACTGAACGACTTTACTATAGTAACCTCTAGACTGCTATGTTATCCAGATCTGCCTGTGTATTGTTATAGTTAGTAACTAAGTACCTAGTTTTAATATTTTGTTGAGTTTTCTTTTGTTATGTACCACTCTATCAATTTAGGTTAACCTGTAAAGATAGGATGTGATGTTAAATAAATAAATAAAATTCTTCAAACGTAAGAATCTGGGGTCCGATGATACGTTTGAGATGGTATTTTGTCGATTTTATACCGCTCTCGAAAATGTTTTTTGTGACCTCTCCAAGGCATTTGATTGCGTCGATCACGAAACCTTACTCTTGAAACTTGAGCATTACGGACTTGGAAAACTTGCGCTCAGTTTAGTAAAATCTTATTTAAATGATAGACAACAGCAAGTTCAAATAAATGGTATCACTTCACTTGGTTTAAATGTAAGAATGGGTGTTCCACAAGGCTCAATATTGGGTCCTTTCCTCTTTTTAGTGTATATTAATGATTTACTCCATTTATTAAAAAATCAACCACAAATGGTGTTATATGCTGACGAAACTTCCTTAATTTTTAAGGTAGGTAGACGTGATACAAATTTTAACGACGTTAATAACGCCCTACTGCAGGTCCAAAATTGGTTCACTGCTAATAATTTAGTATTAAATGGGAAAAAAACTAAGTGCATTAGATTTTCTTTACCAAATGTAAAAAGTAGTGATTGTGAGATAGTATTGAATCAAGAGAAACTAGAATTCGTCGATAAAACCGTTTTCTTGGGAATCACGCTCGACTCAAGGCTACAATGGGGTCCTCATTTAACATCACTTGCAGGACGGCTAAGTTCAGCAGCATATGCTGTCAGAAAAATCCGTCAATTTACTGATTTAGATACCGCGCGGCTAGTCTATTTTAGTTACTTTCATAGTATCATGTCTTACGGTATTTTACTTTGGGGACGGGCTGCAGACATCGAGTCAATTTTTATTCTGCAGAAAAGAGCCATTAGAGCCATATATAATCTCCGCAAGCGCGATTCTCTAAGGGAATTGTTTAAGGAAATTAACATCATGACGGTACCTTGTCAATATATCTACGAAAATATCATGTACGTAAGGAAAAATTTACATCTTTTTAGTAAAAGAGGTGAAAGGCATAATTATAGTACTAGAAAAAGGGACCTATTAGCTCAACCAGGTTTCAGACTAGCTAAAGTAGACTCGTCGTTCATGGGGTACTGTTTAAAATGTTACAATAAAATACCTCCACACATCTCAATGAGACTAAATTCAAAACTTGTATAAAACGCACACTATGCGGGCAGGCATATTATAAGTTCGGGGATTACATAACTGATAAAAATGCTTGGCATTGAGCCAAGCATTTTTATCTGCTCCACAACCACAACTAATTAATTAACATTTGAAGATACTGTTGGAGCTGCTGAAGATTGTAAGACTATCATTGCATTGTATAGACTCAATCTCCTTTGTATTATATAATTGCATAGCACATGTGTGAGTACTATGTACATACTCTAAAGCTACCATTTACTGGGTACGTCTTTGTTTGACTTGAATGTGCCCTGGCGGCTGAGAGTATGTGACGCTCACTCTAATGTCTCGCTGATGGTGGCGCGTGTTGGATCATTTAGCTAATCCATGCGTCAGGTTCGTGAACAAGCACTGTCAGTGAAGGCTGGGCATACCTTAGCGGCCACGGCTTATTTTAATTTGATTTAAATATTTGAATTGTTTTTTTTTTAAGGACGCTTTTAACGTTCTGAATCGTTCTCACATGTAAAATTTCAACATGAATGATGTAACCATTATTTTGTAACCATATCTTGATTTAAAAGAGTGTCCGTGGAGTTTCTTGCCCCTTCTTCTCCATAGGCGCCCATTCCAAAGCATAGTAGGTACTATGCTTTGGAATGGGCGCCTAGCTTCATCTTTCTGACTGACCGACCCCTTGACAATTCAAAAGTGCCTGTAATTGGTTTAATTGAAACAAATGCTTTGAGTTTGAGTTTGAGGATGCCTCCGAAATGAGGACCGGAAGGAGCTTCCACGCGATTCCTCGAGAAGCGAGGTGATTGGAAATACTATCGCTTTCGCGGTGGAGCATTTCGCTAACTTCCGACAAGGAACGCCTGGCACCCACGAAGTTAGTACCACCATATGTGACTATGGAGTGACAAAGTCCTCTCCGCGATACAAAACGATCTAAGGCCGCTATAAATGCTTCAGATGTCAGCTCAGTAACCAGCTCGAGATGAACGGCCTTGGTCGCGTGGCAGACTATGAGGCAAAGATACGTTTTGTAAGTTTTAGCATTACGACGTCTACTTTCTTTTATGTAGGTACATTTTTAAGTTCGCGGAATGGAGGGTGAGAAGTGAAAATAAAAATACTAAATTATTTTTCTTTTCCAATATATTCACCTGCTACCATTGTACATTTTTCAGATTTTTAATAATAATATCAATATAGAAAAAGGTAAGATTGTGGGAGGAAATTACTCAACAGAGGCGGAAGAAGTAATAGAAGCAATGAAAAACGAAGAACTTTATAAATACTTAGGATACAACCAAGCACGACTTTTAGAGCATAAAACTATTAAAGATAAACTCAAACAGGAATACTATAAAAGGCTGCATTCATTATGTAAAATGTACCTAGCCAGTAAAAATTTATTCAAATCCATAAATACTTATGCTATACCTATACTAACTTATTCTTTCGGCGTGATAAAATGGTCCAACACAGAATTACATGCTCTGGAAACTAAAACTAGAACAATTCTTACACAACATAGATATCACCACCCCAAATCAGCAATAGAAAGAGTAATTATGTCCAGAAAAGAAGGGGGCAGAGGATTAATTGAAATATCACACTTACACAAAAGACAAATAATAAACCTAAAACAATTTTTCAATAGGAAGAAGAATACCAGCCAATTACACAAAACAATAGTAGAGATAGATAAAAAATATACACCACTAACCTTAGCGAAGACAATATTGAAACAATAGATAAAGCTAGACATATAGAAGAGATACATAAAAAATGGAGACAGAAAGAACTACACGGAAGACATCCTAATGATTTATACCAAACAGACATAGACAAACAAGCTTCCAACAAATGGCTGGAATTGAGTGGAATATTTCCGGAAACCGAAGGATTTATGCTAGCCATTCAAGACCAGATCATAAACACCAAAAATTATAGAAAATTCATAATTAAAGATAACACAATAAGAAGCGATTTATGCAGAAAGTGCCACAGCAAACCGGAAACTATACAACACATCACAGGAGCTTGTAGCACACTCACCCAAAATGATTACACTCATAGACACAATCAACTTGTTAATATTATACACCAAAAACTCGCAACAAAACACAATCTCATGCAGGATCCTTACACACCATACTACAAATACTCACCTGGGGCTGTACTAGAAAACCAATCTTACAAATTATATTATGACCGTACTATAAAATTACTGATCATACAATATATAACAACAGACCCGATATAACACTTGTTGATAAAGAAAACAAACACACATACATAATAGATATAGCAGTCCCAAACACTAATAATATACAGAAAACTATCTCGGAAAAAATTAGGAAATATACAGAACTACAAGAAGAAATCACCAGAGTCTGGAAAATGAACAGAGTAACCATAGTCCCAATAGTGGTATCGACGACTGGTATTGTCCCAAAACAGTTATTTAACAGCTTAAATGCAATAAACCTTTCCAAATATACTTACCTCACACTTCAGAAAGCAGCTATATTAAACACATGTCGTATAGTCCGGAAATTCCTACAGTTAGATTTAGACAATAATTTCAATGCAGTATAAAGTACCTAATCCATCTACTCAAACTTAAAATCTCACCTTGGTTAACACCCGTGAGATTTTAAAAATACCAGGTTCTATCAACCTGAGAAAATAAATATAAAAAACAAAATAATAATAATAACCCCACCGCCGTATCTCTACGTTGACGTCGTGGTGGGGCTTGCGCGCTCCGAACTCTGGGTCTGTGCCTATGGAGTTTACTTTGCCGAAACAGGTCTAGGGTGAGGAGCCAGACCAAGAGAGATACGTGAACCCGCAGGGCAGTATGTGGCGAGCTGTTGGGCAGTAGCGACCCCACGGACCCTATTTCCCGGGAGAAGTCTTGTTCTTCACCTCTGGCTTGCCTTTATTGGCCGGCTGGAGTGAACACTGACGGGAACAGAGCTCCCACCTCATTCTTGCCTTTATTGCCCGGCTTGAGTGGAGATTCGCAAGAGCAAACGTGCTCGGAGGAAGGAAGTATTCCAGTAAGTGCTTGTAGGGATCTTGACCATCTTCCGGGCTCTGGGATTGTTCTGAGAGCCGTGGAATACCTCTCCACTCCTCGAGCACCTCAGGACATGTTGCCCTTGTCGCTACGTCACTATGTGCTAGCGACCGTTTCCGGGGGCCCATTATTGTGTGTGCAAGTCACCCCCTGCCAATTTAGCTGTGTATATTATATATCATTGGTCAGGCAGGGGACATAGTTCTTCCATAGCTCAAGGTACCCAATCCATGTAGCCACCCAAACCCATAGCCCAATGTGTTTTGTTTCCATGTTCTGCAATAGTCCTGCACCAACCGGGGGTTGTCCTTGGGTGCACTTGCATAGTGCATACAGGGATAATCGTCGGCTGGTGCCTCCTCGTCATTTGAAATTGTCTAAGGGGCCTCTGCGAGTTGGCTTCGGCCCCTCGTACGCCTTCCAAAGGCCCGGGACCCCAGGGTCCCGAGATAAGCCAAAGACAAGAAATAATAATAATAATAATAATAACTTTACACCATTAGACGTAGCCAGAGCAGTCCGTCCGTTACCGAATTGGAAATCACCGGGACCGGACGGACTGCACAATTTTTGGTTGAAATGGCTAAGTAGTTCACACACTTGCCTGGCATCTCAGTTCCAATCATCCTTAGAGTCTGGGTCGCTACCGCCGTTTCTAACAACAGGCGTTACCCACCTGCTCCATAAGTCAGGTAGTCCCGTGGAACCCAAGAATTATAGACCGATCACGTGTTTGTCGACGGTCTATAAACTTCTTACATCCATTTTGAGAGCGAAAATTAATACGCACATTGACAGTAACACGATTATGTCTACCTCTCAAAATGGATATAGGAACGGGTCTCGCGGTACTAAGGAGCTACTTCTCATCGACATGGCCATTAGCCAACAGGTTCGTCGATCCCGCAAGGATCTGTCGACATGCTGGATAGATTATAAGAAGGCCTATGACTCGGTGCCACATACATGGCTCATAAAGGTGTTGGAGTTGTACAAGATTGATGCGACTCTACGCACCTTCCTTGAGTCGTGTATGGGGCAATGGAGGACGGTCCTTCGCTATCCTGGATGTCGACAGATCCATGGGAATGATGATCCTGTATGGATTAAACGGGGAATATTTCAGGGCGACAGTTTGAGTCCACTTTGGTTCTGCTTAGCCCTGAATCCTCTAAGCACACTGTTGGAGGATTCAGGTCTAGGCTATCGGTTGAAGAGAGGTGGTCAGGTGATATCTCACCTCCTCTACATGGATGATTTGAAACTCTTTGCCCACAACAAATTGCGGCTGATGGAGCTACTTAAGGTTACTGAAACTTTCAGTAGCGCCATCAGGATGGAATTTGGTGTGGACAAATGTGCAATCATGCATGTAAAACGAGGTGAGGTTATGGAATCCGATGGAATTCAACTTTCGGATTCCATACATCTTAGATCCCTCTCCTCATCCGAAAGCTATAAGTATTTGGGTATGTCGGAAGCGTTAGGCATCAACGTTGCTGACATGAAGCAATCGTTGAAGGAGCGCTTCTTTGGTCGCCTGAAGAAGGTATTAACCAGTCTTCTTTCAGGCGGAAACAAGGTGCGCGCTTTCAACGGTTGGGTCATGCCGGTTTTGATGTACTCTTTCGGCATACTCAGATGGACTCAGACTGAACTCGACGCCCTGGATAGAAGGGTCCGTACACTGCTGACTGCAAACCGGATGCATCACCCACGATCATCGGTGATGAGACTGTACATCCCGCGGAAGTGCGGGGGTCGAGGCTTTTTAAATGCGAAGACCCTCCACAACCGCGAGGTGTGCAGCCTCAGAGAATATTTTTTAAAAATCGAAGTGGGTATGCACCGTGATGTGGTTGCAGTGGACAAGGGGCTCACCCCGCTGTCCATGGCTAAAGAGAACTGGCGCAAACCTGTAGTACTTACTACCGATGACCGCAAGAAGGTATGGCAAAGCAAGGAGCTCCACGGGCGCTTCTATCGGGCTCTTCATGAGCCCGGTGTAGATTTCTTAGCGTCCGTATCCTGGCTACGTTTCGGTGACCTTTTCGGGGAAACTGAAGGTTTCGTCTGTGCAATTATGGACGAAGTTATCTTGACGAATAACTATCGGAAACATATTATGAAGGATGGGACGGTTGACGTGTGTCGGGCATGCCACCGTCCGGGTGAGTCCATCAGACATATTATCTCCGGTTGTTCTCGTCTGGCTAACGGCGAGTACTTGCACAGGCATAACCAAGTAGCTAGGATTATCCACCAGCAACTTGCTTTGAAATATAAACTAGTCGATTCTGAGGTACCATACTACAAGTATGTGCCCGACCCAGTTCTCGAAAATGACCATGTCACTTTGTACTGGGATCGGTCTATCATTACTGACAGGACTATTGTCGCCAATAAGCCTGATATAGTAGTGATAGATCGGTTAGTGCGCCAAGCAATGATAGTCGATGTTACCATTCCACATGACGAGAACCTCGTGAAAGCTGAGAAAGAGAAACAAATAAAATATCTCGACTTAGCTCACGAGGTTGTTGATATGTGGAATGTGAGCTCGGCTGTCATTGTGCCGATTGTCGTAACGGCCAATGGCCTGATGGCCGAAAGCCTCGAACAACATCTCTCGAGGCTATCATTAGGCGGTTGGATCAAGGGCCTGATTCAGAAGGCAGTACTCCTTGATACGGCTCGCATTGTGAGAAGGTTCCTGTCTCTGCAGCCCTAACCACCGGTAGCTTGGACCCTGCTCCCGACACCGGCGGACCTCTATTTTTTTATATTTTTAAATGTTTTTTTATATCCTTTTTTTAAGAAATATTTAAAAATGTAAATAGATAAGAAATAAAATAAATAAACGAAAAAAAAATAATAATAATATTTATTTATTTGCTCAGAATGTAGGTATATAATAGGTTGGGGAAAAAGTTTCTTCGCATTTTTTATGAAAATTCAAAACATTTTTTAATATACATTATTTACATTTATCTAAAGTATGTAGGTACCATTTTGTTCGATAACTTTTTGCCATCTTGTAGGTAGGGTCATGATCCCATTGCTATAGAAATTTTGGGACTTCTGATCAAAATACCGCGACAAGTGGTTTTGGCAGTCCTCTCGTGATGTTAACCTGACACTGCCTAAAGAATTCTAAAGAGACCGAAACAGGTGGAAATCTGAAGGTGCAAGGTCAGGACTATACGGCGGTTGCATTAACACCTCCCTGCCAAACTCTCTTAATTTTTGCTGAGTGGTTAAAGATGTGTGAGGTCTAGCGTTATCATGATGAAAAACCACACCCCTTATGTTGATTAATTCCGGCCGCTTTCTCTCAACTTCTTACTTTAATCTCATCAGTTGTTCGCAGTAGAGTTCAGAATCGATGGTCCTGCCTGGTGGTAACAGCTCATAATGAATAATGCCCTTCCAATCCCACCACACACACAGAATCACCTTGTTGCGAGTTAACCCGGGCTTCACCACAGTATGTGAAGCCTGACCGGCCTTTGACCACGACCTTTTTCGCACGTTCTTGTCGTACGTGATCCACTTTTCATCACTAGTTATCAGCTTCTTCAAAAATGGTTCGGTTTCATTACGTCATAATAAAGAATCACAAATGAGTACACGGTTCCTTAGGTTTCTTTCAGTGAGCTCGTGAGGTACCCAAATATCGAGCTCTTTTGTGTACCCAGTTTTTTTCAAATGCGTCAAAACAGTTTTGTGGTCAATTCCCAGTTCTTCAGCTACGTCGTAACTACTGATATGCCGATCTTGCTCCACTTTTTCAAAAATGGCATCCATTTTATCCGTAATAGGGCGACTAGAGCGACGTGCATCTTTGACATCAACATTTCCGGATTGAAAACGCTTAAACCAAATTTGTGCTACTCTCACAGACACTGCACTGGGTCCATAAACATCGCAAATTTTTTTCGCGGCTTGCGTTGCATTTTTACCTTTTTTGTAGTAAAATTTTAAAATGTATCGAATTTCTTCATTAGATTCACTCATCTTGACAGTACGAAAAACAAATGAAAATCACACATTTTCCTAATTTGAATTTGGAATTATGTTCTTTAAAATTTAAACTTTCAATGATACCAAAACCAGCCAGATACAAATAGTATAGCCAAAGAGATTTTATTTTAAGTTCATACATACTATAATGCGAAAAGACTTTTTCCCCAACCTAATACAATAAGGTGGTTAAAGAAATGTTGAAGAATCCTTGTACATTCTACCATTTTGGCATGCAAACATTGATGAAGTTCATCATTAGGTATACATAAAAGCCCAACTAAAATGTGTCAGCTAGAAAGTCCGATACGGAGTAATAACACTTATTCAGTAAAAGTAAATTTAGTTTCTTTTTGAAACTTGTTACTGGTTCCCCTTTTATAGAATCGGGAATGTGATTAAAAATAGCAGGTGCCATACCAAAAACACTTTTCCTCAGTAAAGCAGTTCTATATCTCCCAGGGCGTAACAAGTTTCGGTATTGAGATCGTAAGGTTACATCTCGATGTCTGTTTTCCGATATAGATAAAAATAGGTTTCTATTACATTTAACAAAAAGAGCAATTTCTAAAATATAAAGGCAAGGAAAGGTCAATAAATTATAGTTTTTAAAAATTTGAACACAACTGTCAGTAACTTTCAAACCAAATATTGCTCGCAAACAGCGTTTTTGGGCTTTAAAAATACTCTCCCTTTCGATACAATTTCCCCAGAAAATAATTCCAAACCTTAAAATGGAAACGACAAGACCATGATAAGTTAGTAATACTGTTTTGATATTAACTTTTTTCCTAAGGTTATAAAGTGCATATGCAGATGCACTGAGTTTTTTACAGATTGCTCCAGCCTGTGGCTTCCATGTCAGCTGACTGTCAATTAAGATTCCTAAAAATTTTGTAACCTCTACTCTGTCTACATCTTGGCTATTATAGTTGATGTTTAAGTCATTAATACGTAATCTTTGATAAAAATTCATTATTTTTGTTTTAAGTACCTTACCTTACCTTGACTTATTCTGCACCAGCTCTAGAGCGATAAAAAAGCGCGCAGGTGAGGAGTACTTTGGGGATCGTGTGAACGTCCTATGAGGAGCTTTTCACTTGTGCATACTCGATCACTGCTTAGGTTGTATTCTATAGGGTATCGACATGAATGAAACGTAGACTGAGTAGTTACATATAAGTGAACTTAATTTCGTTTTATTAGTGTTTGTAGTAGTTTGAAAACTGTACTTAATTATTTGTTTCTGTTCAGGCATTAACGCCTTCAATAAAAGTAATAGCAACCACACGACGCGTTGTGTGAAGAAATTTCTAGCAAACAAGCAAGCGTAACTTTTCCCCTACATACAAATGTATACATCACTCACTTTCCTGGCAGCCACCGTCCGTGTAACATTCTTTTTTTCAATATATGTAATATTTGCGATTAACGGAATTTTATTTGGCACCATTATATCCTCCAAAGATATAACATGGTGGCCCATGAGGGGAACTAAGAATAATCCGCGTAAATAAAGGAATAAAGTTCAATAAAATCGGTACGAGTACGACACGCGCCCAACGGCAACGAACTCCAAGATTTGAAGCCTTGCAGTGGAGTGACAAAAGCCACAGGTTCCAGCGTATGGAGGACTGTCGCCTGGTCAATACAAGGAGCCAGGATTCGAGCAGTGGTGCAGCCAAAGCATCACCTCGAGCAGGGCGTCAACGTGTCGCCTCAAAGTTAAGTGCCCATCCTTTGTTCAAAACCCATCCATTCGCCCAAAATATCCATAATACCTATTAGAATATTGAGAATAGCATTCCATTTGTGTAAATTAAAGACTTTTCGTGCATATTAGTGCCGAAAACTCCTAAGAATTGCAAATATTGCATAAGATATTTTTTTTCCTTCTACCTTCAACAAAATATAAAATCGTTAAACAGTTTAGAATAATGTTAGACTACTTCATTGCATTATAACGAATTCGAATTATAAGTAATTATTTTATCCTGCTTCGGTATTGAATTAATATTTCCAAATAAAATAGGCTCAGTCAATGACCTCTTCCATTAGGTAATTTTATTGTTTGGTTCTGGCTTTGGTTTTAGCGTAGTGTGCCGACTATATCAGATCACGCCTCTTCGAGCGGTACCGGCCACCCGGCCTGGTCAAACGGAAAGCTTCCCGGCCGTCCGGTTGGCGTACAACTGCGCACCCGGCTTCCCTAACAGCAGGTGACACCTAAACGAGGAACGTGAGCCTATTCATTTTCTTAATTTTATTTTGGAAATTGCCCAATATCATCTTTGAAGTTGACTTCTTGACACTGTTTATTCACAATGGCAGAAAGTAAGCAGCGTTATAAAGAATTGTTCACAAAAAGAGCGTCCGCCAAAGGACAGATTACTAAATTTAAAAATTATTTAAATAATATTTCTAAAGAAGATGAGTTAAATGATATTCAATTAACAGAACTAAATTTAAAACTTGCAAAGTTTGAGGCATTATCTGTTAGGGTTGATGACTTGCAAAGTGAAATGGAGGTTCTGAATCCTGAAAACATTGCGGCTGAAATTGACGAGCGCCATAATATTGAGAAAGAAATAATAATTAACATAGCCACTGCTAAGAATTTGGTTGCCAGGTTTTCTCGAAAAAACGAATGCGAACAAAGACGCAATTCTATTCATAACACTTCATGTTGTTCAGAGGAACATCCTAATTTAGGATTAAGGCTCCCACAAATACAAATAGCTAAATTTAATGGTGAATATTTCCGTTGGTTAGAGTTTAGAGATACTTTTGAAAGTTTAATACATAAAAATGTTCATATTTCTGAAATTAATAAGTTTTATTATTTAAATTCATATTTACAAGGTGATGCAGCCAGAATTGTTTCCAATCTTGAAGTTTCTGAAAAGAATTATTCTGAAGCTTGGAAGTTACTTTGTCAACGGTATAATAACAATAGAATTTTAATTGATTATCATCTTGATTCACTACTGAATTTAAAGCAGCATCCAGATGAGTCAGAAAAATCTTTAAGATATTTAGTTAATCATATTACTAAAAACTTACGTGCCTTAGTCAGCTTGGGACAATCAACAGATAATTGGGATGTCATTATTATATTTATGTTGTCAGCTAAGTTCGATAGTCAAACCTTGTTGAAATGGGAGGAATATCGCAATAGTTTAGGGACTAAGCTACCAAACTTGGAGCAGTTTTTTAAATTTATTATGGATCGTGCTAGTGTGCTAGAATCTGCAAATCGCAGTAACAATAATTCTGATAACATAGATTCAAAGAAGCCTACAACTCCGCAACGTTCGACGCCACATAAACAAGGTCAACGAAAGAGTCAGAATAATAATGTTAAATCTTTTGCAAGCGCTAGTGATAATAAGAAAAATAAAGGACAGAAGGGTTATTCGTGTATTGTTTGCGACGAAAGTCATAGAATTTATGACTGTCCAACATTTAAAGCTAAGGGTATTGGTGATAGAATGATAGATGTAACGAGATATAAACTCTGTATTAACTGTTTGA
Organism: Cosmia pyralina; assembly: GCA_946251885.1. NCBI lineage: Eukaryota > Metazoa > Arthropoda > Insecta > Lepidoptera > Noctuidae > Cosmia > Cosmia pyralina. The sequence continues at coordinate 31,672,940 of OX276342.1, forward strand.
GACAGGGTCACTCCGTTAAGGATTGTCGATTCCGGTCATGCCAAGAGTCTGGCTGCACTGAGAGACATAATAGTTTGCTGCACCAGCCGCAAGCGCCAGCCACGGCGGCCACTCTCTCTACGGTTAATGAGCCGGGTGAGGTTGTAGCACACTGTTCTAATAATACAGGTCAAATTATACTGTCAACAGCCATGGTGGAGGTATCGAATCCATTTGGCCAGCAAAAGATCAAAGTTCGTGCACTATTGGACTGTGGCAGCCAATCATCTTTTATAACTGAATCCCTAAAGATCAGGTTACCATTAAAGTCCCATCCCATTGACACTCTAAAGGTCATTGGCATAGGCAACACATTAACAAATAATGTTACTGAAAGTTGTAATATTAAATTACAATCAATACATAGTAACTTCAACATAAGTTGTTCATGTCTTGTGTTGAAGGAATTGACAGGTAGACTACCAAAGTTCCCCATAGATATTGGTTCTCTGAAGCTACCTGAAAATATTCAGCTGGCTGATCCCATGTTCCATAAACCAGCCGACATAGATCTCTTGATAGGCGCTGACTTATTCTGGGACATTCTAGGTAATGAGCAACTTTCATTAGGTGTCAAAAATCCTAAGATAAGAAGTTCACAATTAGGTTGGATTGTATCTGGCCCCATGGAATATGCGAAGCGACATAAAAATGTTCACTGTAATCACAGCACAGTTTCCAAATGTACTAGTGGTGATGACAGTATTGATAAAATGTTAACTAAATTCTGGGATCTGGAAGAAATTCCTGGAAAATCAATTATTACGAGTGAAAATGAAAGTGAGTGCGAAAAACACTTTCTAAATCACACAACAAGAACCAATACAGGTAGATTTTGTGTAAAATTACCACTTAAGGATACTGCTGATTGTTTAGGCGACACTTACAAATTAGCTAAGAGGCGCTTCATTAATATGGAAAAACGATTAACCCGTCGCGCGCTAATTAGCAGACACAATTGAAATTCTATTGTTATCTGTACACATGGTGTGCAATCGACATTTTAAGAGTTACAACGAAACCAGAACTTAAAATTAGAATACGCCAAATTTATTAAGGAATACGAAGAACTAGGCCATTTATCGGTGTTAAATGTTAATTTAAGTGATAGCTTAAGCCCAAGTTATTACCTGTGTCACCACGCAGTTCTGAAACAGGAAAGTGAATCTACTAAGGTTCGTGTCGTGTTCGATGGTTCCGCTCCCTCCACCTCCGGTTGCTCACTGAATGATATATTAATGGTGGGTCCAAACGTACAGGATACTCTGTTTTCTATTTTGATACGGTCTAGGCAATACAAATACTTACTCACCGGAGATATAGAAAAGATGTATCGCCAAATATTGGTACACGAAGATGATAGGCATTTACAGCTCATATTATGGAGAAGAGAGGAATCTGAACCCATTCAGACGCTTATGCTCAATACTTTGACCTACGGAACAGCGAGCGCAAGCTACTTAAGCACACGTTGTCTCTGGCAAGTTGGGCAGGAACAGAATAATGACGTCATTAGAGACATTATTCAAAAGGACTTCTACGTTGATGATTTGATAACGGGTTCGAATGATTCACAGCAATTAATATACATACATAAGGCTGTATCTGAAGCGTTAAAGTCAAGTTGTTTCAATTTAAGAAAATTTAAAACAAATCATCCTTCTATTTTTGATAACGTTACTATGAATGAACAAGACAAGTTAATTTTTAGTGAGTCTTCAAGTACACTAGGATTGGGCTGGACACCTTCTAGCGATACCTTACACTTTCCAATAAAGGGATTTTCACATGATCATAACCAGATAGTAACAAAGCGATTTATCATGTCAAACGCTTTCAAGATATTTGATCCGTTGGGTATATTAAGTCCAGTTGTAGTGAAACCAAAGCAAAGACTTTAATGTAATGTTGCAAAGACTTTGGCAACAAAAACTGGATTGGGATCAGCCAGTCCCTCGGGAGATAACAGATGATTGGATTAAGTTTTCTGAAAACATACAATACTTGTCTTCTTTACAAGTGCCAAGGTTAGTTCTAGGTGACTCATTTAAGTACATCGAGTTACATTCATTTAGCGATGCTTCACAAAATGCGTATGGTGCGTGTATTTACATGAAAACGGTTAGCCTTAATGATGACGTCACAGTCAGATTATTGTGCGCGAAATCAAAGGTGGCTCCATTGAAGCCTACCACCATACCCCGCCTAGAACTGTGCGCGGCCTTACTAGCTGCTAAACTTACAAGATCTGTAATTAACTCATTTCGATACAAGCCGGATAAACTAGTGCACTGGTGCGATTCGACAATAGTATTGTGTTGGATTAATAGCGATGTCAGTAAATTAAAAGTGTTTGTAGCCAATCGTATTAATGAAATTAAGGAATTAACGTCTACTTCAGCATGGCGATATGTGCCGACGGATTCTAACCCTGCTGACCTAATATCGAGGGGGGTAGATGCTAAACGTCTTATATCAATGGCACTGTGGTGGACTGGGCCTAGTTTTTTATTACAAAATGAAACCGAATGACCTAAGATAAACGGCAATGATTCGAACGAACTACCAGAGTTAAAAGTACATCATTCGACAATAACTGATCAACCCGTCATTGACTTTAATAAATATTCGTCTTTAAGTCAGTTACAAAGATCATTTGCTTATGTTCGCAGATTCATATTCAACCTTAAAAACAAACATAATAAGCGCGTAGGTATATTGTCTGCTAATGAGCTACGTGAGTCATTCTACTCGCTATGCGTTATCTCTCAAGGTCAGACGTTCCCTATTGAATACGATCTATTAGTGAAAGGTAAAGCTTTAAATAATAAAAGTAAGTTATTATCGTTATCGCCGTTCTTAGACGAGCATAAATTAATTCGAGTCGGTGGACGTATAGATAGGTCAGGCCATTCTTTTGAAAAGAAACATCCAATTTTACTTCATGCGTCACATACATTAACTAAATTATATTTCAAAAGAGAACATGTAAGTAATATGCATGGCCGGTCCGCAACTGTTGTTGGCGTCTGTGCGAGAAGCGGTATGGCCAATTAATGGTAGGTGTCTTGCGAGGCGCACAGTCAATACTTGCGTAAGATGCAGACGACTACGAGGCGTGACGTTACAACCTAAAATGGGTAATCAAATTCAAATTCTTTATTGCAATCCATAATGTACATATGCAGGTGTTAAAATACAATTGGAAGAAACAATTATGGACCCTGTGTGTGTGTGTGTGTGTGTAATTTACCGCCTCAGCGCATAACACCCGACTATCCCTTCATATCTGTTGGCTTGGACTTTGCTGGCCCTTTTTATATTATCAATCGTAAAGGCCGTGGGGCCCATGTTGTTAAATGTTATCTATGCCTTTTTGTTTGTTTGCGTTATAAATGTATCCATTTAGAAGCTGTCAGCGACTTAACAAAGGAGGCATTTATAATGACACTCAGGCGGTTTATAGCTCGTCGAGGTAAGCCAACGGAAATATTCACCGATAACGGAGGCAACCATAGAAATATAAAAAACAGGAGAAGTGGCATGGGGGCGTTTTTGTGTCCACGCGTTATGCGCACGCTGTGCCTTTACTCGCCAAATGGCCGTCTCCGCGAACTAGTACGCTTTCGACCGTGGTCACGATAAATTATAAAAATGCCGTGTTCTTCAGTGGTTTCCTGCAAAAACCGAAGTGATATTAAAAACTTCGTATCTCACGGAATCACTTACCATATGTAATTAAAAGTATTTTACTGTATTTATCTTTAAAATCATAAAAAACAACAAATCGTAAAATATTTCTTGCTTTTACTACGTTATTTTTGTTTTCAAATATCGCAGCGGCTGTACTATTTTTGCAGCAAATACATTGCTCCTTAACCACTACCTTAAGTATGTCGCTAAGCGACTGGACAAGCAATGTAAAAATAACAAAACGATACTTTATTTACGCGGATCGTCGCATAGTACAGTCGCTGTGTCTTGCGGCGAGATAGTGATGAGGTTAAGATCCACTAAAGTAGGCTATCGATAATAATGTCGATTGCCCAGCGAATATTATATTGCTATTATAGTTTATTTTTCAATTTGTCAACCGTTTTAGCCCGGTTGGAACACTTGAAAAGATGACGTTTAAGTACGGTTGGAAAACCTTTGAGAATGTAAAATAATCTTTTTTACTGTTTTTGATTATTTTACCTAGTTGAGAAATGCATAACCAACGGTCGTAAAGTAAGTTTATTAATGTTTAGGTGGAGTGTTTTAGGGTTTAAATTATCGCATCTTCGTGCTATTTCCTTACTTTTTTTTGGTTTTGGTATTTTACTTCCGCTAAAGTCTTTAACTATGCACCACAAGATTCGAATGCGTTGTAGTAATCGGTATGGTTCAGATAAAATATTAGTGATTTTTGCTTAAAATAAGTCAACATATTCATGCTATTTATTTGTTATGCATGAGTATGGCATGTGTTTGTTTTCATATATTTAACTATTTCTTAACTAAGGGTTTTTTTTTAATAACAAAAGCCTATTCGCCTGTTGCCTGCTACCTGCTTACTCATCGTGAGGTTAAGAAGTATAGACCGCGCGGAACTAGTTGATCGCGCCTTAGGTATGTGAGCGGTGGGATGGAGGAGCGGGGGCGCATTACTCAGTACGTGCGTTGCGAACCGCCGCCTCACCCCTGTCTCAGCGGCCAACTAGTTCCTATAGACTATAGACTATAGCTTAAGATACTTATTATGTTAATGATAAATAAGTTCATAAAGTACCTTTTTAGCTTCCCAAAAGATACAAATACAAAAAAATAATGGATTGATGCCACAGGAAGGCCACCTAACTGGTTCCCAACAAAATGTAGCACCATATGCTCAATTCACTTTAAGGCAGAAATGTTCCAGCCTCTAAAGAAAACTCGCAGGCTTTTTGAATGGGCAATCCCAAAATTAAGAGTACGTCAAGTACTGAACAAATACCTCCACTTTACAGGTCAGTGAGTAAACACATCATAACAGGGTTCAACAATTCCTATGGTTTCACAGCCTTTTTTTTTTTTTTTTTGTTGCCGGGGTGGAAAATCCTCATGGATGTCCCCCGCCCTGGGGTGAGCGGAGGGGTCTGTCAGACTCTTACTGACTAAAAACCTCCCCGGTGTTCCCTTCCCACACCTGGACCGGGGATCATGGGAACTTGGGCGCCTTCCACGATCCCCGGCTAGTGCCGGCCCGCCTTTGCGGGCCTCCTCAGGCCTGCGAGGGGAGTGAGGTGTAGGACTCCCCCCGCAACGTCCAATAGGGGCGCGCGCGGAACACTACGCGCCGCCGCCTCGGGTCCAGCTGGATGGGGGCCGGCGGACGTCCCCGAGTCCACCGTCCCTCCGGACCTGTTTACGGGGGCTGGAAGAGGGCGTTATCCGCCCTCCGCCGACGCCCGGGCCGCCTTTTGCGGGTCGGGAGAGTCGTCTCGATCTCCCTCTCCCTTTCCGCAGCCTCCTTCCGCGAAATGACGGTTTCACAGAAGGAGATCACCGCATCCCACGACTCGGCGCTCCCGACCATCGAACGAGCGACGGCCGGCAGCGACAGGTCGGCTCCGACCTCTGCCACGAGGGCACGGCGCGGCTCCTCCCATGCGGCACACTCTGCCACTGTATGCCACGCCGTGTCCTCCCGACAGTGGACGCAGTGATGGCACCGAGCGTCCGGCTCCCTGTTTATGCGACACAGGTACTTCCCGAAGCAACCATGCCCCGAGAGCACCTGGGTCGCTCGAAATGACAGGGAGCCGTGCCTCCTTCCGACCCATTCGCCGAGCACTGGTCGGATCGCCTCGACGGTGGCGAGGCCGGCAGTAGGGCGCAGAAGCCTGTCCCGCCATTCCGTCACCAGGACCTCGCGGAGCTGTGACCGGCGATGCTCGACTTCACGCTGCATCGGTTCACCGCCCCGCGCCCGCGCCTCCTCACGCCATCGGTACAGTGACGCGAGGGATGGTTTCACAGCCTAAACCAACTTAACCGGATTGTTTTAATTTATTGATTCGTTTTTTTTTTTTTTTTTAATATACATTTTTTTTAATTTAAAATATATAATACTTTCTGGACATATCATTTTTTATTTTATTTTCAGGACCCCAAATTTTTCTTGTACAGTAATAAATGGAAGTATCGATAACTTTCCGATTTAGTCAATCACTAGCGTATATGTAAAATAAATTGCTTTTTGCACAACACAATAATAGCGCCAGATGTTTTTGTGTGAGTAAGTTGTACGGTGCATGGTAAATGCACGCTGTGTGTGACGAGTTAAGGTTTATAATTGATTGTGTAGTATGTTCTGATTTATGAATTGCAAGTGTGTGCGCGACTTTGTATCTATTGCTTTTAGTGAACTACATGTGTAGTAGTGGCGCGGTGGTGGGGCCAACCTAGCGACATCGGGTTCTGATACATTTTCAACTACCGGGCATATCTCCTTCTTTCATATATCTATGGAGGCAACTTTATGGCTGCCGCGAAAGAAATAGGAGCGTTCATAAGAGCTCACCACGAGCCTCTCTGATTTTGCGAGTCAGCAATCAATTGTATTTAATTTTATTCCGGCTTACACTCCTCATTTCGGTGGCATATGGGAAGCCGGGGTTAAGTCGGCAAAATATTTTTTAAGACGTGTTATTGGCGATAGCCACTTCACCTTCGAAGAAATTTCAACTTTGTTTACACAAGTGGAGGCGATTCTCAATAGCCGTCCCTTGTGTCCACTCTCATCCAGTCCTAACGACCTCCTTCCCCTCTCTCCAGGGCACTTCATCATTGGGAGGCCGTTGACCGCTCTGCCATCACCTAACCTTGTAGATGTCAAAGAAAGTCAGCTGCGACGGTATCAACGCCTACAGAAGACACAGCAGCATTTTTGGAAAAGGTGGCAAAAGGAGTATCTGTGCGAATTGCAACAGAGGACGAAATGGCGAACAGATACATCAAAGCTAGATGTTGGAGATATGGTACTCCTAGCAGATGACAACGCCCCCCCTCTTGCATGGAAACTTGGACGAGTTCTCCGCCTTATATCCGGATCTGATGGGATAGCCAGAGTAGCAGATATCCACACCAACAAGGGCTGCGTGCGACGTTCACTGGTACGGCTCTGCAGACTTCCCACAGCAGAAGAGCTCAAGGATTGAAAGAGATCTTTCAATGGCCGGGAATATGTTCAGGCATTAACGCCTTCAATAAAAGTAATAGCAACCACACGACGCGTTGTGTGAAGAAATTTCTAGCAAACAAGCAAGCGTAACTTTTCCCCTACATACAAATGTATACATCACTCACTTTCCTGGCAGCCACCGTCCGTGTAACATTCTTTTTTTCAATATATGTAATATTTGCGATTAACGGAATTTTATTTGGCACCATTATATCCTCCAAAGATATAACAGTTTCTTTGTTCTTTGTTTTTGTTTTTTAATTATTTTATTTTTTTTTATTTTTTGTAGTCTTTTAGCACTCCCCTTGGTTTGTATACCAATAATACATATTGCACTAAGTTACCTATATGTGTGGACTTGTAATTAGCTAAATAGTTACCTAAATTGTAATTATTTTTATTATTTGTCTGCAAGTCCTCCTAAAAGAAATAAATAAATAAATAATAATAAATAATAAGTATGTTAATTTGTAAATTGTTACGATTTAGCCAATTTACTATAATTTTAATGGTGTCGTTTATATCTGTACGGTGCAACCGCACAATCAGCAATTTCATTAGTTTACGCCACACATTTCATATTACTTCAGTTCACATTTGGACCGCGTCATAGCAACACGTCATTCATCAATAGTTTAAGGTCGTGAACTCAATACAAGTTTAAAGTGAAATTACATAGTTTCATTCGATATCCTAAAATCAGTCAAAGGCGTACGGTGAAAACCGTACATCTTTAATGGTCCTTCGAGCATTGCTACCAGTGACTATAAAACCTACAGACTAACAAGTGTCTCAGGATCAACAAGGATCCATAAACTATCAAGTGCTGAGTGCAGTGATTACAGACTACAGACTAACAAGTGTCTCAGGGAGTGTTGTGTCGTCAGGAGCTGAGGCTAGCAGGTGTCTCAGGGAGCATTTCATCATCAAGAGCTGAGACTAGCAGGTGCCTCAGGGGATCACCAAGGATCCGTAAGCAGTCATCCAGAACATTCAAGTAAGATCTTTCCATTTATTTCTTACTTCGATAAGTCCTCGTCATGGAGGACATACATGCAAATCAGGACGAACTTTACACAGCCATCCAAAAGTTAGCTACAAATATCAAAAAGGACTCAGCGGATCGTAAGACTGCTGACTATTTCAAGCGACGTTTAGAAAACTTAAATCAGTATTGGTTCGATTACCAGTACAATCACGACCGTCTTCTTACGGGAGAAAGCAAGTCTCATCCGTATTTTAGTGGCCATGCATACGAACGAACAGAAGAGCTATACAACTCGACCAAGGCATTCATCAATCAACAATATCAAGTTTTGTTGATGAAGATGAAGGAAGCTCAACAGGGAGCTCAACAGGGAGGTTCTTCTCAAGAGGTACAAGGCCCTGCACGGTCTGAGCAAGAAGATCCGGTGGAACGTCAATCACCGCCTGTCGAGGTAAGCTCCAGAGGTTCATCTAGTAAGCTTGATGAACAATTGAAGAAGCAAGCAAGCAATTTCAGGGCGCTGCAGCGCACTGTGGCAGGAATAAATTTGGATTTTATGTCCGAAAAGTGGGAGTTGAAAGATGCCTTACGTACACTACAGTCTCGATGGTCTATCATAGATACCTTACATTGGGAATTAGACAGCGAATTGGAGGGTACGAATCAAGAATATGAGGTGTCTTATACGAAGCAAGAATCAATTTACAATGAAATAAAAAATGCAATCAACAGAAAACTAGGGTCCGTAGTTCACAAGGAGAATTGGACACCAAAAATTGACATCCCATTCTTCAATGGCAATTATAAAAATTGGGTGTCTTTTAAGGACTTGTTTGTTGAAGCTATCCACAGTAACTTCTCCTTATCAAACGCCCACAAGATGCAGTTTCTTAAAAGCAAGGTCCAGGGAGAAGCTGAACGTTTGATACACCATTTACAAATCAGTTCGGACAACTACACTGTTTGCTGGGAGATATTGAACAACAGGTACAACAACACATGGTTGATTTTTACAACACACATAGATCTCGTACTAAATCTTCCAGTAGTTCAACAAGCAAACGTCCCTGAGATCAAGAAAATTCACGACACTACACTAGAGTGTTTAAACTCAATAAAGAACCTAGGCGTTAATATAGACAGCTGGGATCCATTTATCGTGCGTATTTTATTGCTAAAATTAGATGCAGACACGCATAATCATTATTTGGAATCACTGAAGCAACCCAGAGAACTGCCAAAATTGTCGGAGTTTCTAAGCTTCTTAGAGAGCAGATTCACCGCATTGGAATCTTCGCGCAAGAAAAACGAAATTTCCAAACCATCAACAAGCAAGCAAAATAAAACACCATCGTCAAATTTCAAGAATAAATATTCAGCAAGTAAGACTTCGGTAAATAATATCAAATTAACTTGTCCGTTGTGTAAAGAGCCACACGGAATATACTATTGCAGTAAGTTTTTAAATATGACACCAAGTGCAAAACGACAAGCTATAACACGATTGCATTTGTGCAAAAATTGTCTTTATTCACATGGGGATAACGAATGTACGTCAGAAAGACGCTGCCGCGAATGTCGTGGCAAACATAATACACTTTTACATGAAGCGTTCAACAATAAGCCATCATGTAACCCTATTACGGAGAATGACACACCAGCAGTCCTTGCAACTAGAATGCAAAATCAAGAATCGCAACAAAATCACGTTTCGCAACAAGGCAACAACGTGATCGAAACATTATTAGCCACTGCAATGATCAAAGTTCAAGCAAGTGACGGATCATACCACAAAATGCGTGCGCTAATAGATCAAGGCTCTCAAGCCTCCCTTATCTCAGCCAGAGCGGCACAACAGCTAGCTTTATCAAGAAAGTATTGCAGGGCCGTCATCTGCGGGATAGGAGACAAGGCGAGCAGTAGCAAGGGCGTTACGAACATAACATGTTGTTCGCATTTTGATGATTTTACATTTAAAACAGATGTGGTAATTATGGACACGCTGATTAATCAATTACCTAGATGTACATTTACCAAGCCAACATGGGCACACCTGGCCGGCAAGCAACTAGCCGACCCAGAATACAATATCAGCCGTCCTATCGACATCTTGTTGGGAGCCGATGTGTATACCCATATCATTTTAGAAGGCATTATCAGGGCTGACCTATCATTACCGGTCGCGCAACAGACACGACTGGGATGGATCTTATGCGGCAATTTCAAGACTTTTCATTGTAACGTAGTCCTGAATCAAGTGGACGAAGTACAAAGATTTTGGGAGATCGAAGACATCACAGAATCATCCAATTTATCCGCAGAAGATCTACAATGCATGGAGTATTACAAGAAAACCACAACAAGACATGAAAATGGCATGTATGAAGTTAGATTGCCTTTTCAAGAAAACTTTGAGAAACAGTTGGGATTGTCTAAAAATAAAGCTATGGCGCAATTTCAACAGTTGGAAAGGAAATTTCACAATAATGAAGAAGTAGCAAAACAATATAAATTATTTATTCAAGAATATAAAACTTTAGGACATATGATACCAGCGTCCGGTAACACGCAACCGGATTATTATTTACCGCACCATTGTGTTTTGCGAAATGATTCCACTACGACAGCACTTCGCGTAGTTTTCAACGCTTCTGCAAAAACAACAACTGGAATTAGCTTGAATGACGTCATGCTAAAAGGTCCAAATCTACAGCAAGATCTCCAATCTTTACTATTACGGTGGAGAAAATATCGCGTAGCTTTTACGGCAGATATTGAAAAAATGTATCGTTTTATTTGGTTAAATGCACAGGATCAAAGATTTCAAAAAATCATTTGGAGAGATACCATGGACATGCGTCATCAGGTATACCAGCTACGCACTGTTACATACGGCACCAAGGCCGCACCATTTTTAGCTATGATGACTTTAAAAAAATTGGCTGAAGATGAGAGACACAATTTCGACAGTGTTACAATCAAGGCATTAGAGCAATCATTCTACATGGATGATGTTCTCCACGGCTCGCATTCTGTCGAGTTAGCAGTAAAACTAAAGCAAGATTTAATCAAGTTATTAAAATCAGGGGGTTTCAATTTAAGAAAGTGGTCTTCCAACGCATCAGCCTTACAAGACGATACAATCGGGGCGAGTAGCAAGCAAGAAAATTTCGATTTCAAGGAAATGGAGACATCAAAAACCTTGGGATTACGTTGGAATTCCAAAGCAGACTTATTTATATTTCAATCAAAAGTTGAACCATCTAACAAATCACCAACTAAGAGATCCATGTTGTCAGACATATCAAAGTTGTTTGACCCTCTGGGTTGGCTGTCACCGATATCAACCAAGCTAAAACTGCTATTTCAGCAAGTTTGGATGTCAAGTATTCAATGGGATGACAAGTTACCCGATCAAACTAGCAAGGAATGGCTAAACATTAAAGGTGACATGCACAAAATCAATCAATTCAAGGTGGAGCGTTGGTTGGGTACAGGAGAAAACAACAGGCTGGAATTACATGGATTCTGCGATTCTTCTAATAAAGCCTACGCGTGCGTTGTTTATTGCAAGACTGAAAACAACGGCAAAGCAAAGATCTCATTAGTAGCAGGAAAGGCGAGATTAGCTCCAGTAAACAAATCAATATCATTACCAAGATTAGAGCTTAGCGGTGCTCTACTACTGGCAAAATTAATGTCTAAAATTCAAAAATGTCTTAGCAGTCATAATATCAAGATATATAGTTGGACGGATTCAATGGTAGTCCTAGCTTGGTTACAAGGAGAGTCAGGACGATGGAAGCCTTTTGTCGCCAACAGGGTGCGACAAATATCAAGCATCATACCTACAAACAGCTGGCGTTACGTCAAGTCAGCTGAAAATCCAGCGGACTGCGCAAGCCGCGGATTGGGTGTTGATCAACTGAAAAACCATTCGCTGTGGTGGGAAGGACCGTCGTGGCTGCGGAACTGCGACCCTGACCAAGAAACTGAGGAAGCAGTGTTTACCACAGACGAAGAAGCAAGAAAAGCGGCCATGCATATTAATCACATAGCACAGCAAAAAAGCGATAACATTCTGGGTGAATTATTAACAAGATATAGTTCACTCGCTAAACTAACAAGAGTTTTAGCATGGATATTAAGATATATCAAGCAAGCGAGATACAAGAAAAACCGCATACAAACTTATTTTACATTACAAGAATTAGTAAATGCTAAGCATAAAATAATTTTATATGTACAGCAGAGAGATTTTGCCCAGGAAGTACGTAACTTACAAGAAAATAAGCCGCTATCAGCGAAAAGCAAGTTATTGCAATTAAATCCATTCCTTGACAACGAGGGACTTCTCAGAGTCAGAGGAAGACTAAGCAAGGCCAGCATTAATCAAGATATGATGTATCCGATTATCATACCTCACGAAGGACACTTAACAAACTTAATCATAGATCAAGCACATTCACTTACCTTCCATGGAGGGGCACGGGTGACATCAGCACTCATTCGGAAGAATTACTGGATCATAGGCGGTAATCAAATATTGACTAAATTATTATGCAAAACTTCTGGTAGAACTCTGTGATCAATTATCAGTCTATAGATATGGAGATATTACAGGTTGGAATGCATGGGATCTTTGGCCAAAAACGCACCTATTGTTCCCTCTCGTGTTGGACCCAGCTTTTGAATGCAGGCCTTGTAGAATTTATGTATTTTAATTGGAAGCACTCCTCCTATACTGCGAAGGTAAATTAACCAATCGTACGCAGATCTCGACTTATAGATCTCAGTGGCAGGATCTAATTTTTGGTTGGGATCCCCCTCTTCATCACTATCTTCATTGAATTGGTATGTGGGATCTGTTGAGTATACCTTGGTAAGATTGTGTCCGCGTGAATACACATATGCAACGATTGTTGCATTGTATAGTAATGTCCCCACATTGCCCTCAATGGTGTAAATAGCATTCTTAGAACGTTCAGCAAGAAGTAGTGCCCCAATCGCTTGAGAGAAGAAGAAAAAGCTGGGATTTGCCACAGTTGAGTATGCTGTCTTGGTAACTAATCCCATATCCACTTGGTAGGGGAAATAGGAATGAATGACATCAAGTTCCTCATCGGACTTCATCATCCGGTCCAGATCATTACCAATACTTTCTTCGAATACCCATTCGATGACTTCTATTACACTGGTTGTTCCCAGCTGCTTCATCAAGAATGAGTAGGAGAGTAACGCGGCACAATCCTTGTATCTGGACCCGATTGTCCCCATCCGAAGAACACTGGCTTCGTTGGCAGGATATTTGATGAAGAACATATCTAGACCTGCAACGAGTTTATTGAATGTACGGTCTCCTTGCCACGTGGTGTACATCGTGAACGCCTCATTTATCATCAAATCGTCATCCCGAACTCCGGTGGCAGTGAGTTGATTATTCAACCTTGTTACCATCAATGCTCTGTATTCCGAATTGGTGATTCTGATCATTCTGTAAATTGCAAGCACATACATCGCAATCCGGACATACATCTTATCTGTAACAGGGTCAGCGACTCCATCCAAAGGATTGTTCTCCTCTGTAACATCAAACAGAGTCCAAGGGGTAATAAATTCTCCCTTTTTCCCAATCTCGACATTGTATGACTTCCAATCTTCTTCCAACTTTTCTCTGATTGTTTTGCCGTACAAATACAAGAAAGTCCTTGCATTTTCTATCCTGACCTCATTCTTCCTCCCCTCATTATGTACATAACCTGCTGCTGTCGTTAAGTTAGTGGTTGTAAGCTGTATACTCAATGTAGGTTTTGAATTTCCATTAGATGTGAAGTAAGTCGATGGGTATTGAAATTCTACAGATCCCGAGGGAGCTCGGATAACAATCTTTTCTCCAGTCTTTAAGCGATACATGGTTAACAGAATTCTGAAGCTTAACATAAGACTGTTCTGTGACTGTAATCGAGCCGTCAAAAAGCGTATACGTACCTGCGTTACCTGTCGTAAACACAATCCAAGCAAGATGACACAGTTGATGGGTGATTTACCTACGCCGAGATGTAACGTTGCAAAGCCTTTTGAACATACAGGCGTAGATTTTACCGGACACGTGTTCATAAAGGCCAACAAGGGCCGTGGTATTAAGACCACAAAGGGATACGTGGCGGTATTTGTCTGTATGGTGACCAAGCTTGTTCATATAGAGCTGGTCTCAGACCTCACATCATCAGCATTCATAGCTGCGTTGCGAAGAATGGCTGCAAGAAAGGGCTCGCCGAAGCATTTGTACAGCGACAACGGTACAAACTTTGTCGGCGCCAATAAAATTTTGCAAGAAGAATTTGAGCAGATACAAGAAACATTCGATCAAGATTTCATCAAGGAAATTACTAGCATGGAGATCGAATGGCATTTTAATGCACCCTCATGGCCTACAGCAGGAGGGCTGTGGGAGGCCGCGGTTAAAAGTTTAAAACATCATTTAAGAAGAGTAGTTGGAGATCAAAAGCTCACCTTTGAAGAGTTCAGCACAGTTCTAGCCCAATTAGAAGCAGTACTTAACTCGAGGCCACTGTGTTCTCTGACTGAAGATCCCAACGACTTGGATTTCCTCTCTCCGTCAAACTTTATCAATTTAAACCAAGACATGACTATATTAGAAACAGAAACAGATATGCGGACGAGATGGCATTTAACTCAAAAAATAGTACAAGATATTTGGAAACGTTGGCAAACAGAATATCTCACTCAGCTGTCAGCAAGAAGCAAGTGGAGACATTCTCAACCAGACATTCAACTAAATGACATTGTTACAATTAACGATGCAAACTTACCTCCTGGGGAGTGGGCAGTTGGCCGCGTCGTCCAGCTGCATCCCGGTGCCGATGGCCACATCAGAGTGGTCACGTTGAAAACAAAAAATGGGCTTATCAAGAGACCTATTCTCAAGCTTTCTATTCTCCCTGTGAATGACAGAATCGACAAACAAGAGTCACGTTCCAAGGAAGTGAAAGATGGAAAGCCATATCAAAACAAAAAAGTAAACTACAGCTTCTCATCGCTGGTAATGTTACTTTTGTCGTTCATGAGCATTTTGACCACATCTCACTGTTCATACAATGTTACACAATTAAAAGACAATCAAGGTCTTTATTTTGACAAAATTGCGAACATGCAATTAATCAGAGACGAATGGAAGATAGTCACATACTATGACATGAATTCATTTTGGCAAGGTACAGAAGCATGCAGTAAATACCTCAGCTACTTGGATAAGTTATGTAACAAGTTTAAAGAATCGTCACATTGTGACGTCATACAAGTTCAATTGCAGCAAGAATTCTCAGAACTCGAGTACTATAACCACCTGTTGCTGAGTCAGCATTCCAGCACGCGCCGCGCACGAGACCTGCGCCGACGCAAGCGAGGCCTTATCAACGGTGTAGGGTATCTAGCAAACGGCTTATTCGGTGTACTTGATGAGAGATTCGCCGAGCAATATAAACAAGATATTCAGTCAATACATGACAATGAAAATCATTTGCTTTCGCTCTTGAAACAACAAACAACGGTCATTGAAGCAGAATATAACGTTTTGAAAAGGAACGGGCAAGCAATTAATAAGTAACACAAGATGCTTAATTCACTATCAATCAGGTTAGATAAGATGGAAAACATTTTATTGAACGAATCAGAGAGAAATCGAGTCATGAATGATTTCAGTACGGGAGCAATTGCTACGAACAATGTTTTAAGACAATTAAAAACAATCCAAACAAGTTTATTAGACACCATAACAGATGTTTATCACGGAAGACTCAATTTTCATTTATTGTCACCAGAACAACTGAAGGACACTCTGAATACAATATCGAGTCATCTTTCAAAGGATCTTACGTTGCCGATAAATAACTTACAAATTAACTTAAGAAACATTTATCATTTATTGACAGTCAAAGCAAGAATGACTGAAGAATATTTAATCTTCGAATTAAAATTGCCACTGGTGTCTAGAGACACATTTTCAATCATGAAAATTATTCCAATACCTCAACTTGTAGGTAACTCAAGCATGGCTACTTTAACTCCAATTGCTGAACATGTTGCAATCAATTTGAAGAAGGACTCGTATGTACAGATGTCTATATCCGACGTCCAGACATGTCTACGTGACAATGCCGATACTTATCTATGTCAGACAGAGAAGCCGATTTATCATCTAAAGAATGATGAAAAATTATGTGAACTAGATCCTGATTCCAGCAAATGCAAGATCAGCATTACGACTTGTTCGAATCAATGGACAGCTCTTAACAAAATAAACAATTATGCATTTTTCTGCTGTAGTCAGTGTCCAATAAGAGTACTATGCGACGATAATGTGTCGCCGGGGCAGTTAGTAAAAGCAGGCATATTGGGAGTCGAACACGATTGTCTAATTAAAACTGAAAGTTTTACGGTTTACACACGCAAAGAAGGTTTTAGCACTTTAAACATAAAACCATCTTTCAAGCTGCCTGAGATAGAACCAATCAATCTTATCATAGACGTAGGCATCCCAACTCCACTGATACAAAACTATACTCTCCTCTCGAGCAACAAGGAGCTTGACGAAATCAAGGAACAACTCCGCATTCTCAAAGTAAGTGAGAATTTGCCACATCAAGTTTCTTATCACGATATCCATCACTACACAGCAATTTATGTGGTGATCGGAGTAGTGTTGGTGGTTGGAGCAGTCTTCATGGTACGACGGCTGCGTAACAGGCGAACCGCATCTCTCGCCGTGGCAAGGGCCGCATTGGCGAGTCTACAGACCGCGCAACATGTGACACCTGCACGGGCAGAGGCTGGGGCTTCTATCTCATCGTCCACGGTTCAATATAGTGTTAGTGCGCGTAATCAGTGTGAGATTCCGTGTGTATCCGATTGCAGTGAAATTCCAAAAGTGCATATGTTAGACAAGTGTACAGTGCCTATGTCTCGTAAAACGGAGTTCAATTAGAGACTCTAAACATAGAATAAGGGCCAAATGGAATCACCTTGTCAATCATCTAGTATAAGGACCAATTGGCATCACCTTGTTACTCATCTTTTCATGTTCATCTCATATTCATCTTCCCGCTCGGGAGCATGTACGGTGCAACCGCACAATCAGCAATTTCATTAGTTTACGCCACACATTTCATATTACTTCAGTTCACATTTGGACCGCGTCATAGCAACACGTCATTCATCAATAGTTTAAGGCCGTGAACTCAATACAAGTTTAAAGTGAAATTACATAGTTTCATTCGATATCCTAAAATCAGTCAAAGGCGTACGGTGAAAACCGTACAATATCGTTTTCGTAATTTTCATTATTGACACATTTTAAGAGTGCTGTACTGTCGTCAGCAAAAAGTATCATGGGATGGTGGATTTGGCGTGGGAGATCGTTAATGTAAATTATAAATAACAAAGGCCCAAGGACGGTTCCCTGTGGTACACCAAATTTAATTTCTCTACTGGAAGACACATCTTTTTTCTAATTTCGACTTGACACATATTAGGTCTTTAGGTACCTATGAAATTGCCGTTCTGCAGTACTGGCCATTTCAAATCAAAATAATTTTTGTTGGCTAAGAATTCTAATTTCAAATTAATTTTATTTTAAAAACATGGATTTTTTTTTCCAAAAGTAGTCATTTGTTTATTGATTAATGTTACATTTTCATCGCATTTCAATCTTTTTCGTCATCATGGATACGTTAAAAATTCGAGTAATTATGGAATATGAGTACCGTCGTGGCAGCAACGCGGCACAAGCGGCACGCAACATCAACGACGTTTACGGAGCTAACACTACAAACCAACGCACCACTTGTTATTGGTTTGCTCGCTTCCGTTCTGGAAATTTCGACCTGAAAAATGAACCTCGCGGTCGTCCGAAGACTGGTCGACAATGACGAATTAAAGGCGATTGTGGAAGCTGATGATACACAATCTACGGCTGAATTAGCAGCAGCTTTCGACGTTAGCGTCAAAACAATATTAATAATAAATAATAATAATAATATTTATTTATTTACTCAAAAACAGTAGGTAGGTACAGTACATTCTTACAAATATTAGGCTTACAGTTTAAATAAATAAGAGAATGAGCATCCGCAGCTGAACTAGGCGTGAGCCTGTATCTCAGCTAACAGCGCCGTTTCCCCTCAGAAACAATATACTAGGTAACCTAAAATTAGCAAGAAGCAAAAGTTTAGGACCATTACTAATCAAATACAATTAAGAAATTAAGGTAAACTAAACTTAAATTACTAACAATTTTTGAGTGTGCGTGAGGATTTGTGTATTGATTTGTATATTGGTCCATTTGCGTCAAATTGGCAAGGTAAAAAAGCTTGACAAATGGGTGCCCCACGAACTCAATGATCGCCAGCGCGAAGTACGCGTCGAGACGTGCCTTGCACTGCTCAACAGACACACAAATGAAGGAATTTTGAACCGCATTGTTACTTGCGATGAAAAATGGATTCTGTTTGATAACCGCAAGCGCTCAGCAAGTTGGTTGGATCCTGGTTCAGCACCTAAACAATGCCCTAAACGAAAACTTACCCCTAGAATAGTGATGGTCACTGTTTGGTGGTCTAGCGCCGGTGTGATTCATCACAGTTTCTTACCAAACGGGGTGAGCATTACTTCAGATGTGTACTGTGAAGAACTGAACACAATAATGGAGAAGCTGGCACATCGCCAACCAGTATTGGTCAATCGCTCGTCTCCGCTGCTCCTGCACGACAACGCGCGACCTCATACTGCACAGCAGACGGTCTCCAAGTTGCAAGAACTGGGGTTGGAAGCTCTCCGTCATCCGCCCTACTCACCAGACCTTGCGCCTACAGACTACTACTTTTTCCAGAATTTGGATAACTTCTTGGCGGGAAAAAAATTCAATACCCGAGAGGCAGTGCAAAATGCCTTTGAAGAATTTGTTGCCTCCCGTCCAGATGATTTCTTTAAGAAGGGCATCAATAAACTGCCACTGCGTTGGCAAAGATGCATTGATTGCATGGGTGATTACTTCGATTAATACAAATAAAAAATGCATGAAAAAAGTCGTTTAAATGTTTTCATACAAAACGGCAATTTCATTGGTAAAGACCTATTATTTTGTAAATTTCTGTTATTTGTTTGCGACCGGATAAATATGTTTTTATTAAGTTTAGGATATTACCTCGAATGCCATAGGCGTTTAGTTTTTGAAGTAGTATGTTATGGTCGACAAAATCGAATGCTTTCGACATATCTGTATAAACAGCACATATAGGCGTTTTACTATCAACATTTGACATGGTAATAACATTCAACAAGTCAAAAATTGCCATGTTTATATTCCTATTTTTCCTGAACCCGTATTGCTCATGGCAAAGTATGTTAAATTTATTTAAGAATGATGATATTGCCTCATATATGACTTTTTCTACTATTTTTGAAAAAACTGAAATTAAAGCTATCGGCCTATAGTTCGACATATCCTCTTTACTATTTTTGTTATGAATTGGTTTTACAATTATAGTTTTAAAGTTATCTGGAAATGTTCCTGATGATATACTAACGTTAATAA
Source organism: Cosmia pyralina (assembly GCA_946251885.1). Classification (NCBI taxonomy): domain Eukaryota; kingdom Metazoa; phylum Arthropoda; class Insecta; order Lepidoptera; family Noctuidae; genus Cosmia; species Cosmia pyralina. Next base: position 31,692,782 of record OX276342.1, read on the forward strand.
TATGAGTTAAAGGCCCAGCTATACTATTAGTAACAAATTTTATGACTTGAGTGGAAACCCGATCACAACCAAAGCTCTTTTTATTTTTTAGTGATGATATACTAACGTTAATAATATGAGTTAAAGGCCCAGCTATACTATTAGCAACAAATTTTATGACTTGAGTGGAAACCCCATCACAACCAAAGCTCTTTTTATTTTTTAGTGATTTAATTATTCTTATCACATCTTGAGGTACGACTGGTGGCACAAATATTGAGTTAGGGTTATGGTCTATTTTCTTAACGTCGAGCATTGAGTTGTTAGGTATATTTGTAATTTAGTCAATGAAAAAATTATTGAAAGACTGCTATTTCTTTCGGGTCCATAATTATTTGGTTATTATTTCTTATCTGTGAAATTGGTTCCTTATTTAATTTGTTGTTATTTATTATTTGCCATGAATCAAATCAATCAAAAACCTTTTGATTTATTCATAGAGTTCTCGATCAAGCAATTATTTTGGGATTTCTGAGTTAATTTAATAATTTTTTTAAATCTCTTAGAGTAATTAACAAAAGCTATTTTATTTTCTCGAGATGGTCTTAGTCTATGTTTTTTAATTTCGCTGTTTTTTACTGCATAATCTTATGCCGCGCGATAGCCATTTAATTGGTTTTTCTGATTTCTTTGTCACTAGTTTATAGGGAAAACATAAGTCATGCAGAAGCTTAAATATTTCAATGAAATTATCATACGCTTTGTTCGAATCCTCTGTGTCATATATGTCACAAAACGATAGATTTTGTAGATAGCTATTAAATTTATTGAGATTTTCTTTACAAGTATCTCGAATCTTAGTTCTCCAAGTTTTAATTATGCATGCTTTATTTACTTTTATCTTCATTATTTGGGCTGTGTGGTCAGATAGCCCGAAGTCTATTACTTGAGAATGACATTTCTGTTTGGTATTATGTGCAAAATTATCTAAACAAGTATTACTAACAGGACGTGTTGCTTCATTAATTTCTAAAATAAGATTATAACTCAGGAGAAAGCATTTAAGTTCCAAGGTAATTCTATTATTTTTTAAAACGTCTATATTAAGATCACCGCATAAAATTATTTTAGTGTGTAGCGGTAGGAGCAGTAGTATTTAGTGCACGTTGTGAGTAGGTGAAAATAATAATGAAACACACAGAATACCGAACAAGACTAAATAATTTATTTTACTGATTGCTTATAAATGACTTGTACAACTTACGTAGCTAACCTACTTATTATTTAGATGCGTCAGCACCTACATTGCTTCCCTCTTTTTGAAGAAATAAAATAGAAAAGAAATGAAGACGAAAGGGGTAGTGAAATGTAAAATAAAAAATGTAACATATTCTTAAAAATTACGATGCAAACCGCACTACTGGGCGTACAATTCTGCCTGACCGCGTTTTCGTCAGTGTAATGTGCTTGTCTGCAGTTTTGCTAGCTGCTGGACTTTGTTTCGAATCGGTTTCCGAGTGCATTGTGTTGTCTTTTACGCCTTCTAAACGGTCATTGTCCTCATCACATAAAATAAATGCTGGTTTCAATCTGTCCACTGAGACAATCATGGTCTTGTTAGACATCTGTATTTTGTAGAATTTTTCGTGTTTTTCTAACACTTTGTAGGGACCTTCGTATGGTGGTGTCAGCGGTTTTTTTACAGCGTCGATGCGTATGAAAACGTGGTTGCAGTTTTTCATCTCTGGATGAATAAATGTCTTGCGTTTTGAGTGATGTGGGTCTTTTGTTGACACTAGGGTTTCCATTTGCTTTTGTAGGTCACTTGTATAGTTTTCCTGATGTGCATTTGACTTTTTCGGCTCGAAAAACACTCCTGGAATGCGGATGTTAGTTCCGTAAAGCATCTGTGATGGACTTGCATCATTACTTCCTATAGTGGCTCGTAGACCTAGTAATACGATCGGTAGTTCTCTGGACCAATTTGCTGTGTTGCCTCGAGCTACTAATGCTACTTTCATAGTTCTGTGCCATCGTTCTACAATTCCATTGGACTGAGGGTGGTAACTTGTTGTTCTGATTTTTTTAATACCCAATAATTTAGTCAATGAAGTAAATAGGTCTGACTCAAATTGCCGTCCTTGGTCAGAAGTTATGGCGGATGGGCATCCAAATCGAGCGATCCAGTTCGTTACTAAAACGTTTGCGACTACTTTTGCGGTAATCTCTGGAACTGGAACTGCTTCTGGCCACCTTGTCGCTCTATCTATCATAGTAACGATGTATCTGTTGTTGTTTGATTCGGGTAGTGGTCCGACAATATCTATGTGTACGTGATCCAAACGCGATGTTGGCGGAAACGTGCCGATTGGTGTCATATTGTGTCGCAATGTTTTGCTTTTCTGACATGCTAAACAGGTCCGTGTCCACTTGCCGACGTCGGTTTTCATTTTGGGCCAAAAGTAATGCTTTGACACAATTTTTTTGGTGGATCTGATGCCTGGATGGGTTAGGCCGTGCAACGTGTCAAATATGGTTTTCCTTAATTTTTCTGGTACATAAGGGCGTAATTCATCTGTGGAATTCTCGCAGTGAAGAACTTTTCCGTTTCCCAAACTCATCGTTTTTATGTTGAGATTGTCCTTGTGTATCAGCTGTTTGAGTTCAATGTCTGTTTGTTGCATATCAGCAATTTCGTTCCAGTCTGTGGGTGAAGGGCAGTCTATCTGCGCCAGTCTTGATAACGCGTCAGCAACCGGGTTCTCATTACCGGAGAGGTGTCTAATGTCCGTAGTGAATTGTGCAATATACTCCAGGTGACGTAATCGCCTCGGGTCGTGAACCTTATTACTCGTGACGTTTGTTTTTGTTGTGAACGCATGACATAAAGGTTTATGATCAGTATACACAGTCAACTGTCTTCCTTCGACATAAGGTTGAAAGTGTGTTATCGCCATGTATACTGCTAATAACTCACGATCATATGTGCTATATTTAGTTTGCGCTTCACTTAGGTTTTTGAAGAAAAACGATAGTGGTTTCCACGTATTATTTTCAAACTGTTGCAGGACCGCTCCAACACAGGTTTGCGATGCGTCAGTCATCAAAGATAGTGGAGCTTCGGCCGAAAGTGACGTCAACGTAACGGCGTTGCTTAAACTTTCCTTACATTGCTCAAATGCTTCGTTTGCGTCCGCAGTCCATTCAATTTTGGTATTGTCTTTCTTTTTCGATCCGACGAGGTATTTGTTGAGACAAGCTTGATGTTTCGCTGCTTGAGGTATAGTTTGGCGATAAAAATTTAGCATACCTAGGAAACGTCGCAATTTTTGAATGGTGTCTGGTTTTGGATAATTTTTGATGACTTCAACCTTTTCGGGTAGTGGTTTTACTCCATCTGGTGTTATCAAGTATCCTAGAAATTCTAATTGCTCCTGTCCGAATTCGCATTTATCTCGGTTAATCACTACACCGTTGTCGTTCAATCTCTGTAAGACTTCATTCAAATGCTGTTTGTGATCTTCTTCTGACTTTGATGCTATTAAGATATCGTCGATGTATGCAAAAACGTAATCTAAGCCAGATAATACTGAATTTAGGAATCTGACGAACGTCTGAGCTGCGTTACTTAACCCAAATGGCATTCGTGGGTATTCGAATAGACCAAACGGCGTTATGACAGCTGTTTTTTCCACTTCCTTTACCATAATTTGATGGTAGGCTCTTTGGAGGTCAATGCGAGCATAAATTGTTGTGCCTGGAAGTATATACGTGAAATCTGTCATTCTCGGTATTGGGTATCGGTCGGGGATAGTTATAGCGTTGAGCTTCCTGTAGTCACCACATAACCGCAAATCTCCGTTTTTCTTTGTGACGACGTGGAGTGGGCTGGCCCACGGGCTCTTCGATGGTCTACATATACCCATTTCTAACATATGCTCAATCTCCTTCTTCACTCGTTGGTATTTATCAGCTGGTAATGGTCGACATTTTGAGTGAACGGGATGACCTTCCATGATAATTTGGTGTGTGACGTTGTGCTTTGGTTCGACGAGAGCAGTCATGGGCTTGCTGATGTTGGGATATTTTTCTAGAACTTCTGCATATGGTTCCGCCAGCTTAATGGTTCTCAAGGTCGGAATGTTGGACTGCATGATTTTTCCTGGTGATAAAAGTCCTGTCTTTCCATCAATAAGTTTCTTATTACGGACGTCCACTAATATGTTGTGAAATTCTAAAAAATCAGAACCTAGAATTGGTTGTGTAATATCTGCCACAACAAATGTCCATCGATACGGTCGCCTCATATTGAGGTCGAGTGTCAGCGTTTTTTCGCCGTATGTTTTAATTTCTGTTCCATTAGCGGCGTATAATTTATATGACGAATTGTTGAGACTGGTTTTATTCCGTTTTGGTAATACAGAAATGTTTGCACCCGTGTCTATTAAAAAACGATTACCACTTTTTCGGTCGGTAACGCATAGACGGTTAGACGGGAATATAGCGCTGACGACCGCCTCCGGCAACGCTAACTCTAGTTTTCCGTCGGTTTTTTCCAGTTGCAAGGCTGTTCGCAGTTCCGCGCTCGGTTCCTGTACCTCAGATGATACCGGCACAACCATCTTGGATCTTCGGGTGTTATTCTGGACCGTGATTTCGATCTGGAACGGTTCTTACCACGATGTTGAAAACTGTTGCCACGGTTGTTTCCGACGTTTGCTCTCAGGGCTGCCACCTCCAACGACAGCTTGTATATTTGGGCTAGAAGTTCGTTCATGACTACTGGCTGTCCGCTGGATACTTCACTGACATCTCCCCAGCCATTTTCCATAATCTTGTCTGCGATGGCGGCGAGGTTGTCGAGCCTTTGGTCCTGGCTTACTGTCAACACGGCACGAACGTGAGCTGGAAGTCTTGAGGTCCATAGGTTGAGCAGGGTTTTATCCGGAACGCTGGTATTCTTTGCCAATTCTGTCATCCGTCGAAGTAGCTGTGAGGGTTTTTGGTCACCTAACTCTATTTCTCCTACTAACCTTTGGAATTGTCGTTCTTCTGATTCTTCATATACCGACAAAAGTCTCTCCTTAATGGCCTTGTATTTGTTGATTTCCGGGGGCGAGATCAGAATATCGGCAATTTGTTGCACGACATCCTTCCCGAGCCTTGATACTACCAAGCTGCATTTGGCTTCATCACCTTGCTTTTGCGGAGCCATGACGGTTTCGAATTGTGCGAACCACACTCTCGGCATCTGTCCAAAATTCTGGGATTTTTTCTGAAACGCTGACCATTGCTACCTTAACATTTGTGGACGGAGCGCTGCACCCAGGCGCGCACGTGCCGTCGCTGCTGCTTCCCAATGTCATGTTGCTGTGACTATGTGCCTCTTGAAAATTCTATGGTGATTCCCGCTTCTGGGAGGCCGATAGAACCGTGCAGTGCAGTCACTTATTTTCCGAAGTCGTGAACGAAGCGAAGGTTTCGTGTCCGATGGTCGGGGTCACCAATTGTAGCGGTAGGAGCAGTAGTATTTAGTGCACGTTGTGAGTAGGTGAAAATAATAATGAAACACACAGAATACCGAACAAGACTAAATAATTTATTTTACTGATTGCTTATAAATGACTTGTACAACTTACGTAGCTAACCTACTTATTATTTAGATGCGTCAGCACCTACAAGTGTGACGATTAGTGCATATTTTTTTTAGAATAATATCTAAATTTTCATAAAATGTACTTAAGTTGGACAGTTTAGGCGGTCTATATACAGGGTGTAACGGAAAGGGTATATACATACCAAAGGCACAGCTTCTTTGGATGGTATGAAACGATATTGGAAGGGATTTTTAATCCTATCTCTACACGTTTGGAAGTTATGAGATTTTTTAATACATTGATACCAGAAACCGAACTTTTCAAATTGAAATAAATACATCACTAGCACTAAGTCAGCTGATCGGTGTCAGCGAACTATTTGAAAGTAAAAATAAACCTCTTACTCCTGGTATTTCTGAATAAAAGGTTCCGCATGTTTATTTTTTGTTTTCTAAATATTATTAAGTACTGATTTTTTCCTAAACATTGATTATGCTTGTGAACTAGCTACAATTCAATTACCTAATTGGTCTAGGTATCAAAATTTAACGAAATATTTAGATACGTGCTTGCATTGTCACGTATCATTTACACACTTGTTGGTTTTTTATGTAGTTGTCCTTTTGTAGAAGATTACTTTGTAGCTAATTATTATCTACATAGTAATCTTCCACCCACCATCTTCCTTCTACCATCGTACCTACAACACAGTAAATAGCTGATTCAAAAACAATATTCGCTGTGTCATTGCGAAGATGTGGAATTTTCCGTGGTCTGGATAATCGTAATCATCATTAGTTCCACCCAACACTCTAATATCAGGTTGTATTTAGTGGTAATTAGCTGTTAATAACCAGGTTAGTACAGAGATAAATACCTAATCGTTGTAAAACCCTATTAGTGCTTACAAATTGTTATAATTGATCAGACATTAGCGTGTTAATCTTATGATAATCACAGGTATTTGTACCTTTCAAAGAGTATATATATGAAAATAGCTGCATTATTATAACTTTATTAGGTAGGTAACAGTTACTGAGTCATTTATTCATGTAATCACATTAAAAGTTAGATAGGTTCATAACTGCATTGTGAATGTAATGTAGTTAGTTAGGTTTTGTACTGATTTTGTTATTGTTAAAACGTTTGATACATTATTATGAAATTATAAGAAAACAATTAACACTAAAGTTATCAGTTAATTCGTATTTTATATGTAGGTATTTACAAGCAGGTATCGTAATAATTTTAGACGCTGTTAAATCTTTAATTGTATACATTTCAGGTTGACTGCACCAGCTTACGCAATGCCAGAGGATAAGGAGCTCGTTAGAAAAAGGGCAAGTTACAAGGGAAGGGTAACCGTATTCTTGAATTATTTGAATTCATTAAAACCTCCTATAAGTCCTTCTGAGGTTAGCGAGTTGCGATTGCGTTTGAATAGGCTTCAGTCATTGTATGGACAATATGACGAGGTGCAACTAGCACTGGAATGTAGCACAGATAATTTTGATAGTCAAATGTTAGAACGTAGTGAGTTTGAGTCTCTTTATTATAAAACCTTATCTGAAGCTCATAAAGTGCTCGATGATTATAAGAAAAGGGATCCAACTGATAGTGAAGTAGGTTCACGTTCTAATAATCACAGCTTTGTTAAGTTACCGACTATTCAATTACCTAAATTCAGCGGTTCTTACATAAATTGGTTGGAATTTCACGATACATTTGTCAGCCTTATTCACTCTAATGACGACATAAACGACATAAATAAATTTCATTATTTGAGGTCATCACTGGAAGGTTCAGCTGCAGTGGTGATAAACTCAATTCAGTTTTCTACCGCTAATTATGTAGTCGCTTGGAAATTACTCTGTGACCGGTTTGATAATAAACGTCTGTTGATTCAACACCATGTTTCAGCATTATTTAATATTGAGACGATCAGCAAGGAGTCGTCTGTGAATTTAAAAGCTTTAATCGATCACATTAATAAAAACTTGCGTGCCTTGGAATCCCTTGGCGAACCGGTTAATCACTGGGATACTCTACTCATTCACATTATTAGATACAAGTTGGACAATAAAACTTACCGTGAATGGGAAGAGTATAAGGGTCGACTTGACAAGGACTACGAGATTACATTTACTGTGTTCCTCACATTCATTAAGAATCGTGCTGAATTAATTGAAACATTAGAAATGTCAACTTCAACAATTGATAAACATTCAAACACCAATAAAAATTCCAAGGTTAGGACAATGGTAACACAGGATTCTAATAACAAAATAGACAAGGATAATCAGGTGAATAATAGTTCTTCTAAACCTAAGAGTTGTGTTAAATGTAACGGTGAGCACAAATTAAACAATTGTCCTCAATTTTTGGCGTTGAGTAATGAAGCACGGTTACAATTGCTACCGAAATATAAGATTTGTTATAATTGTTTGTCTTCAGGACATTACGCTAATAACTGTAAACAGGCAAGTTGCAAAATATGTCGGCGCAAACACCACACTCTGGTGCATGTCGCAGATCATTCAAAGAAGTTAGACTTGGTTATTACTTCTGCTAACAATGATAATGCGACCAGTGCCCCTGCTCCGTCAACTTCCAGTGCAGGTTTGTCTCTTTCTGCAAGTGTTGAACGTGGTGAGGTATTGCTATCCACGGCGTTAATTAAGGTCATAGGTAAAAAAGGTAAGGAATACGTTACTCGCGCTGTGCTTGACAGTGGCAGCACATCATGTCTCATGACTGAAAGACAACTGGGCAACTGGGTTTAACTGCCAATACTGTAAACAACTCCATATTAGGTATTAATAATTCATCTTCATACATCAATAAAATGTGTCCCGTCTCAATAAAATCTTTAAGCGATAACTTTTCCATTAACATTAATTGCTTTGTTCTACCTTCAATTACCGATAATATTCCGAGTAGACATGTAGATTTATTAAAATTGAAAATCCCATCAAATATTTGTCTGGCTGACCCTAACTTTTACTCACCAGCCCCAATAGATATCCTGCTCGGTGCTGACATCTTTTGGGACTTACTGGGATCCCAAAGAATTAAGTTAGGGGATGGACAACCTATTCTTTGCGAAACTAGACTGGGTTGGCTGGTTTCAGGCCCAACTAAAATTAGTTATGCTTCGACACCATCAAAAATGATAAAATGTAATTTTACAAAGATTGTTTCTGACGGTAATGATGAATTAGATAATAGCATAGATCATCAACTCACAAGGTTTTGGCAATTGGAAGAGGTCTGTACTACATCAGTGTATTCGCAAGAAGAAAAACTGTGCGAGGAGCACTTTATAAACAATACTACACGTTTGGAGAACGGGCAATTTTCTGTTCGAATTCCACTGAAATGTTCCCCGGATATATTAGGCGAGTCCTTTTTAAGGGCTAAACATTGTTTTTCTTCTTTAGAGCGTAGGTTCAAAAGCCAGCCTCAATTGTCTAAGATGTACAAAGATTTCATGGCAGAGTACGAAAGTCTAGGTCATATGTCGAAATGTAAAGATGTTGAACATTCTGCTCACTACCTCCCACATCACGGAGTTTTGCGTGACAGCAGTGTCACCACTAAATTAAGAGTGGTTTTTAATGCCAGCAGCGCCACTAGCACAGGCACTTCTTTTAATAGTATACAGATGACCGGACCTGTAGTACAGGATGATCTTCTATCAATATTAATACGTTTTAGACAACATAAATTTATTATTGCTGCCGAAGTGGAGAAAATGTACCGGCAGATAGTTGTTCATCCAAATGACAGACATCTCCAACAAGTCGTCTGGCGTGATGACCCGTCAATTCAGTTGCAAACGTACCAGCTCAATACCGTGACGTACGGCACGGCCAGCGCTCCGTTCCTTGCAACGAGATGTATTAAACAGTTAGGTTCAGATTACGTTGATAAAGGAGCTGCTGAGGTCATTCTGCGTGATTTTTACGTCGATGATTTGCTGACGGGAGGAGATGATCTCAATGAAGTAAGAGACTTGCGTCATAAAGTAACTTCTACTCTTGCTTCAGCTAGAATGAACCTAAGAAAGTGGAAGTCAAATGATATGCGTTTGGTGACTGGTTCTGACTGTCCCCAATCTTCACTTGACTTGAATATTGGCGGATCTGAGTCTACCAAAACCTTAGGTCTGGGTTGGCAATCACAATCTGATCAACTCTGTTTTCCCATTAGTCAACCAATTATTTGTAACGATACAAAACGTGACATGCTCTCGATTATATCACAAATTTTCGATCCTTTGGGGCTTTTAGCTCCATGCATTATAGTGATGAAGATGTTGCTTCAAAAACTATGGTTACACAAACTATCATGGGATGAACAGCTATCGCCGGACATTAGGAAAGTTTGGACTGAACTAGTAATGAATTTACCAAAACTAAATGAAATTTATATCCCACGTCATGTTCTAATTGATTCAATGCAACTTTTAGAGATTCACGTTTTCACTGACGCGTCTGAACGAGAATACGGAGCATGCTTATAAGTTCGCAGTGTCAACAATGAAAATCAAGTGTTAGTGGTACGTTTATTGTTAGCAAAGAGTCGTGTTGCCCCTCTGAAACCAACCTACCATTCCCAGACTTGAGCTTTGCGGTGCTCTGGTCGGTGTTCGAATTTATGAAATGGTGGTTGCATCATTACGCTTAAACACTAGGCCGCGTACATTCTTTTGGACAGACTCCACTGTCGTCCTAGGATGGCTTAAAATGTTGCCAAATAGGCTGCAGCCCTTCGTTCGCAACAGAGTGGCTGAAATTTTAGAGAAGACTGGCAACTGCGAGTGGAGACATGTCCCAACCGATCAGAACCCCGCAGATTATGTCTCTCGAGGCGTAGACATTAATTTATTACCTTCTTTAGATGATTGGTGGTCTGGTCCAAGTTTTTTAAAGGATGACGTATCATGTTGGCCCTCTAGATTTACACAATCTATTGATGAATCATTGCCGGAAGTTAAATCAAATGTTTCTTTACATGGTAATGTCAACGAGAATGTGGCCAATGAATTTCTTAATTTTAACCGATTTTCGAGTTTTTTAAGGCTTCAGCGCACGGTAGCATACCTTTTACGTTTTATTGCTGCATGTAAAAAACGACCTGTGTGTGGTCCCTTGAGTAATGATGAACTACAAAATTCTCTATCTTTGATTATTCGAATATGTCAAATAGAATCTTTCAGTGAATACAAGTTGTTACTTCATAATAAACAATTACCAAAGAAAAGTGCTTTATTGAAATTTAACGTTTTTCTAGACGACCATAAAATAATGCGTGTTAATGATAATGGTCGTTTACAAAACTCGGATTTACCTTATGATAAAAAATGTCCAATTCTTTTACAATCTAGTCATCACTTTACAAAATTACTATTTGAGTATGAACACAAACGGTTGTTTCACGCTGGGCCCCAGTTGCTGCTAGCTTCTATACGGGATACGTACTGGCCCATACGAGGTCGTAATTTAGCCAGATTGTGCTACCGTAGGTGTGTACGTTGCTGTCGTCTTAGAGGTCAAACTGTCACACCGATCATGGGTAATTTACCACGGCAGCGACTTCTAGCTGGAGGTTTCCCTTTTGAAAGTATTGGTTTGGATTATGCGGGTCCAATACAGTCTGCTGTTCGACAGGGTCGTGGCTGTAAATTGGTTAAAGTGTGGATTGCCATTTTTGTTTGTTTTACGACAAAATCAATACACCTTGAACTAGTCGGTGATTTAACCAGCAATACTTTTATCATGGCGTTAAAGAGATTCATCTCGCGTAGGGGTAAACCGGTTAATATATTTTCCGATAATGGCACCTCGTTTGTTGGTGCATACAATGATATATCAAAATTTCTTAAAGCTAATTGCAACTCGTTATCCGAGGAGATGGCTAAAGAGGGAATTAACTTTAACTTCATCCCTGCATACTCTCCTCATTTTGCTGGCCTTGCGGAGGCTGGTGTCAAGTCAACTAAACATCATTTAGTCAGGGTGCTGGGCCTTTGTAACCTAACTTATGAGGAGCTTTATACTACGCTGGTGCAAATTGAAGCTATCTTGAACTCCAGACCACTGACTCCACTTTCATCGAACCCTTGACTTGGCACCATTGACACCCGGACATTTTTTAATTGGACGTCCTTTAACATCTTTGCCGACACCAGATTACCATGACCGTTCCACCAGTTCGTTATCTCGATTTCAACGCATTGAACAACTCCGACAACATTTTTGGAACCGATGGAGCAAGGAGTACATATCGGAGCTCCAACTCAGGACGAAATGGCGCACATGTAAGGGTTCTCTGAAGCTGAATTCCCTGGTACTGCTAAAGGAAGACAACATGCCGCCTCTGAAGTGGAAAATGGGTCGGATTGTCGCTACCTATCCAGGTCCGGATGGCGTGATCAGGGTTGCAGACGTCAAAACCTCCAGTGGCCAGCTCCGAAGATCTTTCAGCAAAATTTGTCCGTTGCCCACCTACCCCGAGTCTGAGCATTCCGGTTGAAAGACAGGCTTTCAACGCCGGGGGGTATGTTTGCGCGGAACGCCTACTAAAATCATCATAGCACTAGTGCAACTACGTGTGTTGTAGCTAATGACTTTTATTTTTATTTTAATCACCTTCTACCGACAGTTTTACATTTATTAATATACACATTCTTACTGAAGAGACAAGTCGTATTTTATTTCATCTCCAGCTGATAGACCTGATGGAATCCCAACAATCATATCATAAGTAATATCCCACTTGCCAAAAGTGAGCTTTTGCATTGGGATATATCTGACCACAATACGGCCCAAATATTAAGTGTCCCTGTTAAACATAAGGCAATTATTCAACAGTACATAGTGTTTAAAAGAGACTATAGTTTGGAAAATATCCTTAAATTCAAGGAATGTTTGTCAAAACTTTCCTTCTCAGAAGTTTATAGCCAACTTAACATTAACTCGGCTTATGAATCTTTTCAGGAATTGTTTCTATTGTTTTATAAGTTATGTTTTCCTAAAGTTAGAATTAAAATGACAAATCAATGTAAGACAACCAACTGGATAACTAAAGGTCTAAGAATTAGCAGTAAACGTAAACGCTCATTGCGTTTTATATATTAATATTATAAATTCGAAAGTAACTCTGTCTATATGTTACCTTTTCACGCCTAAACCACTGAGCGGATTTCGATAAAATTTGGCAAAAAGATAGATGGCATCCTAGGAAAGGACATAGGCTACATTTTGTTTTTAAAAATAAACCTAAAGGGAGTAATAAAATAAAAATAAAATAAATAATAATAAATTTTTATTAACAAATGTGGGTACAACTCATCTATCCTAAACAAAAACACAATGTGCAAAGTTTTGAGTATTTCAAAGATAGAGTAAACGACGATGTCTGTGCTAGTATTAACTGTGTGACAGACGCCGGCGCCTTCCTCCTACAACCTTAAGTAACAAGCGATACCGTGACATACGGACTCGCTACAGGAAAATTACAATGTTACAAATAGTTCTGGTACAATTTCAATTACGTTCATGTAAGTTTAAGTAAAAGAATAAAAAAATAATTTAATTGAATATAACTACTAAAAAAAATAATTTATTAATTTCAATTTTTAAGGCATGCAAGGAAATACGTGAATTCGTGTGTGTGTGTGTGTTGTGTGAGAGTGTGGGTGTGCGTGAGGGTGAGTGTGTGTGTAATATAATAGGGGATGAAAGTTTGTATGGGAAACCTAGCATTTCATAGGTTAGGGATATGGAAATTAAAATTTAAGCTTTTGGTAATAAATAAAGAACTACGTGTTTTAGCGTTTTTTCAAGGCGATAAAATAGGGGATGATTTTAAAATTCACAAGTAATATTGATACTTTTGTGTAGGTAATTACCTATTTTTAAGAGATTAAAAGGATTGGAAATATAGTCATAGTCGAGATAACATTTATCTACTTGGTCAAATGTTATTACAATTTACAGTCACAAAAATAACTTGGCTAAAACGTCACACATTCACTTACGGGCTACGGAGTCAATGGTAGTCAATCACAAAAATTAATGATGATCATATTAAAATGAATAATTGTGAATCAAACGAGCTTAACTGTTAAGCGAAGTCTTGATTCTAATTTTATGAACGGCGATCTGAAATATAATTGGTTAAACAGAGTAGTATTTCTAATACACACGTCTATTATCGCGATTTTTAGGAATAAAATATATAAATATTTTTTTTTTAAATATGATTATTTAATCTTATGTAGCAACACAGAACGTCACTTATTTTAGAGATCCTTAAGGTAACAAGCTCTGTTTTCTGTACAGAGTGGTTCCATATACCTACTTAAATTCAGTAGGTTTTCCTGAAAGGACAAGTGAATAAAGTAGGTAGACTAATTATTGCAGCTTTGGGCTGTTAGTTATATTTCAGATCGCCGTTCATAAAATTAGAATCAAGACTTCGCTTAACAGGTAAGTTCGTTTGATTCACAATTTTACTTCACGGCGATCTGAAATATAATTGGTTAAACAGAGTAGATGTTTAGAGTTGTCTGCAATAATTCAGTTAGTTAATAAATTATCTGGTTATAAGTATAATAGTTTATTAAGTAAGTAGGTACTTATATTTTCCTTCAATTAGCCTTGCTTAAAGCAAAGAAACATTATCAGCAGCAAGTCTTATTAATCCACATTATTTTCTCAATTGATGTCAGCTCTAGGTTGAGCTGCTGTATGTACTGTGAGAGTTGAAGTATTTATATCACTCTCACTAACCACATCTTACAGTTATAAAAACCTTAAGTCAGTCTCCGCAGAGGTCTTTGTTTTATTAGTCCACATAGTGGACATTAGGGCCAAAAGGGCAGCCGACTTCTTTGTAGGGTCTCCTTGTTTGTTCTGTATAATCCGATCAGGAACATATTGTGATATTGAATTGTAAGTTTAGAAAGTTTCCATAAATGAGAATAGCAGTTGTTTAATTGTCTCCGTAAACGTAAACGGTCACTGTCTTATTTGAGATGCAGTGTAGAACTGCAGTGCGTGACTTTGCAATAAGCTGTGTTGATTATGTTTAATTGCGCATTATATTTAGTCTCACATTCACATGGCAGGTTTTTTTTTTTTTTTGAAAGGTTGCTGCTACCAAGTTTTGAGACGATCTCAGCGACTCTTGAAGAATAATGTTACTGTAAAAGTTTTAATATTATAAGCGTTACTGGGGCTGGGCAGGATGTCGCGCGTCTCGGCCTCATCCTGGGGCGTTAGGTACAGGGCCCTTAAGGTCCTGTACAAAGGCATATTTGTCCCCACTGTCACATATGCGGCGGGGTGCTGGTGGAGGCGCGCGAGCATGCATGCTAACAGGTCGGCACTGCTGAGGACACAGAGGCCTGCGCTCATCCTTTTGTCAAAGGCATACCGGTCGGTCAGCACCGCGGCGCTGCCTGTCTTGGCGGGAATGCTGCCAGCTGATCTCGAGGTGATTCGTGCAGGTATGATAGATGACATTCGTCACTTGCCGCGGGACGCGTTCAGGGCAGGAAGAAGGGATATCGCGGACGACGCTGTAGCCAATTGGCAGCAGCGATGGGCGGCGGAGGATAAGGGTAGGGAACTTTATCGGTTTTTCCCGGACGTGTCGGCTAGACTGAGGGCAACCTGGGTCGATCCGGACTATCAAGTCTCCCAGATTCTGACGGGGCATGGATGTTTCCGAAAGAGATTGAGTGAAATGAAACTGTGCGAGGATAGTGTGTGCTACTGTGGGGAAGAGGATGAGAGTTTGGACCATATTCTGTGGCGATGCCCTATGTACGAGGAGCAGCGGTGTAAGATGATGGATGGGATCACTCGCCTGGAGGAGGGACCGGTGTATTACAGCGACCTCGTGGCTTCGGAGGCCAACTTCCGGCGGCTCAGGGACTTCGCACACGAGTGGCATAAGGTGAGGAGCGGACTAGAGGAGTGACTGGAGACAGTCAAGGTCGGGCAGCGAAGCTGTCTAAGTGCTGTCAACCTAATAGAGGGGTACGCTAGCATGCCGCCCCAGAAAGGGGGGAAAGGCACATAGGGGGCAGGATAAAGAATTTGTAAAGGGTCAAGAAGCGGCTGCGGTTATAAGCACTGCGCTAGCGGGCTATGTCCGCAGCCGTCTCCTTGAGCTTCGGCCCATATGACTTGAAGTCGGTGGGGCCATGGGTGGAGGTGGGTGTCCCTATCTACTATCTAGCGAAACCACAGCCAAGGGAACGGGCTTGGGAGAATCAGCGGGGAAAGAAGACCCTGTTGAGCTTGACTCTAGTCTGGCATTGTAAGGAGACATGAGAGGTGTAGCATAAGTGGGAGATCGTTCGCGCGATCGTCGCTGAAAAACCACTACTTTCATTGTTTCATTACTTACTCGGTTGGGCGGAAGCGGTGCGCGGTCGATAATATCGGCGGGCGCACGGTGTTTCGTTCCAAGCGTGCAGAGTGGCGACGTGGCGGCAACGCTCGTCGCCGTACAACTCCCGCGTGATCCGGTTCGAGGACACTGCCAGGCGGGTAGTTTGACTGGGGCGGTACATCTGTCAAAGAATAACGCAGGTGTCCTAAGGCCAGCTCAGCGAGGACAGAAACCTCGCGTGGAGCAAAAGGGCAAAAGCTGGCTTGATCCAGATGTTCAGTACCAATAGGGACTGCGAAAGCACGGCCTATCGATCCTTTAGTATACAGAGTTTTTAGCAAGAGGTGCCAGAAAAGTTACCACAGGGATAACTGGCTTGTGGCAGCCAAGCGTTCATAGCGACGTTGCTTTTTGATCCTTCGATGTCGGCTCTTCC
Organism: Cosmia pyralina; assembly: GCA_946251885.1. Taxonomy (NCBI): domain Eukaryota; kingdom Metazoa; phylum Arthropoda; class Insecta; order Lepidoptera; family Noctuidae; genus Cosmia; species Cosmia pyralina. The sequence continues at coordinate 31,709,204 of OX276342.1, forward strand.
TATCATTGCGAAGCAAAATTCGCCAAGCGTTGGATTGTTCACCCATCAAAAGGGAACGTGAGCTGGGTTTAGACCGTCGTGAGACAGGTTAGTTTTACCCTACTGATGGCTTGTCGTTGCGATAGTAATACTGCTCAGTACGAGAGGAACCGCAGTTTCGGACATTTGGTTCATGCACTCGGCCGAGCGGCCGGTGGTGCGAAGCTACCATCCGCGGGATTATGCCTGAACGCCTCTAAAGCCGAAGTCAGCCTAGCCGAATCGGAGGCGGAGCGCCTCCAGCAGGAGTTGCTGGAGGCCTCAATACGCGAAAAAGAAGAGGAATTGCAGGCGCTTGACGAGCTGAGGCGCGAGGGCGCTGGGCTGTTCCAGCCACGGCAGTCGCTGGCGCGAACACCGCCGCCGAGCTCCCCGTCCACCTCCTTGATGGACCTGTCCCCATCCTCCCAGGAACAACGCTCGGTCAAGCCAACGCCTGGGAATGCAAAGCGGAAGGAGATGCTGACTTCGCCAGAGGAGGTCCGGGAAGCGGTTCGACGCAGGGTCGCCAAGAGGAGAGAGGCCCCTCCCATCAGTGGGCTTTTAACTTCAGATCCAGCGCTTCTGCCGAGCTGTGATCAGGCTACAGCGGCCGCGGACGCGGCGCCTCCTACCATGGAGTACTCCGTGGACTCCCTGGAGTCTGCGCCGGTCGAGCAGCTGGCGGGCATTGCCACGAGCAGCACCAGGGGCATAATGGAGGCGGTGAGGTCAAAGACCTCCAAACTTAATAAAGACGAAGTGGCTGCGATTGGGGCTCTCACCGAGAGGCTGAGCGCGGTGGTCACACACCTGACGCTTCGTTTGGCGTTGGCCGGTGCGAAGGTTGAGCGCGCGGCAGTGTCGGCGCCACCATCGGATGTTGCCCCAGTGCGTTCATTCGCCAACGCCCTCCGGTTGGGAAGGAACGCGATGCCGGTGCCCATCGTGCGACCACCCATCAGTGGCCATCTACCCGGCCGAGGATCAAAAGGAGGTCTTGAAGACCTCCAATGACACCAGGGAGGCATTGCGCATTGCAGTGGATCCAGCAACACTTGGCCTGCAAGTTGCGGGTCTTAGGAGGGTCGGGAATGCGGGGATCATCGTGCAGACGACCTCCGCGGTGGCGGCGGACGCCCTGAGGAAGGCGGTTCCGGCCACTCTGCGCACGGCAGAACCGGCTGCGAGGCAGCCACTTATCGCTCTCACCGGTATCGACAAGGAGGCTTCCACTGAGGTTGTCATTGCTGAGCTTGTGGAGCAGAACCTTCACGCTGATGAAGCCTGGACGAGGGAAAGGGTAGCAAAGGAGTTGCGCCCGTTATTTAAGAGGAGCAGACACAATGGCAGAACTAAGTGGGTCTGCCAGGTGTCCCACGAGCTGCGCCGGGCCTTGATCACCCGGGAACGGGTCTACATCGGGTGGGACGTGGTTAAAGTAACCGACCACGTAGACGTGACCTGCTGCAGTAGATGCCAATTGTACGGGCACCCGGAGAAGTATTGTCGGGCGAAGGCCATGGTATGTGGCAAGTGCGGAGAGGAGGGGCACAAAGGGCAGGAGTGCCAATCGGTCGTGCAGGTGTGTGCCACCTGCAAGAGATTTGGCAGCAAGGAGGCCAGCACGCACCGCACTGCATCGAGGGACTGTCCTGCGCGAATGCACGCTGAGAAGAGGATAGTCAACAGCACCAACTATGGGTAGCTTGACCATAGGTCAATTGAACCTGCAGGGCTCGGCCACTGCCACGGCGGAGCTCCCGGCTATCGCTGCAGAGCTGGGACTGGACATAGTGCTGGTGCAGGAACCCTATGTGGCGCCGCAGACGTCAGTGGCGCATATGGGGCATTTGCTTCTCCCTGGGGGGTCACCTCCCAGGGCGGGGGTCTACCTGCCGCGCCTCGACATGGTGGGTGCTGTACTGCACCACCTTTCAACGAGCCACTGCATGGTGTGCCACATAGCCTAGAGGGATACTTCAACGTACGTCGTTAGCGCGTACTTCCAGTACTCTGAGGACATCTCAACCCACTTGGAGCACCTTACCAGGGTACTGGAAAAACTACGGGGACATCGTGTGCTCATGGGTGCAGACACTAACGCTCACTCGCCACTGTGGCACTGCGCACCGCGACAGTATGTTGGCAGAGGCCGTGAAGTGGCACGTCGTCGGGAGGAAATGGAGGGCTTTCTGTTGGCACAGGATTTGGTGGTGCATAATCTTGCAGATCGGCCACCAACCTTCGCTACAGCCAACGGAGAGTCCAACATAGACGTCACCTTCTCCACAAGAGGAGTTAGAGTGCGCGACTGGACGGTGCATGAGCACGCGAGCTGCAGTGACCATCGGCTCATTACCTTCAGGCTATGTGGGGCACGGGTCCGAGACGCCGCTACTATTCAGGAGCCGACGGAAGCGCCGAAAAGGTTTCGGGAGCGTGGTGTGACTGGGACCGATTCCAGGCGATGATCCACGAGCGTGTGGGCAGGATCAACTGGAGGAAGGATGCGTCAATAATATGTAAGGAGTTCACGCGAATCATCGCGTGGACGGCGGGTGAGTGTTTAGGTACATGTGGTAATGGTAAGAAAGCGAAAGGATATGAATGGTGGTCTCCCTCGTTGGAGACCATGCGTAAAAGGCATAACCAGAGGAGGAAAGACTGGCAATCAGCAAGGAAGGGAGGTGGGGCTTTGGAAGAGTGTGCGAGGAAGGCCTTTCATGAGTGTCGCAGTAGCTATAGATCGTTGATGGAGAAGGCGCAGCTCGACTTTTTCCGTGGCCTGGCAGAGTCTGCAAACCAGGATCCCTGGGGCTTGGCTTATCGTGCTGCCAGCGGTAGGTTTAGGCCACCGCCTAATGTTATAAAGGGCACGAGATTTGCAGAGGGATATGCCGAGGATGCGGGCACTGCCATGCGTAGCCTTGTTGGTGCACTTTGCCCCGACGATGACCAGTCGCTGGATACTTCATACCACAGGCAGGTGCGTGTGATGGCTGCCTGCATCCCGTCCGGTCGGGATGCGCCTCCTCCGTCGAGTCAGGATCTGGGGAAAATAGTTAAGGATCTCCTTAACACGGCACCGGGAATCGATGGGATCACGGCGCGTATAGTCGGGCATGTGTGGCAGGTCGCAAGTGCCGAGCTGACACACATGATCGGCCTGTGCGTCGCGGAGGGTATCTTCCCCGATGCGTGGAAGGACGGTAGGCTTATCGTCCTGCCGAAGGGCAATGATAGGCCTCTCACTGATCCTAAAGCGTATCGGCCCATTACCCTGCTTCCTGTCCTGGGCAAAATCCTGGAGCGCGTTATGCTACAATGTGCGCCATCGTTAGCGCGGGGTGTCTCGTCGAGCCAGCACGGATTCTCTCGGGGCCGGTCTACGCTGACGGCACTGAATGAAATAATACACGCGGTGCACGACAGCCGGTCCAGGTATGTCCAGGCCATCTTCCTGGACATATCTGGAGCCTTTGACAATGCGTGGTGGCCCATGATCCTACTCAAGGCGAAGAGCGGGGGCTGCCCGCCAAACATCTATAGGATGTTGGCGTCGTATTTCTCCAACCGACGTGTCGGGCTGTTCGCCGGGAGTGGGGTCGTGTGGAAAACAGCGACAATGGGATGTCCGCAGGGTTCTGTGGTGGGCCCATCTTTGTGGAACCTGCTTCTTGACGACTTGCTTCGGTTGCCTTACCCGGTCGGCGTCAGGGTGGTCGCGTATGCGGATGATGTTACGATCCTCATTGAGTCTGACAGTCGAGCCGGCATAGAGGCTTCTGCCTTGTGCGCCATGGTGTTAATCTCGGAGTGGGGGGCACGGAACAGATTGGGCTTCTCCCCCTCGAAGTCATATTCCATGACTTTGAAGGGGGGGCTGTCTAGACGCCCGCCCACAGTCAGGCTCAATGGGGTCTCAGTCAAGAGCGTGCGGTCGACCAGGGTTCTGGGTGTGGTAATCGACGCGAGTCTGTCGTTCGCAGAGCATGCGCGATCTATTGGGGAGCGCGCTGCTGCGGGGCTGGGCAAGATGTCGCGCGTCTCGGCCTCATCCTGGGGCGTTAGGTACAGGGCCCTTAAGGTCCTGTACAAAGGCATATTTGTCCCCATTGTCACTTATGCGGCGGGGTGCTGGTGGAGGCGCGTGAGCATGCATGCTAACAGGTCTGCACTGCTGAGGACACAGAGGTCTGCGCTCATCCTTTTGTCAAAGGCATACCGGTCGGTCAGCACCGCGGCGCTGCCTGTCTTGGCGGGAGTGCTGCCAGCTGATCTCGAGGTGATTCGTGCAGGTATGATAGATGACATTCGTCACTTGCCGCGGGACGCGTTCAGGGCAGGAAGAAGGGATATCGCGGACGACGCTGTAGCCAATTGGCAGCAGCGATGGGCGGCGGAGGATAAGGGTAGGGAACTTTATCGGTTTTTCCCGGACGTGTCGGCTAGACTGAGGGCAACCTGGGTCGAGCCGGACTATCAAGTCTCCCAGATTCTGACAGGGCATGGATGTTTCCGAAAGAGATTGAGTGAAATGAAACTGTGCGAGGATAGTGCGTGCTACTGTGGGGAAGAGGATGAGAGTTTGGACCATATTCTGTGGCGATGCCCTATGTACGAGGAGCAGCGGTGTAAGATGATGGATGGGATCACTCGCCTGGAGGAGGGACCGGTGTATTACAGCGACCTCGTGGCTTCGGAGGCCAACTTCCGGCGGCTCAGGGACTTCGCACACGAGTGGCATAAGGTGAGGAGCGGACTAGAGGAGTGACTGGAGACAGTCAAGGTCGGGCAGCGAAGCTGTTCAAGTGCTGTCAACCCAATAGAGGGGTACGCTAGCATGCCGCCCCAGAAAGGGGGGAAAGGCACATAGGGGGCAGGATAAAGAATTTGTAAAGGGTCAAGAAGCGGCTGCGGTTATAAGCACTGCGCTAGCGGGCTATGTCCGCAGCCGTCTCCTTGAGCTTCGGCCCATATGACTTGAAGTCGGTGGGGCCATGGGTGGAGGTGGGTGTCCCTATCTACACTACTTCGCGCCCGACTACGGTAGTGGACGGACGTGTTGTGCGAGCTCTGTGGAATTACTTTGAGTGGATTTAATTATTTATTTATTTAATTCTGCCGAGCTCTTTGCTGAATTTCAGCTTAATTACGTTCCTTTTTTTCAGTGGTATTTAATACACGAACTGTTTAATTGCTGTTACGATTAGGGTGTGAATTGGACACGGTGCTAGGTTATTTTGTATTGTGTTGTGTTGTGTTGTGATAAGGGGGCGAAGCACTGAAGTTCAGTGGCAGGCGGCCCGCCGCTATTATAATTATAACTCATTTAAGGTACCGTAATTATTTTTGTTTATTCCGTATAATTAATGGTTTTACACGCGGCATTTGCCTACTTTGAGGTTAAGTGCACGCGGTTTTGTAGGTTAAGTAGCGTGGTCTTTTAGGTTAGGTAACGCGGTGTCAATGTCAAGTGACAGTTGACGTGTGTCAGTGGCCATTATAGCTGTCATCCCGGTTGACGTTGGTGGCTGTCACTTGTCAGTGTCACTTTCGGGTGACACCTGTCAGGTGTCAGTAGTCGCTGTCGTGCCGGTGTGGCGGCCTGTCACATTGGCACCTGTCAGTGTCATTTGACAGTGTTTGTGTGGTAGTAATTTCGTTCTAGTAGTTATTTTAGTTAGTGGTAGAAATTTACGCATTTCTACTCACAAATTTTTTGAATTAATTTAGATAGGTATAGTTTTATGTGGGTTAGGTATCTGGGGTTATAGGTTATTAAGGGTAGCATTTACAAGTTAGGTAATATTAATTAGGTAGTATTTAGGTAGTATAAGTTAGGTAGTATAATTTTAGGGAATAGTATAAAGCGGTAGTGACGTTAGGATGGCGGATGATGATGATGGGGATGCACTCCGCAAGTCCCTGGATGAGGAAATGGCGAAAAGGGAGGAGGAGCTTTTACCTTTAAGCCAAGGGTTTCCCTGGCGCGTACTCCTCCTACCAGCTTTGGTGCCTCAGTTTCCCAAAGTACGGAGACAGGCAGGCCGTCGACGCCCTCTGCCGGGCCGCCACAGGCTGTGCAGGGAGCTTCGTCCTCCTCTCAGGGGGTCCACGGTTCTGCGCGGCGTAGGGAGTCATCCCAGGTAGGGGTTGCTCCGCCCGTCAGTGGTATCCCGATGGCGGCTGGCCGGGTGGTCTCCTTGGACTCGCCTAAGGTGGGCTGCCCTCCGGAGGCCTCGAGCACCCCTGTGAAGCTTGGGTTGGCGGCTTGCAGTAGCGTGGATCTGATTGATCAGGTCCACTCTGCTGTTAAGGGAATAGGCGGAGTGGCCAATGCCCCAAACAAGCTAAATATGCACGATAAGGGGCTGATCGCCGGTTATGGCCAGGACATCTTGGCAGTGGTGGCGGCTTTAAATCTGCGCCTGGCTGAGGCTGAACATAGTGTTACTGCCATGAAGTTGAAAGTGGCCTCGATGGAGCTGCAGCAGGTCAGTGCGGCCACGGATATGGCAGCTACTATGGCCAGGCCTGGAATGGTGGGGTGTATAGGTGGGGGACCGTCACAGACGAGGGACTACGCAGCCGTCCTTAAGTTGCCTAGTGGTAGGGCCAGTATGTCAGTGGAGCAGCGCGGGCCGGCGGTACTCTTTTACCCGAACTCTGAGGACATCAAGTCCTCGGAGGCCACCTTGAAGGAGTTGCGGGAGAAGGTGCTGCCTGGCCAGAGTGGCATCCAGGTTCAGGGGGTGCGTAGAGTAGGCAATGCGGGAGTCGTCGTGCAAACGGCGTCGTCGGTGGCGGCCCAAAAAAACTTGAAAGCAGCGGCCCCAGCTACGCTCAGGACTGCAGATCCGAGATCTCGGAGGCCACTTGTGGCTTTTAGGAACCTCATGGGTGACCCCACGGAAGAGGAGGTCGTTGATGACCTCCATAGAATAAACTTGGCGGAGGATGCTGAGTGGCCGTTAGAGAGGCTGCGTAAGGAGGCGACTCTCGCTTTTAAAAAGGGGCGGCGTGGAGGTCGGAACACGACCCTCGTTTTTGAGGTTTCACCTGCACTCCGGGGGAAGCTGTTGGGACTAGGTAGAGTATTTGTGGGGTGGGACGCGGTTGAAGTCTGCGACTATATCCGGGTAACGTGTTGCTCCAGGTGCCAGCAATATGGTCATCCGGAGAAGCACTGCAGGGCGGCAGGGATGACCTGTGGCAGGTGTGGGGACGGCGGCCATAGGGCGCAGGAGTGCCAGTCTGACACAGAATATTGCGCCACGTGTTGGCGTTTTAAAAGGCCGGATGCGAAAGCGCATAAGACGGCAGCTCTTGACTGCCCTGCTAGGGTTTATGCAGAGAAGCAGGCGGTGATTATGACGCAATATGTCTAGTCGCACCACACTAAGGGTGGGGCAGTTAAATCTGCAGGGTTCAGTAGCGGCCACTAAAGAACTGCCAGCTATTGCGAGGACCATGGGCTTGGATCTGGCACTAGTCCAGGAGCAGTATTGCGACACCAGGACCATACAGTGCGGGCCTGAGTCCAAGGCGGGGTTAGTGGTTGTGAGCCCTGGGATTGCTGTCACATTCCTGGGACACCTCAGTAATAACCATTGTGCGGTGGCCCATGTCAGCTGTGGGGCCACGAGGAGTGACCTCTATGTTGTCTCATTGTACTGCCAGTACAGCCACGACATTGCGGTCCATTTGCAGCAGTTGTCGAGAGTTCTCGACCAGCTAGCGGGCCGGCATGTGCTGGTTGTCAAATGGAGGGCCTCATCTTAGGCAGGGGTCTCGTGGTCCACAATGTGGAGGGTCAACCGCCCACATTCCATGGACCAAACGGTCAGTCAAATGTTGACTTGACGCTAACGAATAGGGGGTTATCAGTGTCACACTGGACAGTGCATGAGGGGGTCAGCATTAGTGATCATCAGCTCATCACGTTTGAGGTTGGCATGGGTTCCGTATGGACAGCGGGTCGTGCTGGGGAGGAGGCCATCATTACAGTATCCTTCCGGGAGCGGGGAGTGGATTACGAGCGTTTTCGCAGTGTGCTCCACAACAGGATGGGCAGGCTTCAGACGTCGAAGCCGGCACAGGTGATCTGCTCCCAATACTCAGAGATTCTTATCAGTACTGCGGTTGAATGTATTGGTAAGCGAGGGAAGAGAGATACTGGGGGTTATGAATGGTGGTCTCCGCGACTGGACAGATTGCGTCATGAGGTGTATGGTGCGCGACGTGCCTGGCAGCACGCACGCAAAGTAAAGGATGTCAGGGAAGGGGAAGGGCATGCTTCTCTGCAGGTGGCGAGGGCGCAGTATAAAGCCGCTATGCGGGATGCCGAACTATCGTATTTTCGAGGCATTGCGGAGTCAGTGAATGACGATCCCTGGGGGTTGGCGTATAGAGCTGCGTCGGGCAGAGTGCGCCCCCCTGCTAACGTAATGCAAGGAATACGGTTGGTGGAGGGGTTCTCGATGACGGCTGAGGGTACTGCGGCGGGCCTTCTTAGTGCCCTATGTCCGGATGATGATCCCAGTTCGGACACGTCGTACCATCGGCAGGTCAGGATTGCGGCGGCTTGTTCCCCAACAGGGCGGAACTCTGATCCACCCAGCGGTACGGCACTCGAACGGATCATTAAGGATCTCCCCAACACGGCTCCCGGGCTGGATGGTTTGTCAGCCCGGATCATTAAGCACGCGTGGAGGGTAAGTGGAGCAGAGATGCTGCTCATGTCCTCCTTCCTCCTCCTTCTCCTTCCTCCTCCTTCCTCCTCCTTCCTCTTCCTTCTTCCTTCTTCCTTCTTCCTCCTCCTTCCTCTTCCTTCCTTCCTTATTTATTCATTTTTTTTTTTTTTTTTTTTTTTTTTTTTATTAAATGGGCCTCTGATTTGGCTTCACATGTCGTCAGAGAATTAATATGATATGATATGATACCTCTCAGGGCACGGGTTTCCTCACGATGTTTTCCTCCGTCACCGTTTTTTTATTTAAGCAAGTGTGTAGCCGACGGGCATGGGGTTCGGGCCTCTGATTGAAAGTCCTTGTAAATTTACTGTACTTTAATTTACCAATACACTTGAGAACACAAACAAAACAAGAAAAATAAATGAGTAACAGACTCGAAATCGTACTATTACTAGAAATGAGAGAGTTAAAGATCTAAGATGGCCGGCGCTTTCCGGGCGCGGCTTGAAACGCGTAGCGTTGCACAAGGATCGAGGTTGGACTGCGCTGTTTGCGGCGCTGCGACCGCGAGGGACTCCTGCTCCACAACCGCGCCAGAAACGGGGCGCGCGGGAGAAATCGCGGCGCGTGATTGGTCGCCCAAGTCAGTGGCACCAACATTATTATTAAACCTATGGTCCTGGGGTTGCCGCGCTACATACTCCCCCTCTAGATCACGATTACGCCCTCGATCGTGGTCTAGCCCTACATTAAAATCATTACGAATAGGTTGTAAACGAGGTCGGCCTCGCTTTTTCTTTGGCTCCATTGGCTGAGCGCGTTCATCTACTCGTCCTCGAAAAGGGGTGAGCTGATTAGCGTGGAATTTGCCCAATATCTCACCAGGATTATCATCAGACGCGATTAGGTATGTTGTTGGACTTACTTTCTTCTTCACAACATATGGCCCATCCCTTTTAGGGAAAAACTTAGCAGTCTTTGACTTGCTGGCGTCGCTCAGCTGATGGGTAGTCAATAGAACCTTGTCATCTACTTTAAAATCCTCTCCTACTCTTCTCGAACGATCAGCGTAAGTCTTCCTTCTGTCCTGCAGTTTTTCTACTCTATCACGGACTTCACTTAAGGAGTTTAAAAATTTTGACAGGTAAGGAGTGATCTGTGGTACAAAATTATCCTTCTCTAAGACTGCCCTTGGATCATTGTACACCTCTAACGGTGACCTCAGCTCACGTGCAAACGTCAAATATGCAGGAGTAACCCCTGTTGTTTCACAGACCGCGCTGTTCATACTGAACCGTACTATCGGTAGCTGCTTAGGCCATGAAGGGTGATCCGTACCAACCAACAGGGCCAATTGGGTCTTCATATCCCGGTTTTTCCTTTCAGCTGGATTGGCTTCTGGGTGGTAATAGGGTATCAAGTCTTGTGTAATGCCGAGAATGAACATGCATTTCTGCATGACCGCTGAAACAAATTGGACACCATTGTCCGAAATAATGCGACGTGGTAAGCCGAACCGAAGGAAATACTCTTCTATGAGTACTTTCGCGCAGGCGACAGAGGTTGCTTCTTTGAGAGCATACAATTTTACCCATCTTGTCGCGGTATCTTCCACTAACAGGATCCATTTTTCCCCGTTTTCGCCCTCTGGCAGTGGTCCAAATAGGTCGATAGCCAAGACTTCATTGCGCTGGTTTAAAATCGGTGTTTGAATCAGACCAGGTGGCTTTTCATTTGTCGCTTTATAGCGTTGACAAGAGGAACATGATTTTACATAATCGGTTACAATTCTTCTCATGCCAGGGAAGTAATAGTTTTGAGCTATTTTCTGGTATGTTCTCTCTATACCAGGATGACCTGCAATTGGAGCATCATGACATTCTCTTAGAATCCCTTCACGTATGCTTACAGGTATTACTAATTGCGGCGACTCGTTGTCTGTATCTGGGTTATAGCGATAAAGGATACCGCGTTCCATGAGATAACCACGTTCTGTCCAACGGCGAGACGCAACTTCTTCTATATCCTCTAATTCCTTCACAATTTTAATTAAATCTGGGTCAGATTTTTGTGCTGCACGTAGCTCCGTGAGATCTCGCGTAGGTAAATCAATAATGACAGTGCATATTCCACAGGATTCACGAGACTCATCTGTACAGACAGGGCGGCTGAGTGCGTCGGCCACTACATTTACCTTTCCGGGAGTGTACTCAAACCGGATGTCATAGGCCTGCAGCTTTAGTGCCCAACGCACTAAACGACCAGAAGGTGACTTCAAGGACAGCAGCCATTTCAAGGGCTGGTGATCACTGGCTATAACGACTGGATGACCATCAATGTAACCCCGCATACGGTCGACTGCCCAGACGACCGCCAGAGCCTCCCGCTCCGTGGTCGAATAATTCCGTTCAGCCGCTGATAACAAACGGCTGGCAAATTCAATGGGTCGTTCTTCATTCTTTTCACCTTGAAGCAACACTGCGCCTATCGCATAGTTGCTCGCATCTGTGCGCAGGATGAATGGCTTGGAGTAGTCTGCCTGTATGAGGATCGGCGCTGACGTCAAAAGCCTTTTCAAGTTACTGAACGCTTCAGCCTGTTGTGGTCCCCATATCCAAGGTTGATTTTTCCTTGTCAATCTTGTCAGTGGCTCTGCTACCTCCGAAAACTTGGGAATAAATTTCCTGAACCAGGAACATGTTTGTATAAATGTTCTGAGGTGTCCCAGTGCAGACGGCTCTTTCATGTCTAATATGGCTTGAATTTTCCTTTCATCAGCTGAGACTCCGTCCTGCGAGATCACATGACCTAAATATTTAACCGACTCTCGTGCAAACACACACTTTTCTCGGTTAGCACGCAATTTGAACTTCATCAGCTGTTCAAAAACGATTCGCAGGTCTTCCAGGTGCCTCGAAAAATCCCCCTGCGTTATAATTAATAAATCGTCTAAATATCCTAGTATTGTGACGTCCTTTAGTGCTGAACCAGATCGCATTCTGTCTATCAGACGCTGAAAAGTAGCCGGCGCGTTCTTCAGACCGAACGGCATCCTTTTAAAACGAAAAGTTCCGAAAGGGGTCACGAAAGCCGTCTTATCCCTATCCTCTTCTTTAACTGACACTTGCCAGTAGCCAGATCGCAAATCTATTGTACTCATGTGACAACGTCCACGTTTAGTAGATTGCAACAGTTCATCAATACGAGGCATTGGATAGGCGTCACTCTTCGTAATCGAATTTAACTTTCGATAGTCGACGCAAAACCGGAAACTGCCGTCACGTTTAGGTACTAGCAGGGCTGGCGCAGCCCATGCAGATTCACAATCTTCAATAATATCTTCAGCTAACATTTTGGTAAGCTCTTGCTGCATGATCTCCTTCTTTGCAGGTGTCAGGCGATATGGAGGCGTCGCTATCGGCAAATTATTTCCCGTATCTATATGATGCTCTCCATATGGAGTCGGCTCCCCAATCGAATTAAACATATCCTGAAAATTCGTGAGCAATTGGGCAAGCTCCTCACGCTCCTGATCCTCTAAACCTGCACCCTCGTCATCGCGTAAAACATTCATCGCGGCGTACGAATTTTGACGAGGTGAAAAAGTTTCCAAAATCAATTTATACTTTTGATCACTACTATCCGAAAAATGCCAAAGGCACTGCTTAAAATTGATAACGAGACCGGCACTGTTAATAAAATCAATACCTAAAAGTGTTTCATTATCTTTCGCTTCGGGGAAAATTATAAACTCGGTGGGCACAATTTTATGAAAAAGTTTCACCTGTACCTCTGCAACAAGCACCTCCATCAGGCGCGTGCAACCATCCGCCAGGCGGATGTTTCTAGTGCACTGTTGCAAAGGATGGCCTTTTTCCTTTAACACGCGAAAAAGTGTGTGACCGGCAATACAGCCCCTAGCACCAGTGTCCAGTAACGCTGTCCCATTTTCCCCCAAAATACCTATTTGCATCAAAGGTCTATTATTATTAGGCTCCCCCTTAATTGAACCTCCCTTAGTCCGACCCTGTGCAGACGCGAGGCGTTTCTTACAATTTTTATTATTAACATTTACCGAGCATAATCCTAAACATTTATCAACGCTATCACTATTACAACATAAACATAAACAATCACACTGAACATTAAATAAACCCTGACCATTTGAATTATTGTTTACGCAACATGATATGGCAACATAATCGTTATCAGCTGATTGAATTACGTGCCCGTGTTGCGAACGGGTTTCAGTTGAATTTACAGAAAACTTAGTGTCTCTATTATTATTATAACCTATGAAATTATAACACACATTTTTACCGACATTAGAACGCTCGTTAGTATGTTGCAGTTCAGTAACACAATCACAGTAAAGTTTTAAGTTACGCCCAGCGTTGCAAGACGCTGGGTTACCTGTGGTACTGGCAGGAACGATGCGAGGCGGGCCCGGCGACTTCCGACCGCGAGGAACGATATCGTTACGCTCACGGACGGTCGCTAGGCAACGGGCAGCGCTGCCGCTCGCGACCTTGGCGCGGCCGCACGTACTCTGCGGGGCCGGCGCGGGTGGCGGGACGCTTGCGGCTGTCGGCTCGCCCGACGCGCATTCATCGCGCACGATAACGCTATGATTACGGGAACCGCGCACTTTTGAATTTACGCTATCACTAGTTGTCGTAACCGAATAGAATGCGTTTTGAGAACTAGATTTGCACTTTTCACACTTCGATTTTATAACGTTAGGGGCACCGCACCCATAACATTGAATAGCTTTATTTTTGTTTACGCTATCATCACTTTTCCCGTTATCACTTTTTACGTTATCACTTTTATCATTGTTTATTAACTTTTTACACTGCGATTTTTCATGTCCCCATTTCTTGCAGTAACTGCACGACAGTCTTTTGCTGCGAGTGTTTTTATCACTTGGTGCCGAAGTTGAAGGGGCGCCGGCGACGGCCGCTTGGTGACTGGCGCTCGATGGCGTCAGTGCCGGTGTCTTGTCGCATGCGCTGTCTTCTAACGATTCTTCGATCGCTCTGGCACGGTGCAGTAACTGGTCGAACGATGTTATGGAGTTACGATCGAGCCGCTTTTTTATTCTACGATCGAGAAGCCCGTATACCATATCCAGTTGAACTTTTTCACGTAGATCTTCTTGTGGCAATCTCGATAAAAGCGCTCTCGTCTTCGCAATAAATAAATCAGTTTTGTCCGTACCTTGTCGCAATGAAAACAATTCCAAATATATACGAAATGGCGGGCGATGCTCTCCGAATGCACTTTTTAGTTTTTGCATAGCATCCGGCCATGACGTGGTGCTGGTTTTTATACCCTGCCACCATAATGCTGCCGAGTCTACTAGCAACATGGAGAGTCCTTTGACAGCGTTATCATCTGATATCTGAAGGCAGTTCTTGTACACTGTTATTGCGTCGATAAACCCGTCGACATCAGCGGACGATCCGTTAAATCGAGTTGTGCACTTTGAGAAGTTCGCGGCGGGCGCTGACATGGACACTTCAGTAGGCGCCGGTGTCGAAGTCCTAACATCTTGGATGAGCCTCGCGAATATCTCTGCCTGACTCTGCTGCAGTGATTGCATCAGAGTTGCAAACTGACCCTGGTCCATGGTGATGGACGTGAACATCTCCTCTTCTGTTTCATTTTCATTATCTTCTCCCTGCTTCTTGGATTTCTTATTTCTTGTTACCATCGTCGTTGGTGTCGTTGGCATCCTGACAACGAAAACGGAACCTCGTGGCGAACTTTTATTCGCTGGAAACGCCCTCGTAGCGCTTCAGATTCCGAAGTTCCCGCGTGTAGGTAAGTACGTGTAACCGAAGCCTTCCTCCTGGAGAACAGACGCGGACTGCGTCGTAATGCTTCGTAAAAAAAAAATTTGCAAGCACGTGTCGTCAGAGGCCCCTACTGTTGGGACGCCAAATGTAGCCGACGGGCATGGGGTTCGGGCCTCTGATTGAAAGTCCTTGTAAATTTACTGTACTTTAATTTACCAATACACTTGAGAACACAAACAAAACAAGAAAAATAAATGAGTAACAGACTCGAAATCGTACTATTACTAGAAATGAGAGAGTTAAAGATCTAAGATGGCCGGCGCTTTCCGGGCGCGGCTTGAAACGCGTAGCGTTGCACAAGGATCGAGGTTGGACTGCGCTGTTTGCGGCGCTGCGACCGCGAGGGACTCCTGCTCCACAACCGCGCCAGAAACGGGGCGCGCGGGAGAAATCGCGGCGCGTGATTGGTCGCCCAAGTCAGTGGCACCAACATTATTATTAAACCTATGGTCCTGGGGTTGCCGCGCTACAAGTGATAATAAATAATAATATTATTTTATTATATTAATACAATCATATACTACGCACATGAATCCGAAAAGTCAGAGGTGCGCGCGCCTTGGGTTCGAACTCGAGACCACCAGACTTGGCAGTCCGACGGTCACACCACTAGGCTATCACTGCCGTTGAAGATGAATCTAAAATGCTCTACCACTACCGGCTATGTAATGTTTAACGTGTACATGGTTTTATTTAATGATTCTATTTAAATTTAGCTGTTTAAAATAACAAATATATTGTATATAAAAAAAAATTAAAGTTTCACAATAAGTAAGTATGTAGTAGTTTTAAATGTTGCCACCAGATGGCGCCTTGCTAAGTTATAGAAAATGTAATGTGCATCTAGTAGTAACGTATTTCGAACTGGCTTAGCTGTTTAACGTTAATCATATCTTACAATCGTTTAGGAACAGCTTACATTCATACGGGTCAAATACAGAACCTCCTTTTTTGAACTCGGTTAAAAAAGAAACAATAATAAGTGATTAAATAAACGAACTTACCAAGTGATGTTCTATCGTTGTGACTTGAGTCTTCTTCTTCAAAGTTCCTTCCTGATGTGGTCGCAATTGAGTCACAATGCGATTACTTACATCCTCTTCAGCATAATAATTGATGTGAATGAAGTATTGACGGCAAACTGACCTAATGGAATAAAAAAGGGACGGCGACAAAAGGGGTTTAGAGGGGGCGGCGTGGGGGTGGGGTGGGGTGGGGTTGGGGGGGGGGTTGGGTGGTTTGTTCCGATGGTTCGGTTAGGTTATGTTACGTTACGTTAGGTCGAGGGGTAGAGGGGGATGGGAGTGGGGGCGGGGGCGGGGGCGGGGTCGGCTGCATGGGCTGGGGTGTGTGCGCGTCCGCGACTCCCTGCTGTAACATCACCAAAAAAAAAAAAAAACACGGACGGACGGCGACATAAGAGGGTCACATTAGAGGGGGGGGGGGAGCGGTTCGGTTGGGGGGTGTTGGTTTGGTCAGAGGTGGTTTGGTTAGTGGTGGTTAGGTGGTTAGGTTACTCCTCTACGTTAGTTAGGTTAGGTCGAGGGGTCGAGGGGGGGTGGGAGCGGTGGCGGGGGCGGGGGCTAAGGTGTGTGCGCTTCACTGCACCCCCGACCCCCCGCCCTAACATCGCCAAAAAACTACTAGTGCTACGTGGGGTTACACGGGATGGTGGGGGGGGGAGGGGGGGGGGAAGGACATAGGGGTGTGCTCGTCACCTACCCCCTTAATTAATTAATTAATTTACTCACTCGGACCCACCACCTAACAAAGAAAAAAAAATAACATACATCTTACATAATATGTTGGCGATCGGCTTCGCCGCGCCGATCACATCGATTCGCTGTTTCACATATATGTCATGCGACGCGTCGACGTACGGAGTGTACGTACGGAGCGCGCTGGCGAGTAGTTTGATGTAGAAAATGTAAAGTTACAATTTTTGTGTTTGCAGATTTCTAGTGGATTTGTGAACTGTTGCCGGAGTGTTGTGTTGCTCTACACGATGATTTGTTCTGTGTGTGGTTGTGTTGTTGTTTTACTAAGGTGCTGCTTTTTGCACGATTTGTATACTTTTTGTTGCCGCAAAAGTGGGAAACAAACTAGAAAAAACCGTTTTTATATATTACGTTTTATAATATAATGATGTTATAAAACAAACGCGTTTCGAGTGTGCTTCCTCTTGTTCTGCGGCTCGCGCTTGTGCGTGTGTCGACGAGAGTTTTTCGTGCGTTTTGCAGTGTTTTTGTACAACAAACAACCAACAACAACAGTAACGGACTTTTTGTGGCTGCAGCGGCGCACGACGGTGGCTGATGAAGAAAGAGAAGAGAGAAAACCGTGTGGACCGACGGATATCGTATTTTATTTTGCGTGTTCGTTTCAGCGGTCGTTGTATGAAATAATTTGAACGGCGTGACGACGACCGGCGCTCGGACGCGTCTTGTGTTCGTCACGTCTAATGAGTTTATGCTCTTATGATGGATTTTCATGTGAGGCACTCTATAGATTCCGGGCGGAATCGTATATGATGAAAAACGAATGTGTTAATAAATTTTACACACGTGAACTCGTCTCGGTACGAACGTTCCAAATGGGGGCTTCTCTGTTCATGCTCGTCATGAACGTGAACGCCCTTATGCACGCGCAGCGCGTCTGGCGTGTTGAGATATATGCGTCCAGATGTTCGCGCGTGCGACCCAAAAATTCTAACATACACACAGAGCTCGCCCGTGTGCGTTTGCGTCTTTACGATCGCGAACGCTCGGGAATGAGTAATCTACGCGCGCTTCGCTTCGCCGTCGTCGTCGTCGTCGTCGACTTCACCGTCGTCGTCGGTGTGCGGGGGCGGGACGGAGCGCGTGTCGATCTCTTATAACGAAGCTCCCTGGTTGATCCTGCCAGTAGTTATATGCTTGTCTCAAAGATTAAGCCATGCATGTCTCAGTGCAAGCCGTATTAAGGCGATACCGCGAATGGCTCAATATATCAGTTTTGGTTCCTTAGATCTTACTCAGTTACTTGGATAACTGTGGTAATTCTAGAGCTAATACATGCAATCAGAACTCTGACCAGTGATGGGATGAGTGCTTTTATTAGATCAAAACCAATCGACGGAGGGCCTCGCGTCCGAAGTCGTTAATTTTGATGAATCTGGATAACTTTTGCCGATCGCATGGTCCAGTACCGGCGACGCATCTTTCAAATGTCTGCCTTATCAACTTTCGATGGTAGTTTCTGCGACTACCATGGTTGTCACGGGTAACGGGGAATCAGGGTTCGATTCCGGAGAGGGAGCCTGAGAAACGGCTACCACATCCAAGGAAGGCAGCAGGCGCGCAAATTACCCACTCCCGGCACGGGGAGGTAGTGACGAAAAATAACGATACGGGACTCTTACGAGGCCTCGTAATCGGAATGAGTACACTTTAAATATTTTAACGAGGAACAATTGGAGGGCAAGTCTGGTGCCAGCAGCCGCGGTAATTCCAGCTCCAATAGCGTATACTAAAATTGTTGCGGTTAAAAAGCTCGTAGTTGCATTTGTGCGCCGCGCTGTCGGTGCACCGCATCCGCGGTGATACTGACACGTTTGCGGAGCATATCGTCGGTGAGCCGTCGGTCAAACGTCGGTTCAATATCAAAATCCTATCGCGGTGCTCTTCAATGAGTGTCGAGGTGGGCCGACAATTTTACTTTGAACAAATTAGAGTGCTCAAAGCGGGCTCAAAATGCTGCTTGAATATTTCGTGCATGGAATAATAGAATATGATCTCGGTTCTATTTTGTTGGTTTTCAGAACTCCGAGGTAATGATTAATAGGGATAACTGGGGGCATTCGTATTGCGACGTTAGAGGTGAAATTCTTGGATCGTCGCAAGACGAACATCAGCGAAAGCATTTGCCAAAGGCGTTTTCATCAATCAAGAACGAAAGTTAGAGGTTCGAAGGCGATTAGATACCGCCCTAGTTCTAACCGTAAATATGTCATCTAGCGATCCGCCGACGTTACTACAATGGCTCGGCGGGCAGCTTCCGGGAAACCAAAGATTTTGGACTCCGGGGGGAGTATGGTTGCAAAGCTGAAACTTAAAGGAATTGACGGAAGGGCACCACCAGGAGTGGAGCCTGCGGCTTAATTTGACTCAACACGGGAAATCTCACCAGGCCCGGACACCGGAAGGATTGACAGATTAACAGCTCTTTCTTGATTCGGTGGGTGGTGGTGCATGGCCGTTCTTAGTTGGTGGAGCGATTTGTCTGGTTAATTCCGGTAACGAACGAGACTCTAGCCTGCTAAATAGGCGTCGTCATTTAGGTGTGCGTGGCTCCGTCACGCAACTCACTGGCGACGTATTAAAATTCTTCTTAGAGGGACCGGCGGCTTCGAGCCGCACGAGATTGAGCAATAACAGGTCTGTGATGCCCTTAGATGTCCTGGGCCGCACGCGCGCTACACTGAAGGAATCAGCATGTTCTCCCTGGCCTAGAGGCCCGGGCAACCCGCTGAAACTCCTTCGTGCTGGGGATTGGGGTTTGCAATTATCCCCCATAAACGAGGAATTCCTAGTAAGCGCGAGTCATAAGCTCGCGTTGATTACGTCCCTGCCCTTTGTACACACCGCCCGTCGCTACTACCGATTGAATGATTTAGTGAGGTCTTCGGACCGACACGCGGTGGCTTCACGGCCGTCGGCGTTGCTGGGAAGTTGACCAAACTTGATCATTTAGAGGAAGTAAAAGTCGTAACAAGGTTTCCGTAGGGGAACCTGCGGAAGGATCATTAACGTGTAACGCTAAGCGTGTATCGTAAAAAAGTATACGTCGCGCGTAAACGTAAATACAATCCAAAAACAAATAAAATAATCGGTGTGTGGTGTGTGCGCGCACACGCACACGCGCCGCACACCGACAGGGAATCGACACGCGCGCTTCCGCGAGCCTTTTGGCTGGCGTTGTGCGCGTCGTTCTCGCGTCGCGTCCTCACACGGTATGCATAGACTGGTATAAAAACCCGCACCACGAGCACCGTTGGACGTGTTCGTCAATACGTTCGTCCCTCATACTGCGGTGGGATCCATATTTTTTTTTATTATTTTAAAATAATATTAACTATATTCGATTAATTTTAATCTAACAAATATATAATAACACATAGTATCTCATTCCATGTGGTAATATGTTTATTATTAAACTATTACCCTGGACGGTGGATCACTTGGCTCGCGGGTCGATGAAGAACGCAGTTAACTGCGCGTCATAGTGTGAACTGCAGGACACATTTGAACATCGACATTTCGAACGCACATTGCGGTCCGTGGAGACACATCCAGGACCACTCCTGTTAACGTGGAGTCAAAGTAAAAGTTTGTTTCCTTGTTCGAACAGTATAATTTCAGCCTTTTTCAAATAACATGAGTAAAGAATATGTAGGTTGACAAAGGTAAAAGTAAAAAAGGTTCACGTGCGACAATAGCGTCGCGCGTCGTTCGAGTTGCCGTGTAGAAAAAAAAAGGGGAGTTAAGATGGCGGCCGGCGCACGAAGACCCGGTGCGCGTTCCCGTTGACGAATTCTTCAATGTTTAGTTGTTGAGCCTGTTTGAGTTCCAGCTACGTTGCAAACATCCTCCCCCCCCTTGGGGACATGTTCCCCAAGGAGCTCTTGGGAATCTAGTAGGGCTAGTCTAGAAACGGGTCTATGAATGACGCCGTTCTCTGTTTTTACGTCGACCACCCTGCATACGCCGTCAGCTCCAGGATATAGCTTCACAACGCGGCCCATGAGCCACTTCATAGGTGGAATCTGATCATTCAGGATGAAGACCAGGTCGCCGACACGAACGTGGTCTTGTGCACGTTGCCATTTGACGCGTTGCTGCAGAGTAGCTAGACAGTCCTTTGTCCATCGAGACCAGAAGAAGTGCTGTCTTAAGCGTTCAATCAGCTGGTATCTGTTGATACTGACTCGTTCGGTGACGGGTGAAGGTAGTGAGGTCAATGGTCGACCCACAAGGAAGTGCCCAGGTGTAATTGCTGACAGATCAGAAGGATCAGCAGACATTGAAGTAATCGGACGTGAGTTCATAATAGCCTCAATCTGTGCAAACAGTGTATACAACTCTTCAAAAGTTAAACTGCAGTTACCTGCTATTCGTTTTAAGTGATATTTGGCTGTTTTGACTCCTGCTTCCCAGATACCGCCGAAATGCGGTGCATACGCGGGAGAGAATTTAAACGTTATACCTTCCATGCTCGCGTAGTTGCTAATTGTACGTTCACTTTCTTTGAGCAGTCTGTTCAGTTCATTATTAGCTCCTACAAAATTTGTACCGTTATCACAGTGTAAAGTGTGAGGTTTACCTCGACGTGAAATGAATCTACGCAAGCACAAGATAAAGGCATTGGTACTTAAGTCGCTCACGACCTCCAAATGCACAGCTTTAGTACTGAAACAAACAAATATGCATAGATAGCACTTGGAGGTCTTGGCACCGCGACCCTTTCTATTTAAGATTAAAAAAGGTCCTGCAAAATCAGTGCCACAAGTCGCAAATGGTAGAGCAGGAGTTACACGAGATTGCGGTAAATTTCCCATTATGGGGCATAAAGGCTTAGCTCTAAATCTCTGACAGCGAACACACCTTCTAACAGTAGTTGCCGCTAACACTTTCCCTCCTGTAGGCCAGAATTGCTCACGAATAGTATTCAAAAGTTGCTGAGGGCCACAGTGTAGGAGGCGAAGATGTTCCTGCTCAAATAGAAGTTTAGAGAAAGTGTGTTTGGGGTCTAGTAGTATAGGATGCCTTTCCCATAAGGACAGTGGGTTGCATTATCGATTCGTCCACCGACACGCAACACACCGTGTTTATCCAAAAATGGATTCAAAGAGAGAACACATGACTTAGAATTTAATTTATTTAAAGTTTCAAGTGAGTGAATTTCCTTTGAGAAGCATTCTCTCTGTGAAGCCTTAGCTATGAGTACCAGTGAGTTGTTCAATTCAGAACAGGTGAGTTCACCATTTAATTTAGTATTCGTTCTTTTAATGTTATTTATAAATCTTAGTATGTAAGCAAATACTCTTTGTAGTTTAGATAATTTAGAGTATTTTTGAAATGGTACAATGTCAGTAAGCAGAGTTTGAACATTTAAACTTATTTTTATTTCTGGTAAAGTAGAAGAAGCAGATTTAAATTGGGGCCAATCATATTCAGACTTGGTCAGAAAAGAGGGACCATGCCACCAAAGAGTGTTACTATAAAGAAGACGTGGTTGAATGCCCCTGGATGCCATATCAGCAGGATTATGTTCGGAAGGTACATGACGCCAAGTAGTTACATCAGTTAATTCTCGAATCTGTTCAATCCGATTGCTTACATAAGTTTTAAGAGTTTTAGGTGGAGTATGTAACCACCCTAAAACTATTGTTGAATCAGTCCAAAATACTGTGCGTGAAATCTTAATTTTTAAAGAGTGTAATACTTTATAGTATAGTTTTGCACTAAGTAAAGCGCCTAACAATTCCAGACGGGGAATTGTTTCAGATTTTAAAGGAGAAACTTTAGTTTTAGCACATAATAAGTTACATTTAACTTCGCCTAGACTATTAGTAGATTTTAGATAAATGCATGCACCATAGGCATCTTGTGAGGCATCAGCAAAACAATGAGCCTCTATATAATTAGGAGAACTACAGAAAATATATCTAGGTATCTGAATACGAGTGAAATGTTTTGTTTCATTATAGAATTCTATCCATGAATTTTCAATATCCTTTGGAATTTCATCATCCCAGTCTATTTTAAGCAACCAGAGCTTCTGTAGTAAAATCTTATGAAAAATAGTGCAAGCAGATAAGAGACCCAAAGGATCAAATATTCGACACGAGTTTGACAATATAGAGCGTTTCGTAACTTTAGGAATAGATTTAGTTTCGACTGAATAGTGCAAAGTATCAGAGTTAGGTGTCCATTTTAATCCTAAGACAGAGGATTGTTTACTAAAATCTTGAGATTGGTCAGTCGTAGGTATATCATCAAAAATATCAGGAGAATTTGTTCTGAACTTACGCAAAGGGAAACAGCCTTCAGCAAGTTTGTCAATTACTCCTAAAATATTAGCTTTTAACAAAGATTTTGAGTCCGAACCAGTGTTCAGATCGTCAACATAGAAGTCATGTCTTAAAGTATTGGCAACAGCTTCATCAGTACATTCCGCTGCTAGTTGTACGAGACACCTAGTGCTCAGATACGGAGCTGAAGCTGTTCCATACGTGACAGTATTTAGTTGCAAGATTTTGAGTGGTTGACCTTCGTCTTCCCTCCAGAGGATAAGTTGTAAATGACGCTGTGATTCATTTACCATAACCTGTCTATACATTTTTTCCACATCACCTGTCACCACATAGGTATACTGACGAAACCTAAGCAAGATTGCTATTAAATCGTCCTGAACCACTGGTCCAACAAATTGGATATCATTTAGTGACTTATTTGTAGAAGTTTTACAAGAAGCATCAAAGACTACCCTTAAGCGAGTAGTTTCACTGCTTTCGCGACTTACTGCATGGTGCGGAATATAATATCCAAAGCTAGGACGGCTCACTTCAGTCAAGTGGCCCAATCTTTGATACTCGTTAATAAATTCAGTATAGTCATGTTTGATTTTAGATTTATTCAGTTTCTTTTCTAAATTAAAGAAACGCTTTTTAGCAATAAGATAAGAGTCTCCTAGAGCCTTACTGGGAACTTCACGTAATGGAAGTTTTACACAAAATCTCCCATCGTTCAGACGGACAGTGTTCTCAATAAAATGTTTTTCACAATATTGTTCCTCATTAGAAAACTTAATATTTCTATTTGGCAGAGCAGGAAGATCCTCAACTTCCCAAAATTTAGCTAAAGAGTCCTTAATCTCCTGAGAGAAGTTAGAATGAGTAGTAGCAGTAGGGCTCACACCGGTTGGCCCCGACACAAGCCAACCCAGTTTAGATTTTTGTAGTGTAGGTTTATTCTTTCCTAACTTAATTTGTTTAGAATCCACAGTTTCCCAGTAAACATCAGCACCTAGTAGTAGATCAATTTCAGAGGGTAAGTAGTAGGTAGGATCTGCTAGTTGTATAGATTCAGGAAGATTAAATTCAGAAGTGTTAATCCTTGAACTGGGCAACATCCCAGTAATATCAGGCACTAAAAGACATAAAACATCCATATGGAAGAAGTTAATCCGCGATTTAAGTTTTATGTTACACCTTTTAGTAGTAGTAGTTAGCTTATTATTTATACCAGCAATTGATATATTAGTATTAGAACATGATAAATTCAATTTTCTCTGCATTTTTTCAGTGATAAATGAAGACTGGCTTCCATTATCTAGTAGTGCTCTAACAGTGTGTGTTTCAGAAGTTCGGCTATCAATTAGTTCCACTTGAGCAGTGCACAAGAGAATCTGCCCGGGCATTGCCACGGAGAGTGAGACAGGATTAAACATAGTAACAGTAGAAGATACCTCAGAGGCACGCGCCTCTTGAGGAAGAGATGTCGCAGAAGACGTATCAACAGGTGAGTTTGTCTTATCATTATTGGACAGTGATTTATGTAGTAGTAAATTGTGCTTTTTGTTGCAGAATTTGCAAGAGTTATGTTTGCAGTGAGCAGAGAAATGACCAGGACGCAAACAATTATAGCAGAGCTTATGCTTAGAAACTTCATTGCATCGAGCATCCAATGACATATCTTTGAACTTATCACACTTATATAGTAAATGATCTCGTGAACATACAACACAGTTTTTTCCATTTGTGTTAGAAGAAACAAATGATTTAGTTTGTTTATTGTCTTTAGAATAAGACCGCTTTTCAGCTTTACTACCATCATTCTTGCTGTACTGCAAGGTTTCCAAAACGTCAGCACGATTTCGCAAGAAATTATAGAATTCCTCTATTGTTGGAGAAGCGGCAATAGTACTCCTATGTTCCTCCCATGTGCGACCTGTGGCGCCATCTAGTTTTGACACCATAATATACACAAGTAAGGTATCCCAACGAGATTCAGGATCATTTAAAGAAGATAGGGCTCGAATATTTTTAGAATAGTAATCTATCATAGTACGAAGAGATTTGTAATTTTCTTTACTTATTGTGTCAAAATTCAAAATGGCCTTTAAATGATTATTTGTCAGTATCCGGTTGTTATCAAAGCGTTCAGTAAGTAAATTCCAAGCTAATTTATAATTGACAGCAGTGAATTCTATGGATTTGATAATATTAGATGCTCCAGACTCTAATGAAGAACGGAGATAGTGAAACTTATTAATTTCCGGAATAGTATCATTGTTGTTAATTAAAGAATCAAAAGTGTCTCGAAATTCCATCCACTTTAAATAGTTTC
Organism: Cosmia pyralina; assembly: GCA_946251885.1. Classification (NCBI taxonomy): domain Eukaryota; kingdom Metazoa; phylum Arthropoda; class Insecta; order Lepidoptera; family Noctuidae; genus Cosmia; species Cosmia pyralina. The sequence continues at coordinate 31,734,170 of OX276342.1, forward strand.
CATCAAACGAAGGCAGCTGAATAGTAGGCAACTTAATGTTATAGCTGCGGCAATCCTGTTTAATATTCTGACAGCTAGATATTGAATTACAGTTAGTATTTTCTGGTTTTACATTAATAGGAGAAAGACTTTCAATTAACAACTGAGCTTTAGCAATGTTTGAGCAAAAGTCACTTTCAATCATTTCATTTTCCTCTAACTGATCAGGATCCAAAGTTTCAATTTTAGTTTTTAAATCATCAAACTGTATCAACACCTCTTTGAATCTTGATAGTTTTAGCTCAGTTTCAACAAGTATTTGTTTAGGAATGCTGTCAGATTCTATCAGGTCTACAATACCTGTCAAGTATTTAGAAAATATAGTTATTCTCCCTTTTACCGTACCACGTTGTTGAATAAGAGATCTCAATTCAGCAGACATAGTGAACACTTATAAAAAACTGAACAGACCGTCAATAAATTAGTTATTCTAGTTTAGATACCGCAAGTAAAGTTAAGGAAATAAAAGGCAAACCGTGCAAGTCGCGCAATAGCTACGACAACAGATTTTCACTCAGCACACACGAGCAAGGCAGGTCACACACGAGCAAAGCAGGTCACACAGCGCTATGCAAGCAGCAGCTGTGTCTAGTAGGTAGACTTATAGCAGCGCATTCCAGCGGGATCCAAGTAGCAGAAGTACACGGCGATTCTGGAAAATGCCAGGGTGATCCCGTAAGCGAAGCGCAAGTAGAAAGTTAAGCAGTTAGGTAGGTATAGTTAACGTTTCATAGGTACCTACCTAACAAGAAATTATCATTAGGTATTCTTACTGCATTGAATGCCAGTAAAATATACAGTAAAGTAGTTAGGAATAGTTTACGTTTAATTTAACATTATTCTGAATCCACAGTAAGCAAGTATAGTAAAAGTAATAGAATAGAATAATTAGGTAGGCATAGTTGTATTGTATTTTATTGCCTACCTACTAAGAAGTTATTATCATATCTGACTCCATAATATTAAGTAATAAGTACTAAGTGGGAAACTGGTGCACAGAACGGCTAGTAGGTTAACATTATTTAGGCACTTGTACCTAAGTACATACTAAAATTGGGCGTACTTCCCTGTAAGCGAACCACTAGCTACTCACTACACCGGCCCTTTTGGTAGGCGAGTCTTTTCAAGGAGCGCGGAGTTCCATTCTTTAGCTCGCCTCGTGTTTCCCAGTTGTTGCAGGCACTGCACTTCACTGCAGGCAGAGGGGCCGTCGTCGCCACGCGGCCGTCAGATCACGTCGGTGGTCTCCAAATGTTAACGTGGAGTCAAAGTAAAAGTTTGTTTCCTTGTTCGAACAGTATAATTTCAGCCTTTTTCAAATAACATGAGTAAAGAATATGTAGGTTGACAAAGGTAAAAGTAAAAAAGGTTCACGTGCGACAATAGCGTCGCGCGTCGTTCGAGTTGCCGTGTAGAAAAAAAAAGGGGAGTTAAGATGGCGGCCGGCGCACGAAGACCCGGTGCGCGTTCCCGTTGACGAATTCTTCAATGTTTAGTTGTTGAGCCTGTTTGAGTTCCAGCTACGTTGCAAACACTCCTGTCTGAGGGCCGGCTGTATAAAATACAAATGCCACATTGCGTATTGTCACGCATCTGACGGTTCCGCGTCTAGCTCGCTCGCGTGCGTACGCGCACGAGGGCGTCTAGCGTTGTCCGTTCAAATATAACGATATTATACAATAATAAGACATTTTGTCGAACGACGTTGTAGCGCTTGCGATGTTGCTACGTGAAGTATACACATTGTGCGCGTTCGCGTGCGGACGTACAAAAGAAAGCGGCGGACGTGTGAAAACACGCGCGCTCGCGACTCTTCGGTCGGTGACACAACAACATTGCTAACCAGCGAGGGTTGCGATGCGTAAAGTCGCATTTCTTTGTCCGTAACGCGTTACGCGCGCGATTACTTTCGTGCACGTCGCTATGAGCGCGCACACGACGTCTGTAGACATAAAACAAAAATGTTTTATAACGTATAGTCAAAGTAGGCGGACTCGACGTCCGAAGAGCGCATCGACGCCGTCGTCGTTCTCTTTCGAGAGTTCGGTTGCGTCGTCGTAACGCTGACGGATATCGCGTCTGCCTCATTTTTTTATCGTTGGCCTCAGATCAGGGAGGATCACCCGCCGAATTTAAGCATATTAGTAAGCGGAGGAAAAGAAACTAACTAGGATTTCCTTAGTAGCGGCGAGCGAACAGGAAAGAAGCCCAGCACTGAATCCCGCCGTTGTTCAGGCGGCGGGAGATGTGGTGTTCGGGAGGTTCCGCTTTCTCGTCGCGATCACTCCTGTCCAAGTTCGTCTTGAACGGGGCCGTTTTCCCGTAGAGGGTGCCAGGCCCGTAGCGACGGAGGATCGCGGCGAGAGGGACTCTCCTTAGAGTCGGGCTTGAGAGTGCAGCCCTAAGTGGGTGGTAAACTCCATCTAAGGCTAAATATTACCGCGAGACCGATAGCGAACAAGTACCGTGAGGGAAAGTTGAAAAGAACTTTGAAGAGAGAGTTCAAGAGTACGTGAAACCGTTCAGGGGTAAACCTGCGAAACTCGAATGAACGAACGGAGAGATTCATCGTCATTCCGCGGCGTACGGACGCGCGCCTCGATGCCGTCGGCCTCGGCCGGTAGGCACGGGTCGCGTCCGTCGACGTCCGCGGACGGCGTGCACTTCTCTCTTAGTAAATACATCGCGACCCGTTCGATGTCGGTCTAAGCGCCGTACGGGAGCCCCGTTGCCCCTTCACGGGGGTAGTGGGACCGCGACGGTGGCCGACCGGCCGTCGGACGGTAGTTTTGACGAATCGCGCACGCGTTTATACGCGTCCGGCCCGACGCAAGTCAACGT
>OX276342.1:31739549-31758668 GCA_946251885.1 Cosmia pyralina
GGCGCCACCATCGGATGTTGCCCCAGTGCGTTCATTCGCCAACGCCCTCCGGTTGGGAAGGAACGCGACGCCGGTGCCCATCGTGCGACCACCGGGCCCGTCAGTGGCCATCTACCCGGGCCGAGGACCAAAAGGAGGTCTTGAAGACCTCCAATGACACCAGGGAGGCGTTGCGCGTTGCAGTGGATCCAGCAACACTTGGCCTGCAAGTTGCGGGTCTTAGGAGGGTCGGGAATGCGGGGATAATCGTGCAGACGACCTCTGCGGTGGCGGCGGACGCCCTGAGGAAGGCGGTTCCGGCCACTCTGCGTACGGCAGAGCGGCTGCGAGGCAGCCACTTATCGCACTCACCGGCATCGACAAGGAGCTTCCACTGAGGTGGTCATTACCGAGCTTGTGGAGCAGAACCTTCACGCTGATGAAGCCTGGACGAGGGAAAGGGTAGCGAAGGAGTTGCGCCCGTTATTTAAGAGGAACAGACACAATGGCAGAACTAAGTGGGTCTGCCAGGTGTCCCACGAGCTGCGCCGGGCCTTGATCACCCGGGAACGGGTCTACATTGGGTGGGACGTGGTCGAAGTAACCGACCACGTAGACGTGACCTGCTGCAGTAAATGCCAATTGTACGGGCACCCGGAGAAATATTGTCGGGCGAAGGCCATGGTATGTGGCAAGTGCGGAGAGGAGGGGCACAAAGGGCAGGAGTGCCAATCGGTCGTGCAGGTGTGTGCCACCTGCAAGAGATTTGGCAGCAAGGAGGCCAGCACGCACCGCACTGCATCGAGGGACTGTCCTGCGCGAATGCACGCTGAGAAGAGGACAGTCAACAGCACCAATTATGGGTAGTTTGACCATAGGTCAATTGAACCTGCAGGGCTCGGCCACTGCCACGGCGGAGCTCCCGGCTATCGCTGCAGAGCTGGGACTGGACATAGTGCTGGTGCAGGAACCCTATGTGGCGCCGCAGACGTCAGTGGCGCATATGGGGCATTTGCTTCTCCCTGGGGGGTCATCTCCCAGGGCGGGGGTCTACCTGCCGCGCCTCGACATGGTGGGTGCTGTACTGCACCACCTTTCAACAAGCCACTGCATGCGTTCCCGGGTGATCAAAGCCCGGCGCAGCTCGTGGGACACCTGGCAGACCCACTTAGTTCTGCCATTGTGTCTGCTCCTCTTAAATAACGGGCGCAACTCCTTCGCTACCCTTTCCCTCGTCCAGGCTTCATCAGCGTGAAGGTTCTGCTCCACAAGCTCACTAATGACCACCTCAGTGGAAGCCTCCTTGTCGATGCCGGTGAGTGCGATAAGTGGCTGCCTCGCAGCCGGTTCTGCCGTGCGCAGAGTGGCCGGAACCGCCTTCCTCAGGGCGTCCGCCGCCACCGCGGAGGTCGTCTGCACGATAATCCCCGCATTCCCGACCCTCCTAAGACCCGCAACTTGCAGGCCAAGTGTTGCTGGATCCACTGCAACGCGCAATGCCTCCCTGGTGTCATTGGAGGTCTTCAAGACCTCCTTTTGATCCTCGGCCGGGTAGATGGCCACTGATGGGCCCGGTGGTCGCACGATGGGCACCGGCATCGCGTTCCTTCCCAACCGGAGGGCGTTGGCGAATGAACGCACTGGGGCAACATCCGATGGTGGCGCCGACACTGCCACCCGCTCAACCTTCGCACCGGCCAACGCCAAGCGAAGCGTCAGGTGTGTGACCACCGCGCTCAGCCTCTCGGTGAGAGCCCCAATCGCAGCCACTTCATCTTTATTAAGTTTGGAGGTCTTTGACCTCACCGCCTCCATTATGCCCCTGGTGCTGCTCGTGGCAATGCCCGCCAGCTGCTCGACCGGCGCAGACTCCAGGGAGTCCACGGAGTACTCCATGGTAGGAGGCGCCGCATCCGCGGCCACTGTAGCCTGATCACAGCTCGACAGAGGCGCTGGATCAGAAGTTGAAAGCCCACTGATGGGAGGGGCCTCTCTCCTCTTGGCGACCCTGCGTCGAACCGCTTCCCGGACCTCCTCTGGCGAAGTCAACATCTCTTTCCGCTTTGCATTCCCAGGCGTTGGCTTGACCGAGCGTTGTTCCTGGGAGGATGGGGACAGGTCCATCAAGGAGGTGGACGGGGAGCTCGGCGGCGGTGTTCGCGCCAGCGACTGCCGTGGCTGGAACAGCCCAGCGCCCTCGCGCCTCAGCTCGTCAAGCACCTGCAGTTCCTCTTCTTTTTCGCGTATTGAGGCCTCCAGCAACTCCTGCTGGAGGCGCTCCGCCTCGTCCGCCATCTCCGCAGACCAGAGTTTTTGTGAACACTACTTAAACACTACGTTAAAGTCCCAACCTAAACTAAGCTCACCCTCCCCTGTTCGTGTATTAAATTTTTTTTTTTTTTATAACAAAAAATTTTTTTTCAATATTTAAACCTCATTTTTTTTTTAATTATTTTTACACTTTTTTTAAAAAAAAACACACTTTTTTTTTTTTTTTTTTTTTTTTTTTTTCCTATACAACGAACTTACAATACTAATTAAATAACAAATTAAAATACACTTACCCCAAAAACGAAACGAAAAATGAAATAACAAAACGCTAAAAGTGTCACTGTCACACTGGCACGTAATGCCTCTTTGACGTAAACGTCACAACACAATTTCAGTGTCACTGTCACAAATTTTTAAAAACGTCACTTTGACGTAAACGTCACTGTCGTGGGAGTGTCACTGTCACAAATCCTAAACGTCACTTTGACGTAAACGTCACTGTCGCGGGAGCGTCAATATCGCACAAACTTCACTGTCACCCTTGACACTTGACAGCTCGGCGGGCGGGGCAACAAGCCACACCCACACCGTTCGCCTTCTCACTTCCACACCAAGATGGCCGCGGCGTTAAAGGCGCAACTCCCCAAGATAGTAAGAGAGGCACCGAGTTCTCGCGTCGACCAATCACAATTTAAATAAATATTAAAACGGCAACGGGCACTCCGCACGTCCGCTCGCTACGCATGCAGGCAGCGAAGTAGATAGGGACACCCACCTCCACCCATGGCCCCACCGACTTCAAGTCATATGGGCCGAAGCTCAAGGAGACGGCTGCGGACATAGCCCGCTAGCGCAGTGCTTATAACCGCAGCCGCTTCTTGACCCTTTACAAATTCTTTATCCTGCCCCCTATGTGCCTTTCCCCCCTTTCTGGGGCGGCATGCTAGCATACCCCTCTATTGGGTTGACAGCACTTGAACAGCTTCGCTGCCCGACCTTGACTATCTCCAGTCACTCCTCTAGTCCGCTCCTCACCTTATGCCACTCGTGTGCGAAGTCCCTGAGCCGCCGGAAGTTGGCCTCCGAAGCCACGAGGTCGCTGTAATACACCGGTCCCTCCTCCAGGCGAGTGATCCCATCCATCATCTTACACCGCTGCTCCTCGTACATAGGGCATCGCCACAGAATATGGTCCAAACTCTCATCCTCTTCCCCACAGTAGCACGCACTATCCTCGCACAGTTTCATTTCACTCAATCTCTTTCGGAAACATCCATGCCCTGTCAGAATCTGGGAGACTTGATAGTCCGGCTCGACCCAGGTTGCCCTCAGTCTAGCCAACACGTCCGGGAAAAACCGATAAAGTTCCCTACCCTTATCCTCCGCCGCCCATCGCTGCTGCCAATTGGCTACAGCGTCGTCCGCGATATCCCTTCTTCCTGCCCTGAACGCGTCCCGCGGCAAGTGACGAATGTCATCTATCATACCTGCACGAATCACCTCGAGATCAGCTGGCAGCACTCCCGCCAAGACAGGCAGCGCCGCGGTGCTGACCGACCGGTATGCCTTTGACAAAAGGATGAGCGCAGACCTCTGTGTCCTCAGCAGTGCAGACCTGTTAGCATGCATGCTCACGCGCCTCCACCAGCACCCCGCCGCATAAGTGACAATGGGGACAAATATGCCTTTGTACAGGACCTTAAGGGCCCTGTACCTAACGCCCCAGGATGAGGCCGAGACGCGCGACATCTTGCCCAGCCCCGCAGCAGCGCGCTCCCCAATAGATCGCGCATGCTCTGCGAACTGTTACATCCTTCACCTGTTCCCTTTCTGGCCTACTCAGCAGTCTATGCTGCATTCTTGCTGCTGACGCAGCATCCATTCATTCCTCTCTCCCCTTCCTCACAGTCCAGCACTTCAGTCGTCTCCCAACCATCCTACTGTGCACATGTATCTTGCACTCGTGTATTATTTTAATACAAGTTTTATTTTAGCATAAAGTAGTTTCTTTTTTTAAAAACCAAATCGGGAACCCGGTTATAACATTGGTGGCAGCGTAAAAGGGATTGAAAAATCCTTGGAATATTTCTAAAAAGTGCAAAGTTCCAAAATCATTAGCTAAAAGTGATAAGTGCCAAAAGTGAGAGTGTTTAAGTGCCTCAAAACCTCCAGAGACGACTCACCCCACCGGTAAATCCGGTACTGACCAAGTTCAAGGTCAATCCAGTTCCAGCTCCAGGGGAAACAAGAAGAAAATGTGCTTAATAATACTGTGAGTTGTGAACATATTTTCCCATAATACTAAAGTGATCCAAGTTCAACTTATAAGCAACATACAACGGCTTATCTTGAACATTCCAATCCATACCTCGTATCAACGGATGTTATGTCTCGTCGCTCGTCGCAATTCCAGCCTCAACGCACAGCTTAAGCGATAAGGCTTCTGAATACATACCTACATTGTCGACCAAAGCCTAATAATCTTATTTCCTGACTTGTATAGTTAACTTATTTTATTATTTTAACCATAAAACTTTCTGTTATTGTTGTCAACCATGTCCCATGAAGGAAAGACCTTGAGAGAGGAGTCTAAAGAAGGCATACCTTTAAATGTAATCCTAAAATTCATTAAGCCCTTCGATGGTAGTCGAGAAAAACTAAATGCATTTATAAACAATTGCGATAATGCAATTTCTTTAGCCTCCGTCTTCCAAACTGACATCGTCTTCAAATATATAATCAGCCAATTGGACGGTAAAGCCGAGATTGCATGCTCGATTAAAGAATTTGATTCGTGGCCATCCCTAAAAAGTTTCCTTCAGACACAATTTGGAGAACGTAAACATTACGCTCACCTTCTTACAGAGCTCCAGGATTGCAGGCAAGGCGCCCAGGAGAATGTTAACCAATTCTCACTTAGAATAGAAACCTGTCTGTCTAAACTACTTACAGAAATTTCCGTATCCAGTCACAAAAAGAGTGAAATTCCAGGCAGAATAGCTGCAATGGAGGATCTTGCCCTCCATACATTCACGATAGGCCTTATTCCTCGTATAGCTAATATTATTAGGTGCAGGGACCCGAAAAACCTTAATGACGCAATAAATTACGCAATTTCCGAAGAAAAGCTGCAACAGTATTCTTACAAACAAAATCTTGCCGCGAAATCATTTCGTCACAATGACCCAAATATTAAGCCAAATAAGCCTAATAATTCGAACAATAATCAATCTCAAAAACCTGCTCTTTATCAACCTTCCTCAACTGATTCGTTCTGCAGATACTGCAAGAAATCAGGGCATATTCTAGAAAAATGCCAGCTCCGCGAATATAATAATAAAAAGTTTAATAATCATAAACCTTCCACTTCATACGCGCAGCCAAGCACATCTACTTTTAAACCCCAAATTAATGTCTTAACCGAAGTAGAAGGTTATGATACTGTTGACAACAATTTAAACTAAATAATGTCCCGAATAGGCGCCGCACGGGACAGATAAATTCCATAATAGACGACGCCATAACTCATCCAGTGACCCATGGACAGGGTAACCAGCCCCAAATTCGAGGTCACCCCACTGGAGTCAAGCAACAGGGTAACCAGCCCCAAATCGTAGACTCCAAATCCTTAAAAGTTCATGAAGTCAAGCAACAGGGTAACCAGCCCCAAACCGTAGACATCATCCAGAATCCTGAAAATAAAGAACATATTAATACAGAAATATACGAATTCACATCTAATATACCAATTAGATACTTACCATACATACAAGTAAATTCTCCCGTATCCTGTAATGGTCTATCCCTCCTCGTCGATACTGGCGCATCTATAAGTATAATAAAAAAATCAGCCATTGACGAAATGCCGGTAATTAACGAATCAGTAACGTTTAAAATCAAAGGTATTGATTCAACCACTGATAATCCTCTACGCACACTAGGACAAATCCCTATAACCATCTCTACACATGATAAATCTCACAGTGATTGTAAATACCTAACACATATATTCAATCTAGTCAATGAGTTAAGCCTACCTTACGATGGTATTGTCGGCAACGACCTATTCAATTCCATGAGTGGCCAAATTAACTATGATGAAGGTATGTTGCATTTAAAAGATATTAAACTTAAAATGCATTTTAACGATCCCGTCTATACTATTACACCACGTAGCGAAACCATAATCGAATGTACTGTAGCAAATCCAGAAATCGGAGAAGGCTTAGTAATCGACCAACACATATCCAAAGATCTATTAATAGCAAACTGTATAGTTCAAGTTAAGAATAACAACCGCGTTAATATTTCCATTGTTAACACCTCAGAAGAACCTGTAACCATTGAGTCAGACCTTAGACTATATTTAAATCCTTTTGAACTACAGGCTTCAGTCTTTATCGGTAGCATAACCGAATCCCATATTCATGAACGTACAGAAGAAGTTTTAAAACAGCTTCGCGTGTCCCACCTTAATCCAGAAGAAACAGAAGCATTATACTCTGTCTGTTCTCAGTTTTCAGACATTTTCCACCTACCCGACGATCAGTTAACCTGCACTGATGCAATAGAACATAAAATCAAAACCACTTCTGATAGCCCAATTCATGTTAAGACATACAGATTTCCTGAATGCCATAAGAAAGAGGTTGATTCCCAAGTTGACAAAATGTTAAAACAAGGTATAATAAAACCTTCTATGTCCCCATGGTCCTCACCAATTTGGGTAGTACCCAAGAAGCTTGATGCTTCCGGTCAGAGAAAATGGCGCGTCGTAATCGATTACCGTAAACTTAATGACGTGACTATTGGCGATTCCTATCCTATCCCAAACATAGCCGAAATCCTAGACCAATTAGGCAAGTGCAAATATTTCAGCACATTAGACCTAGCGTCTGGTTTCCACCAGATTAATATGTCTCCTGATGATTCTCCCAAAACAGCATTTTCAGTCCCAACAGGGCATTACGAATTCACACGTATGCCATTTGGACTAAAGAATGCACCGTCCACCTTTCAAAGATTAATGAACTCCGCTTTATCTGGTCTCCAAGGCATTAAATGCTTCGTATATCTTGATGATATCGTCATTTATTCATTTGATATCCCTTCTCACATAAATGACTTAACTAACGTATTTGCTAGACTCCGTCAATTTAATTTAAAATTGCAACCGGACAAATGTGAATTTTTACGAAAGGAAGTTTCATATCTAGGCCATGTCATTACAGACAAAGGTGTGAAACCAAACCCTGAAAAACTAAAAGCAGTTCATGAATTCCCTATACCTAAAACCCCCAAGGACGTCAAATCATTTCTTGGTTTCGTCTCTTATTATCGCAGGTTTATCTCCGAGTTTTCTAGCATTGCAAAACCTTTAACAAATCTACTGAAAAAGAACGTTGAATTTGTATGGTCAAATGAACATCAGTTATCCTTTGAAACCCTCAAAAACAAATTAACCACAGCTCCGTTACTGTCGTATCCTGACTTCTCCAAACCATTCCTTCTCAGCTGTGATGCATCTAATTATGCGATCAGCGCTATTCTTTCTCAAGGTGAAGTAGGCAAGGATAAGCCTATTGCCTATGCTTCCCGTACACTCAACAAAAATGAATGCAATTATAGTACAACTGAAAAAGAATTACTTGCAATTATTTTCGGCTGTAAAACTTTCCGTCCATACCTCTATGGTAGAAAGTTCACAATAATTACTGACCATCGTCCTTTACGTTGGCTATTCAATCATACTGACCCCAGTAGTAAACTCCAGAGATGGAGATTAAAATTGGAGGAATATGAGTATGAAATAATATACCGAAAAGGGAAACTAAATAATGCCGCTGATGCATTATCGCGCTATCCTATAACTAAATCTGTCAATCCTATAAATCCTATACCTAGTACTTCTAATCAGGAGTTAAACTTACCTGATCATGATGAAACGTCGAATCCAGATGTCCTTCCAGCTGTTTCTCCGGATGATTTAATCGAACTTGAAGATCTCACAGATTCCATTATCCAACCTACAAGCCTTCCAGAACTAGGCAACCTTGATGACCTAGATAATATAATAAATGAAAACTTAACTCCATCTCCCACTAATCGTCCAAACCCAATATTACCTCCTGATGTCTTGAGCCCTAGCAGCTCCAGTACCCCAGACGGTAATTACTCAGAATTCCTTAAAACCACTTCTAGGGATTTTAATCCTAATGTAACCATTATAGAACATAATGAAAATCTATCCAAAACTGATAAAAAATATATTATTATCCCTACATCTATAGATATGGATGAATCCATCCCATATACTCAAGAGGTCATATCTAATATTCCTAATTTGAACGAATTTTCCTTACTAGAAAGAACATTACATTCTTTCCTTAAATATGAATCTCAAAATAAAATTTATTATTTCATTTTTACCAAGGTCAATCACTTTGACACCTGTACATATGAAGATATCTACAAGTGTCTTAAATCCGTAAGAAATGAGCTAGTTGTCAGTCTCACAGGTCAAAATAATCCCGAAATAGCTATATCTGACTTCAATAATCCTTTTGATACTCATCAGTATATCAAACTATACAATATGATCCTATATTTATTTCACAACTCAGAAATGACTATACACATTTATAAGAATACAATTATCTACCCATCACTAAGTGAAGTTCCTAAAATCATGAAAGAAAATCATGATCTCCCTATAGCCGGTCACTTAGGTTCTGGTAGAATGCTGAAACGTATTCAAGAAAAATATTACTGGAAAAACATGCGAACAGACGTCGAAAATTACGTAAAGAAATGCCCGCAATGCCAAATTAACAAAGCCCTTAGAAGAACCAATCGTGCCCCTATGCAAATTACATCTCTTTCCACACGCCCCTTTGAACGTGTAGCTTTTGATATCGTAGGACCCCTACCAGAAGCCGGTAACGATAGATATAAATATATCTTGACTCTTCAAGATGACCTTACTAAATTCTCAGCTGCTTATCCAATCATTAACACTACAGCTGAAGAAACGTGTGAATGTTTGGTGCATTTTATCACATTATTTGGAATACCCAAAACAATCCTAACAGACCAAGGCACCAACTTCACGGCCGAATTATTTAAACAAACATGTAATTTACTAAAAATCAAACAATTATGGTCTACCCCGTATCACCCTCAGACTCAAGGTGCTCTCGAGAGAAGTCATTCTACCTTAAAGGAGTACTTAAAATCCTATGTAAACGAGCAACAAAATAACTGGCCCCGCTTTGTATACACAGCTATGCTTGCGTACAACACAGCCATCCATTCAACCACTCATTTTTCTCCCTATGAACTTGTATTTGGAAACAAACCATACATTCCGAATTCCATTTACGAAGAAACAGCAGGTGCTACTTACCCTGAGTATGTCCGCATACTCCAAAATAGGCTTAAGTACTGTCGAACAAAGGCAATAGAATATATTCAGAAATCAAAGATAAACTCCAAAACTTATTATGATATTCACACGAGGCCAATTAAATATAAAGTCGGTGACCTTGTTTATCTTAAAAATCATTTACGCCTTAGAAAAGCTCTTTCACCTATATGGAAAGGTCCGTTTAAAATCGTGAAAATTCATGGAAATAACACCGCGTCACTCTTAATAAATAGACGTCACGTCAAACATCATTTTGACGAAATTAAATTAGCTACTATAAACGAAACATAGTATTTTAATATAGAATTTAGTTAATTTTAAATTACCTTTTCTTCCAGAATTGGTTACATTTATCCTATCCTGGCGTCGAATGGTCAAGAATATATCCAGCCAGCATCAGACAACGCAGGCATATATTTTGACCCTATTGGCTCTCTAAAAATAACCGACGATACTCTAGATATTATCATTCCCATAGATATATCTTTCATTCAACCATATTTGGATAATATAAGGGATATCCTAAGAACTTCTAAAATTTTATGTAATCAAAGTAATGCATATTATGAAGGCGAATGTCACTATTTGTTCCAACCATTGTCATCCCGCTATTCTGATATAGTTAGAGACTTTGATTCTATTTCCCATCTTATATCCAAATCTCAAAAAAGGTCAGCTTGGTTTGGTGGAATCGGTTCAGTAATTAAACAACTTTTCGGTAACATGGACCAAAATGATGCCGAAAAATACAGTAATGCCATTCAAACTTTAGAGAATGATCAAACAAAATTGGCAACCCTCATGAAAGAAAACATGATGGTTACAACTTCCACACTATTGTCCCTAAAAGAAATAATTGATAAAATCAATGCAAATGAAGTTAGTCTGAGTTATGCTATTGATACCTTGAACCAGGAAATGGCGAATTTAACACTAGTTTCCAATAAACTATCAATGAGATCTAAAATATCGGGACTGTCGAATATTTTAGAAAGTAGTTTATTAACCTTATCATTTAAGTTAGAAGATATTATTAATGCTATTATGTTTAGTAAATCTAATATACTATATCCATCTATTATTACCCCTAAACAACTGTTTTCAGATCTTGTAAGTAACTATAGATTTCTTCCTAGTTCTAAGCAATTACCTGTACCCTTAATTTTAGATAATATCCATATTTTAGAAAACATATCCGATGTATCCAGTTATTATGCAAATAACAAAATAATATTTGTGTTACAAATGCCTTTAGTCAACACAAAAGAATTCGACTTGTATCATACTGTACCTTATCCTATTGCCCTTAAGACTGTAAACAATACATTGTATTCTACAATAATACCATCCACTAAATATTTGGGCATAACTAAAGATAAATCATCTTATTGTAAATCAGATTCACTCGATAACTGTAAAGTTATAGATACGCAATATTATGTTTGTGAAATTTCCAATGTGTATTCCACGTCAGCTGTACCAATATGTGAAACTGAGGTTATTTCAAAAGCTCTGACTTCTGTTCCGCCTCTTTGCAAAACTGAATTCGTTAATGGTGATTTCGAAACCTTTCATAAATTACATAGTAACCAATGGATATACATGATTAGTCAAAATTCTAAAATTACAATAGAATGTAATAATCAAGATTTATCTGAATTTTCTATTTCCGGCACTGGTATACTAACTATACCAGACAATTGTATTGCCTATTGCAATGACAATAAGTTAGTACCTAAACGTAATATAGAAATAAATATAAAACCAATAGTATTGCATTTCGAATTAATTAACGATACTTGTTGTAGTTCTATTACATATTTAAAAGACAATATTAAAGTTCCTTACGTTAACTTAAAAAACATAAATGATTTAGACTCTCTTGTCTCAAACTATAATAAAGTAACCGATAAAATTAAAACAGACCTTGACAGAGTAGTTGACAAACCTCATATTGTCCTTTACGGTAACTACTATTCATATATTACATTTATTATAAGCTTAATCATAATCCTAGTTATTTGCTATAAATTGTATTACTATTTTAAGTTAATTAAGACTTCCAGATGTAACCCTACACCAGATACTCCCATAGAAATGGCATCCATAGATGTAGAAGATATTCCAGCTCCTCGACTCCGAACCTAAAAACCTGGAAAAACTTACCTTTCCTTCCACCGTCAACTTACCTTCCACCCGTAAGTTTCCTCCTAACCGGGGGGCTGTTACATCCTTCACCTGTTCCCTTTCTGGCCTACTCAGCAGTCTATGCTGCATTCTTGCTGCTGACGCAGCATCCATTCATTCCTCTCTCCCCTTCCTCACAGTCCAGCACTTCAGTCGTCTCCCAACCATCCTACTGTGCACATGTATCTTGCACTCGTGTATTATTTTAATACAAGTTTTATTTTAGCATAAAGTAGTTTCTTTTTTTAAAAACCAAATCGGGAACCCGGTTATAACAGAACGACAGACTCGCGTCGACTACCACACCCAGAACCCTGGTCGACCGCACGCTCTTGACTGAGACCCCATTGAGCCTGACTGTGGGCGGGCGTCTAGACAGCCCCCCCTTCAAAGTCATGGAATATGACTTCGAGGGGGAGAAGCCCAATCTGTTCCGTGCCCCCCACTCCGAGATTAACGCCATGGCGCACAAGGCAGAAGCCTCTATGCCGGCTCGACTGTCAGACTCAATGAGGATCGTAACATCATCCGCATACGCGACCACCCTGACGCCGACCGGGTAAGGCAACCGAAGCAAGTCGTCAAGAAGCAGGTTCCACAAAGATGGGCCAACCACAGAACCCTGCGGACATCCCATTGTCGCTGTTTTCCACACGACCCCACTCCCGGCGAACAGCCCGACACGTCGGTTGGAGAAATACGACGCCAACATCCTATAGATGTTTGGCGGGCAGCCCCCGCTCTTCGCCTTGAGTAGGATCATGGGCCACCACGCATTGTCAAAGGCTCCAGATATGTCCAGGAAGATGGCCTGGACATACCTGGACCGGCTGTCGTGCACCGCGTGTATTATTTCATTCAGTGCCGTCAGCGTAGACCGGCCCCGAGAGAATCCGTGCTGGCTCGACGAGACACCCCGCGCTAACGATGGCGCACATTGTAGCATAACGCGCTCCAGGATTTTGCCCAGGACAGGAAGCAGGGTAATGGGCCGATACGCTTTAGGATCAGTGAGAGGCCTATCATTGCCCTTCGGCAGGACGATAAGCCTACCGTCCTTCCACGCATCGGGGAAGATACCCTCCACGACGCACAGGCCGATCATGTGTGTCAGCTCGGCACTTGCGACCTGCCACACATGCCCGACTATACGCGCCGTGATCCCATCGATTCCCGGTGCCGTGTTAGGGAGATCCTTAACTATTTTCCCCAGATCCTGACTCGACGGAGGAGGCGCATCCCGACCGGACGGGATGCAGGCAGCCATCACACGCACCTGCCTGTGGTATGTAGTATCCAGCGACTGGTCATCGTCGGGGCAAAGTGCACCAACAAGGCTACGCATGGCAGTGCCCGCATCCTCGGCATATCCCTCTGCAAATCTCGTGCCGTTTATAACATTAGGCGGTGGCCTAAACCTACCGCTGGCAGCACGATAAGCCAAGCCCCAGGGATCTTGGTTTGCAGACTCTGCCAGGCCACGGAAAAAGTCGAGCTGCGCCTTCTCCATCAACGATCTATAGCTACTGCGACACTCATGAAAGGCCTTCCTCGCACACTCTTCCAAAGCCCCACCACCCTTCCTTGCTGATTGCCAGTCTTTCCTCCTCTGGTTATGCCTTTTACGCATGGTCTCCAACGAGGGAGACCACCATTCATACCCTTTCGCTTTCTTACCATTACCACATGTACCTAAACACTCACCCGCCGTCCACGCGATGATTCGCGTGAACTCCTTACATATTATTGACGCATCCTTCCTCCAGTTGATCCTGCCCACACGCTCGTGGATCATCGCCTGGAATCGGTCCCAGTCCACACCACGCTCCCGAAACCTTTTGGGCGCTTCCGTCGGCTCCTGAACAGTAGCGGCGTCTCGGACCCGTGCCCCACATAGCCTGAAGGTAATGAGCCGATGGTCACTGCAGCTCGCGTGCTCATGCACCGTCCAGTCGCGCACTCTAACTCCTCTTGTGGAGAAGGTGACGTCTATGTTGGACTCTCCGTTGGCTGTAGCGAAGGTTGGTGGCTGATCTGCAAGATTATGCACCACCAAATCCTGTGCCAACAGAAAGCCCTCCATTTCCTCCCGACGACGTGCCACTTCACGGCCTCTGCCAACAAACTGTCGCGGTGCGCAGTGCCACAGTGGCGAGTGAGCGTTAGTGTCCGCACCCACGAGCCTCCTCCTCCTCCCCCTCCTCCTTCTCCTCTACGTTAGTTAGGTTAGGTCGAGGGGTCGAGGGGGGGTGGGAGCGGTGGCGGGGGCGGGGGCGGGGGCTGGGGTGTGTGCGCTTCACTGCACCCCCGACCCCCCGCCCTAACATCGCCAAAAAACTACTACTGCTACGTGGGGTTACACGGGATGGTGGTGGGGGGGGGGGGGGGGGGGGGAAAGGAGATAGGGGTGTGCTCGTCACCTACCCCCTTAATTAATTAATTTACTCACTCGGACCCACCACCTAACAAAGAAAAAAAAATAACATACATTTTACATAATATGTTGGCGATCGGCTTCGCCGCGCCGATCACATCGTTTCGCTGTTTCACATATATGTCATGCGACGCGTCGACGTACGGAGTGTACGTACGGAGCGCGCTGGCGAGTAGTTTGATGTAGAAAATGTAATAAAGTTACAATTTTTGTGTTTGCAGATTTCTAGTGGATTTGTGAACTGTTGCCGGAGTGTTGTGTTGCTCTACACGAAGATTTGTTCTGTGTGTGGTTGTGTTGTTGTTTTACTAAGGTGCTGCTTTTTGCACGATTTGTATACTTTTTGTTGCCGCAAAAGTGGTGGGAAACAAACTAGAAAAAACCGTTTTATAATATAACTAGCTTTTGCCCGCGGCTTCGCTCGCGTGTAACTCGGAAATTATCCCCGGGGAACGTACTGCCGGAATAAAAATTATCCTATGCTCGTACACAGGTCAAGGCCTATCTATCCGTTAAGGTGTGAAAAGGTAACAAATAGACAGACAGACAAATAATAAATTCAAATGATCTTTTTTATACATAAAACAGGTTTGTATGATTCCAAGGCCCGCTTGCACCAAAAACTATAAATACAGTTAGCGCTGAACATTTTTAAAATATCATTCCATCCCTGACAACTTCAAAATTAACAGAAATAGAACAATGTTTTCAATTCGTTTAGCACTCAACGTATTTTGTGATTTGTGGTGCTAGTGGGCCTAAATGTTTAACATAAGAATAATACTTATTCATTTTAATATGATCACCATTAATTTTTGTGATTGACTACCACTGACCCCGTAGCCCGTAAGTGAATGACACATTCAACACACGTGCAACGTGATAACAAAGTTTTTTTTGTGACTATAAATTGTAATAACTTTGACCGAGTAGACCAATTTTAATATGACTATTACTGTATTTATAACCTTTAAATCTCTTAAAAATAAGTACATAAAAATATCAATATTACATGTGAATTTTAAAATCATTCCCTGTTTTACCCCCTTGAAAAAACGCTGAAACGCGTAATTCTTTATGCTTAACTTAACCCAAAAAAAAACCCAAATGCTAGGTTTCCTTACAATTTTTTATCCCCTATATCACCCCCTCTAGGATTATTTTTAAAACAAAAAGTAGCCTATGTCTTTTCCTAGGATGCCATCTATCTTTTTGGCAAATTTTATTGAAATCCGCTCAATGGTTTAGGCGTGAAAAGGTAACTTAAGACAGAGTTACTTTCGAATTGAATTTATCAAAATCCTATTTAAGCGGACGTCTTCATCATAGTAGCTCCAATCTTTAATTTCAGTTCAATCAGTCGAAAATCTAAGAAGATTTATACAATCTTTCATCCCCTATTTTATCCCCATGGGGGTAGAGTTTATCAAAATCCTTTCTTAGGGGATGCTTACGTCATAGTAGCTATATGCATGAAAAGTCCCAGCCCGATCGGTTTAAAATTTACAAAGTTTCATACAAACTTTCATCCCCTATTTTATCCCCTTGGGGGTAGAATTTATCAAAATCCTTTCTGAGCGGATGCCTACGTTATAACATCTACCTGCATGCCAAATTTCAGCCCGATCGGTTTAAAATTGACAAAGCTTCATACAAACTTTCATCCCCTATTTTATCCCCTTGGGGGTAGAATTTATCAAAATCCTTTCTGAGCGGATGCCTACGTTATAACATCTACCTGCATGCCAAATTTCAGCCCGATCGGTTTAAAATTGACAAAGCTTCATACAAACTTTCATCCCCTATTTTATCCCCTTGGGGGTAGAAATTAACAAAATCCATTCTTAGTGGATGCCTACGTCATAACATCTACCTGCATGCCAAATTTCATCCCGATCGGTTAAAAATTGACAAAGTTTCATACAAACTTTCATCCCCTATTTTATCCCCTTTGGGGTAGAACTTATCAAAATCCTTTCTTAGCGGATGCCTACGTCATAACATCTACCTGCATGCCAAATTTCAGCCCGATCCCTCCAGTGGTTTGGGCTGTGCGTTGATAGATCACTATGTCAGTCAGTCACCTTTGAGTTTTATATATTTAGATGATGTTATAAAACAAACGCGTTTCGAGTGTGCTTCCTCTTGTTCTGCGGCTCGCGCTTGTGCGTGTGTCGACGGAGAGTTTTTCGTGCGTTTTGCGGTGTTTTTGTACAACAAACAACAACAACAACACCAACAACAACAAACAACGGACTTTTTGTGGCTGCAGCGGCGCACGACGGTGGCTGATGAAGAAAGAGAAGAGAGAAAACCGTGTGGACCGACGGATATCGTATTTTATTTTGCGTGTTCGTTTCAGCGGTCGTTGTATGAAATAATTTGAACGGCGTGACGACGACCGGCGCTCGGACGCGTCTTGTGTTCGTCACGTCTAATGAGTTTATGCTCTTATGATGGATTTTCATGTGAGGCACTCTATAGATTCCGGGCGGAATCGTATATGATGAAAAACGAATGTGTTAATAAATTTTACACACGTGAACTCGTCTCGGTACGAACGTTCCAAATGGGGGCTTCTCTGTTCATCCTCGTCATGAACGTGAACGCCCTTATGCACGCGCAGCGCGTCTGGCGTGTTGAGATATATGCGTCCAGATGTTCGCGCGTGCGACCCAAAAATTCTAACATACACACAGAGCTCGCCCGTGTGCGTTTGCGTCTTTACGATCGCGAACGCTCGGGAATGAGTAATCTACGCGCGCTTCGCTTCGCCGTCGTCGTCGTCGTCGTCGTCGACTTCACCGTCGTCGTCGGTGTGCGGGGGCGGGACGGGGCGCGTGTCGATCTCTTATAACGAAGCTCCCTGGTTGATCCTGCCAGTAGTTATATGCTTGTCTCAAAGATTAAGCCATGCATGTCTCAGTGCAAGCCGTATTAAGGCGATACCGCGAATGGCTCAATATATCAGTTTTGGTTCCTTAGATCTTACTCAGTTACTTGGATAACTGTGGTAATTCTAGAGCTAATACATGCAATCAGAACTCTGACCAGTGATGGGATGAGTGCTTTTATTAGATCAAAACCAATCGACGGAGGGCCTCGCGTCCGAAGTCGTTAATTTTGATGAATCTGGATAACTTTTGCCGATCGCATGGTCCAGTACCGGCGACGCATCTTTCAAATGTCTGCCTTATCAACTTTCGATGGTAGTTTCTGCGACTACCATGGTTGTCACGGGTAACGGGGAATCAGGGTTCGATTCCGGAGAGGGAGCCTGAGAAACGGCTACCACATCCAAGGAAGGCAGCAGGCGCGCAAATTACCCACTCCCGGCACGGGGAGGTAGTGACGAAAAATAACGATACGGGACTCTTACGAGGCCTCGTAATCGGAATGAGTACACTTTAAATATTTTAACGAGGAACAATTGGAGGGCAAGTCTGGTGCCAGCAGCCGCGGTAATTCCAGCTCCAATAGCGTATACTAAAATTGTTGCGGTTAAAAAGCTCGTAGTTGCATTTGTGCGCCGCGCTGTCGGTGCACCGCATCCGCGGTGATACTGACACGTTTGCGGAGCATATCGTCGGTGAGCCGTCGGTCAAACGTCGGTTCAATATCAAAATCCTATCGCGGTGCTCTTCAATGAGTGTCGAGGTGGGCCGACAATTTTACTTTGAACAAATTAGAGTGCTCAAAGCGGGCTCAAAATGCTGCTTGAATATTTCGTGCATGGAATAATAGAATATGATCTCGGTTCTATTTTGTTGGTTTTCAGAACTCCGAGGTAATGATTAATAGGGATAACTGGGGGCATTCGTATTGCGACGTTAGAGGTGAAATTCTTGGATCGTCGCAAGACGAACATCAGCGAAAGCATTTGCCAAAGGTGTTTTCATCAATCAAGAACGAAAGTTAGAGGTTCGAAGGCGATTAGATACCGCCCTAGTTCTAACCGTAAATATGTCATCTAGCGATCCGCCGACGTTACTACAATGGCTCGGCGGGCAGCTTCCGGGAAACCAAAGATTTTGGACTCCGGGGGGAGTATGGTTGCAAAGCTGAAACTTAAAGGAATTGACGGAAGGGCACCACCAGGAGTGGAGCCTGCGGCTTAATTTGACTCAACACGGGAAATCTCACCAGGCCCGGACACCGGAAGGATTGACAGATTAACAGCTCTTTCTTGATTCGGTGGGTGGTGGTGCATGGCCGTTCTTAGTTGGTGGAGCGATTTGTCTGGTTAATTCCGGTAACGAACGAGACTCTAGCCTGCTAAATAGGCGTCGTCATTTAGGTGTGCGTGGCTCCGTCACGCAACTCACTGGCGACGTATTAAAATTCTTCTTAGAGGGACCGGCGGCTTCGAGCCGCACGAGATTGAGCAATAACAGGTCTGTGATGCCCTTAGATGTCCTGGGCCGCACGCGCGCTACACTGAAGGAATCAGCATGTTCTCCCTGGCCTAGAGGCCCGGGCAACCCGCTGAAACTCCTTCGTGCTGGGGATTGGGGTTTGCAATTATCCCCCATAAACGAGGAATTCCTAGTAAGCGCGAGTCATAAGCTCGCGTTGATTACGTCCCTGCCCTTTGTACACACCGCCCGTCGCTACTACCGATTGAATGATTTAGTGAGGTCTTCGGACCGACACGCGGTGGCTTCACGGCCGTCGGCGTTGCTGGGAAGTTGACCAAACTTGATCATTTAGAGGAAGTAAAAGTCGTAACAAGGTTTCCGTAGGGGAACCTGCGGAAGGATCATTAACGTGTAACGCTAAGCGTGTATCGTAAAAAAGTATACGTCGCGCGTAAACGTAAATA
>OX276343.1:0-2500 GCA_946251885.1 Cosmia pyralina
GGTCCCGGGGGTTACACGAACGGCAGCTGCTCAGGCATACATTGTGGCACAAGCCAACCTCCAACGAAAACAACTGGCGACCGATGAGCTCATGCTCGTGGCTAAAAAGCGTGAAATTGCCATCGCACTGGTCCAGGAGCCGTATGTGGGACGCATAAAGGCAATGAAGTTGTACCGGGGGGCTAGGGTCTACCAGAACTCGGACTGCGGCGGGGGCACTGTAAAGGCGGCGATAGTCGTGTTTAACCATGACATTGACGTCATACAGTGTCCTAAATTCACCACTAACAACATCGTGGTGGTGAAGCTGCGAACGAGCGCGTGGGAGATGCTCGCCGTCTCGTACTACTTTGAGCCTGACCAACCCATTGGGCCATACTTGGACCACTTAGCAGCCGTGATGAAAGAACTAAAGCCCAGGAAAGCCATCGTTGGAGGGGACGCTAACGCCAAGAGTGTGTGGTGGGGAAGCAGTGCCATCGACCATAGAGGTGACGAACTGGCAGGAATTATAGGAGAGCTGGATCTTCAGGTACTCAACTGCGGGAACAAACCCACCTTCGATACCATCAGAGGAGGACGAAGAATAACTAGCAATGTTGATGTGACTCTATGTACAGAGGACTTGCTCGAACTGGTAGAGGAATGGATGGTTGCTGAAGACTTAACGAGCTCGGACCACAACGGTATAATAATAAAAATTAATTTAAAAAAAGGCAAAGGTATTAATATTAAGAGAACCACCAGGAAATATAACACAAAAAAAGCTAATTGGGAACTGTTTTATGAGAAAATGGACCAATTAAAAATAGACAATAGAATCAATAAAATACAGATAGAACAGATAAATAATAAGGAACATTTAGATAATACAATAGAAAAATATACACTAGTAATAACTGAAGCTTGTAATGAGGCAATACCTAAGAAAAAGGAAAATCATACACCTACTTTGCCTTGGTGGTCCGAAGAACTCGAAGCAATGAAGCACGATGTCGCTACTAGGAAGAGAAGGATCCGATGCGCAGCGCCGTCACGTAGAGAGGGTGTGGTCGCGTTGTACCTGAAAGAGAAAGAAAAGTACGAAATGGAGGTTAAAAAACGCTCCACAGAGAGTTGGAAGGGATTTTGCCAGAAACAGACCAGGGAAGGGGTTTGGGAGGGAATATACAGGGTTATAAAGAACACCTCAAAAAGGCAAGAAGATCTACCGCTGGTATGGAATGGGAGGGAAGTAGGGCAGGAAGGATCTGCGAGAGTACTGGCAGAGACATTCTACCCGGAGGATACAGAGGAGGAAGATAGCCCAGACCATCGTCAAATCAGAGCTCTTGCTGACCGAATAAACGACTGGAGCCATGATGAGACCCATGACCCGGAGTTTACGACGGAGGAGCTCAGGTTTGCGACGGAGAGCTTCAACCCAAAGAAGGCACCCGGAGTAGACGGCTTTACAGCCGACATCTGCCAGCGGGTAATATCACGGGATATGGAATTGCACCTGGCGATATTCAATAAGTGCTGGCAACTGACTCACTTCCCCACAGCTTGGAAAGAAGCCATCGTGGTGGTGCTGAGGAAACCAGGGAAGGACAACTATACCAGTCCTAAGTCCTATAGACCGATTGGACTGTTACCGGTGATGGGTAAAATACTGGAGAAAATGATGGTTAGAAGGCTGGTTTGGTACTTGGTGCCCCGAATAAGCCCCCGCCAGTATGGCTTTATGCCACAGCGAAGCACGGAAGACTCCCTCTATGACCTGATGGCTCATGTGAGAGGTAAACTCCAAGAGAGGAAGCTCATCGCGGTGGTCTCACTGGATATAGAGGGAGCCTTTGACAATGCGTGGTGGCCGGCCATAAAGGTCAGACTGGCTGAAGAGAAATGCCCAGCGAATATCAGGAGGATGATAGCCAGCTACCTAAGTGACCGCAGGGTCCGGGTAAGGTATGCTGGCCATGAGTTCGCGAAAATCACGAACAAAGGGTGTGTCCAAGGATCAATAGGCGGCCCCATCTTTTGGAATGTATTATTAAACCCATTGTTGGAGAGTCTCACAGAGCGGGGTAATTATTGTCAGGCCTTTGCGGATGATGTGGTGCTCGTGTTTTCGGGGGAGACAGCACTGGAAATTCAGGGACAGGCCAATGCCGCTCTCGAACATGTTCGGAGGTGGGGTGTCATGAACAAGCTCAGGTTCGCGCCACACAAAACTTGTGCCATGATAGTGACCAGAAAGCTTAGATATGACACGCCGCATCTGACCATGGGAGGGGTCGACATTGGAATGTCCTCGGAGATTAAGATCTTGGGACTCATAGTGGACGCCAAGTTGACCTTCAATAGCCATACGGCTTATGTCTGCAAAAAGGCACTTGGTGTCTACAACCAGCTGTCGAGAGCCGCTAAGGTGAGTTGGGGTCTCCACCCGGAAATTATCCGTATCATTTACACTGCTACAGTAGAGCCCATAATCACGTACGCGGCTGGTGCCTGG